>CM062804.1:928942765-929353666 GCA_031772625.1 Pinus tabuliformis
ATATGAAGAGCAATAATCTGGGTGATTCGTACAACAAAGAGACTAAAGGGAATTAGCCCCTTTCTGCACTATTGATTAGACTCAACCAACAATTTACATAGGTGGAAACACGACCTCTTTTAACTGGAACCTTTCCCAAACAACCACAGAAAATACCTTATACAAATTAATCTCAATGTCATCTCTCAAGTATAAAAGTCTGGACACTATTTCAATGAGAGAATTCACATTTGAATTTTATACCAGCACCTTGCAGCAAATAAAGATTTGAACCCCTGACTCTATTGAACTGAAAATATCCTTCAAATCCAATTTTCAAATACACAATAATAGAAGCTTTGAAGAAGGCCGAGCAAGCAAAAAACACGAACCCAAACCTTACTGCATTTTTATTCTGGCTGCAAGAAATGAATTCAGTAGCCTGTAAAAAGTAGCATACTCTGCTCCTTGTGCAAGAGTGCTCTCGGCTTCACTTCAGCCACACAAAAAGAAAGCAGTGAATCCACAACATGGAAACAGAAACTTTCTAATTAATGAGTAGTGACTCGTATCTGACGAACAGGGAACCTTCTTTATTTTTCCCTTTCAAAATATTTGTATGGACACTTTTAGAATTACACTAAATCCCAGCGATTGATGTAAAGCAACCAAATCATCAGCCAATAACAGGCTACCCTGCTGAGCGTGGAAAACTTACAGACCTTTAACGGATCTATTGAATTGATACAAGCCACTTCTAAAATTTTATACCGTTGCCATCTTCAAGTTGAAAGTCAAAATGTTCATCAAAGATAGTTGGACTCATCCATACTGCTTCCGCTTTCAACTTTATCATTAAAAAGCCTCTGCCAAAAAGCACCTGCACACTATTGTTGGACAGTTGGAAGAAGGTTCACTCTAGAAACTCATAAACACGGAAGCATCTTATGCTTGACAACAATTTGATGCTAGACTGGTACAAAACAGATACATTTAATATAGATCAATCCACCTTAACAGCTAACTTGACTCTATCCAAGAAACATCAATCTGTCCCCACTAAAATCAACCACTGTCCTCCGTAAACTATTTTCAATTACCAAAAAATCGCCCACTGCTGCCAGACTAGAAAATGGTGTTCTTCGCAGCCAATACAGTATGCCCCCAGTCGCACTGGTGGGCACAACAAATATACCAAACAAGAAAATTATGTTCCGCACTTTCTATACTGTGTTCGTAGAATTTTATTGGTAGACGTACCCAATCTTACACGGCATTTCCTCGTAAAACAACAAAAGCCCAGGAGGACTCTGACATAAAAGTTCAGTAAAAGCTTACAAAATGTTTGTGATGAAAGAAATTGCACAAGCTTTTTACAAAGACAACGAAGATCAAAGGTTTACAAATTCTTCTCCTAAATTACAAGCAATTCAGTAAATAAATGACGAAGCTCCGGTTTTGTATGCAAAATTCTTGATCTGCCATGGATCCAGCCTCGAATGACTTTGACTTGGATTCCTTCATTGAACAGCAGAGCAGCGACGACGATTTGAGCGATCTGCCGGGGCTCAATCGTAGCCTCGAAGATATCCTGAACGATTCCGAGGAGGAATCGTCTTCGGAGGGGTCTGATGATGAGGCAGCAAAACCTTTTTCCTTCAGAAACCCTACTTTCACACGTCAAAGGCAGGAAAACGATGAAAACAACGCAGACTGGGCCGAGAAAGGTCCGAAGAAACTAGAGAAAGTCGAAGGACATTCAAGTTCGTTTTCAATTACAGACAGATTGAAAATTGGATATGAGAAAGGTAATGCTTATGACCCTGACGCGTCTAATTCGAACTTGGAGGAAAAAGGCAAGCCCTTGCATTCGATAGAAAATATAGATCAGAAAACTGAAGTTTCCACTGATGCGTCTAGTTCGAATTTAGAGGAAAGGGGCAAGACCTTGCATTCAATAGATAATAGATTTCAGAAAACAGAGGCAGACGCAGCACAACACACAACGCGTTGCAAATGAACGAGAGAGGCGTTTGAGGACAGATGCATTAATTATGGACAGAGGGGGTGACAGATGCGTTATTCAACGTAACATATGCGTTATGACAGATGCGTTATTCAACGTAACATGTGCGTTATGACAGATGCGTTATTCAAGGTAACATATGCGTTATGACAGATGCATATTTGGTAAACAGCAGAGTGGTAGGTCAAGAATCGCAGGGACTGTCAGGGACCTCCTAATATAGCAGTACTGACAATTATATGAATGTACAGGACTGGCATGTAAGAAAGGCCACGGAAAACAAGTGGCTCATATTTGAGCAGGGCAGGAGATCTCCTGCTCTGATACCATGTTAAACACACATGGACAGCAAAGACAATATGAAAGATAAAACATGCAATACAATTTTATTAACAAGAGATTTACATTTATAGTACATTATGTGACTCTTGGGTTTCAGATCCCAAGGTCTCTTGGACTCCTTTGGTCTATTCGGCTTCCACACTAACCCATTTAGGATTAGGTGTCCAACAGATTCTAATGACAAAATCCATTCCGGCTTTAGGGTTAGGTTGAAGGAAAACTCTGCCGATCATGGATTGGTGAGACAAAAAACCTTCCGGAACGTAGATTATCACTAGAAAATTAGGTCTGCCTAGGCAATTTACATACATGACTTAGATCTGCTTATTTACAATTTACACATGCAGACTGGGTTTACAACATAACATAATCGGGCAGATGATGACAATTGAATGGCATGGACACGTTGATCCAGTGCTGCCCCTTTTGCGAAAAAGGGAGTGTACTGCTATGGGTAGTTGACAACTTGACACGTAGCGGTCAACATCTGGCTCTACTTGGGGACACGTTGCTGCATTGTAGGAATGTGAGAATCCAGAATCAACATCCACGCAACACACAATAAAACATAAGTAGCGTCCATCAAAAAATCATCATATAGCATTAAGCACAGGAAAGATATAAGCTCTTCATTTATTAACTATCTAGTAACATGAAAAGTAAATCTAATCCTAAAACAGAAATGAAAATGCTGAAAAAACAAGGAGTAAGGTTAGAAATACAGAGGATGCCCCATGGCATCAGATGTGTTCAATATAGTGTATACTGAGCATTTGCCTGCTTTCAGGAAAATCTGTCAGCTGCTTATCGGATGTGCCATGTCCAATTCTGCATACAGTAGGACTTTTCCCTATCCAAAAATCAAGCTGCTTGCGGCCGTTTGATGCATCAAATCTTCTTCTCATTTTCTTTCTCTTGCACTTTTTTTTCGTGGCAGGCTATATTACTGATGATGTGGAAATTTCTGCTTCAAAGCTCTCAGATGAAGTATGTAAGATATGCGTGACATGTCTTTCTTCATCTTGCATCTGATCTTTATCGTTTTTAATTTTATCTGGATCACCTTCAATTAACCACCTTTCAATCGAACCAATGACCTCCTCATAACAAGATGGAGCTTGTTGCAGCAAATGAGGAGGCTCTTGATCGATTGATGTTTCCTGGTTTCTTTCATTCTCTAACCGCTGTTGAAATTTATGTACCTTTATTGTAATGGCATCTATCTGGCTAGAGTGTTCAACTTTCATAGCACTGATTTCCCTGGCATGGTCTTCTTCCATATCTTTTATTACTTTATTGTTCTTTTCCTTTATGGCCATCAAGCAACGCTGCATAGAGTTTATCTCTTTCTTATGATTTGATTGCATAGTAGCCAATTGATTATTATGATCGAATGTCATGATAGTCATTTCTTCATCCATAGTTAATATAAACTTGTTTTGCATAAAATTAATTTCCCTATCATGATTAGCTTTCATGGCCTCAATTTCTTCAGCATGCTAATTTGCATGATTTCCATCTCCTTATTACGTTTTTCCAGGTGGGTGCATAAAGTTCTCACATCACTGGCATAATTAGTTTGATTGATCTCCATATTTTTTACCAGCCGCATTAGTTCTTGTATAATTTGCTTTTGATCTTCCTTTTCATTGTCGACATTGATTTTGTAATCTGTCCCTGCTTTTCCACTATTATGGGTTTGATCTGCAATGGTACAGGTGGATGGCACTTTCTGATACGAAGAATTGTCTTGAAATCTTTCACGACAGCTGGACGTTTTATAAGATTACTTTCATTCTGTTGCACAATTTTAGGGGCACAAGGCAAGCTATCTGGATCACCATATCTATCTTTAAAAGCATTGTAAATGTCTTGTAAAGAAGTGAAAGAGTCTTCAGGACAATTATTAAACCAATTCAAAGCATCACCCTCTAATGAAAGGACAAATAGACGCATTTTGACATCTTCATGATCATATTGAGGAAGTCTACAATACATGACAGTCATACGATAAAAACTCTATAAATGCCTTTTAACAGCGACTGAACCACCACCCGAGAACAAAGGTAATTTACAAATGGCCACTTCCGGTAGATCATGGAGATCATCAGTAAAATGACATGGTTTAAACGAATAATCCATGATGAATAACGAGGGACCAAATGGATGATAGAGAGAGATCCTTGCTCAAGAAAATCAAGAGATGAAAGAAGTGGAGTTGCCACTTGAACAATGAATCTAATTCTAGGATCCAAAAAGCAACTGACAAACAAATATGAGGGAAGCTTTTTGTCTGGGAAAAATAAATGAAAAGAAATGGAGTCGCCACCCAAATAAGAAACAAACTGAAGAGTAATTGTTGATATGATGAAAAATAAGGTGATGAAAAGATCCAAATGATGCCAAAAAATGTTGAATCTGCCAGCTCAAATGAGAGATGACAAAGATGAAAGAATGATGAGAAATGAGAAGATGAATGTCGTTGAAACACCGAGAATAAAATGTCCCCGGCAATGACGCCAAAAAATGTTGTTGCACAGATTGTCACGACAATGCTTAGACTAGGGGCTGTCACCCTGATCCCTGATCCTTCTGTTTAAGCTGTCTCCCGAGGCTAAGGGGGGTAGACCCTATGGGATGAAAGAAGACCAACTGTGGACCAGTTGGGTTGGGAGACACAGCAAGGTGATACCAGTACTTGATTGATTTTAGGAATTAATGTACCAGTGCCTTATGGAGTTAATGATTAAATGATTATTTATTAGATGTTGCAGAAAATATGAACCTTGTAAAACAATCATTTATCATCAAAAAACCCAAGCAATGCAAGATATTCAATAAACGCACAATGCTTTAATAATGATCCAACAATTAAATTTCTAAAGATTAAATGCTTTAAACAACCATAAAATTTAAATTCTAACCAGATTCAAATAGTTAATCTCCAGATATAAACATTTAAGCACATTTAACTACACCACAACAAAAAAAAGACTTTAAAGGAATTTCCAATTTTAAATTAGTCTTTTGTCATAAATTTTTAATTTTTTATATATTTTTTATAAAATTCTAAGCTTAAAATAAAACAAAACTAATTTAAATCTAAATTAACGGAAATTTAAACTTATAAAAAAAATTTAAATCCTAAATTCAAATAAATCTAAAAATCAAAGCAAAAAATGAAAATCTAAAATTTTTTATGATTTTTTATTTTTTTAATTTTTTATTATTTTAAAATTTTTAATTTAAAATGAAACAAAACTTAAAATCTAATCTAAAACTAACACCTAATCTATGTACATAAAAAAGGGGAAGATCTAAATTCTAAAAAAAGAACTCAAATCTAAAACCAAAATAAAAAAAAAAAAAAACTCTTTTATGCCTTTTTTTTAATTTTTAATTTTTATATTTTTAAATGACAACAAATATTTGAAATTTTTTTATGAAACCTAAATTAAATAAAGAAAAGAAAATAAACAAAAATATAACTAAACCTAAAATAAATAAAAACTAAAGATTATAAAACTTTAACCAACACATGAATGAAAATCAAACGCATGAGAAACTTAACCTTGACACGTTGAATCCAAAATCGAAATACGTTTTACTCTAAAAATAGGCAAGTCTAAAAAAACTAATACGATATGAATAAATAAAATACAATGAATGCTTATTGATGTTTGAAGGGCAGGTAGATGTGCAGGGGAGAAATACGCACTAGGGAAAGACGTGAGGAGCTGGGTGTTTGTTTGCAGGTGTGCGTGAGGAGCAGAGGACGCAGAATGGCCGCGCAGGGAGAATGGGATTGCAGGTGAATGGAGGACATTGCGAGAGTTTGATTGTAGGTTGGACGACGGAAGGAAGGAGCGACCGCGTATGGAGGTGTACGAGCAAAGGGCAGCGTGGAGAGGCAAGGAAAGAGCCACATTTTTTTTTTTTTTTTAAATGACTGCGTGAGGAAGCTGAGGGGAGCTTGCTGCGTAGAGGGACTGCCAGCAATGCAATGAATGGCCAGCGGGTGGTTGAAGTGATTGTTTAGCAGTGAAGATAAGTGGCTGTGCGAGATTTTGAAAGGATGCAGGTTGACTGAGCAACATGGGCAGCAACAAGTGAAAATTGTAGGTATGGTAGCGTGATAACTTGTAGGTTTGCGGAGCGTGGAGCAGAAGGAATGCGTGGAGACTCTTTACAAATGTGTGGATAGAGCAACTATGAGGGTTTGGACAACTGTTGGAGAAGGGGATTTTATTTGCAGCAGGGTGAGAGGCGCTGAAAATTCCAGAAAACCCTAGGACAACATACACAAATCAAAATTTTCTGCTAGAAAAATGACCTCAGGGGACAGAAAGACTGAAAACCCAGGAAGCAGACAGGATAACTTCCACCAGAACCTCTAAATATTTTCCAGAAATCTTAAATTTTTTTTAATTCACTCTCCTTCAGATTTCTTGAAACCCTCATACAAAATTTTTTAGATCTGAAAATGAGTGATTTTAAAAGCCTTGGACTGCAAGCTTGCTAGTTGATATTCCTCGAAAACAATTTTAAATGGAACCCCAACAGACAGATAGCTTGGAGAGTCTCGAATTTCTTCAGCAAAAAACCTGCAAGAACTGATCCTGAGGCTAGATTTTCTCCTCAGACCTGTAACCTACAACCTGTTTCTGAAAATAAACAGCGAGAACCTGAAAAATGCAAAAAATAAATGAAACCCTAAAAACCCTAAGAACCAGCTAAAATCACTGGTGTAATTAGTTTGATTGATCTCCATATTTTTTACTAGCCGCATTAGTTCTTGTATAATTTGCTTTTGATCTTCCTTTTCATTGTTGACACTGATTTTGTAATTTGTCCCTGCTTTTCCACTATCATGGGTTTGATCTGCAATGGTACAGGTGGATGGCACATTCTGATATGAAGAATTGTCTTGAAATCTTTCATTGATAGCTGGACCTTTTATAAGATTACTTTCATTCTGTTGCACAAGTTTAGGGGCACAAGGTGAGCTATCTGGATCACCATATCTATCTTTAAAAGCATTGTAAATGTCTTGTAAAGAAGTGAAAGAGTCTTCAGGACAATTATTAAACCAATTCAAGGCATCACCCTATAAAGAAAGGACAAATAGATGCATTTTAACATCTTCATGATCATATTGAGGAAGTCTACAATACATGACTGTTATATGATAAAAACTCCATAAATGCCTTCTAACAATGACTGAACCA
This sequence comes from Pinus tabuliformis, assembly GCA_031772625.1. Classification (NCBI taxonomy): domain Eukaryota; kingdom Viridiplantae; phylum Streptophyta; class Pinopsida; order Pinales; family Pinaceae; genus Pinus; species Pinus tabuliformis. Next base: position 928,950,341 of record CM062804.1, read on the forward strand.
CCACCCGAGAACAAAGGTAATTTAGAAATGTCCACTTCCGGTAAATCATGGAGACCATCAGTAAAATGACATGGTTTAAATGAATAGTCCATGATGAATAACGAGGGACCAAATGGATGATAGAGAGAGATCCCTGCTCAAGAAAATCAAGAGATGAAAGAAGTGGAGTCGACACCTGAACAATGAATCTAATTCTAGGATCCAAAAAGCAACCAACAAGCAGATATGAGGGAAGCTTCTTGTCTGGGAAAAATAAATGAAAGGAAATGGAGTTGCCACCCAGACAAGAAACGAACTGAAGAGTAATTGCTGATATTACGAAAAATAAGGCGATGAAAAGATCCAAATGAGGCCAAAAAATGTTGAATCTGCCAGCTCAAATGAGAGATGAGAAAGATGAAAGAATGATGAGAAATGAGAAAGATGAAAGAATGATGAGAAATGAGAAGATGAATGTCGTTGAAACGTCGAGAATAAAACGTCCCCGGCAGCGACGCCAAAAAATGTTGTCGCACAGATTGTCATGACAACGCTCAGACCGGGGGCTGTCACCCTGATCCTCGATCCCTCTGTTTAAGCTGTCTCCCGAGGCTAAGGGGGGTAGACCCTATGGGATGAAAGAAGACCAACTGTGGACCAGTTGGGTTAGGAGACACAGCAAGGCGATACTAGTATTTGATTGATTTTAGGAATTAATGTACCAATGCCTTATGGAGTTAATGATTATTTATTAGATGTTGCAGAAAATATGAACCTTGTAAAACAATCATTTATCATCAAAAAACCCAAGCCATGCAAGATATTCGATAAATGCACAATGCTTTAATAATGATCCAACAATTAAATTTCTAAAGATTAAATGCTTTAAACAACTATAAAATTTAAATGCTAACCAGATTGTTAATCTCCAAATATAAACATTTAAGCACATTTAACTATACCACAATAGAAAAAAGACTTTAAAAGGAATTTCCAATTTTAAATTAGTCTTTTTTCATAAATTTTTAATTTTTTAAATATTTTTTTTTTTTTATATTCTAAGCTTAAAATAAAACAAAACTAATTTAAATCTAAACTAAAGAAAATTTAAATTAAAAAAAAAATTAAATCCTAAAATCAAATAAATCTAAAAATCAAAGCAAAAAATGAAAATCTAAAACTTTTTTATGATTTATTTATTTATTTTTTTCTTTTTTTTTTTACGATTTTTAAAATTTTTAATTTAAAATGAAACAAAACTTAAGATTTAAATAAAATCTAATCTAAAACTAACACCTAATCTATATACATAAAAAAGGGGAAGATCTAAATTCAAAAAAAAAACTCAAATCTAAAACCAAAATAAAAAAAAACTCTTTTATGCCTTTTTTTTTTTTTTTAATTTTTAATTTTTATATTTTTAAATGACAACAAAAATTTGAAATTTTTTTATGAAACCTAAATTAAATAAAAAAAGAAAATAAACAAAAATATAACTAAACCTAAACTAAATAAAAACTAAAGATTATAAGACTTAAACCTCCACATGAATGAAAATCAAACGCATGAGAAACTTAACCTTGACACGTTGATACCAAAATCGAAATATGTTTTACTCTAAAAATAGGCAAGTCTAAAAAAACTAATATGATTATGAATAAATAAAATACAACGAATGCTTATTGATGTTTGAAGGGCAGGTAGATGTGCAGGGGAGAAATACGCAACCGAGGAAGGACGTTAGGAGCTGGGTGTTTGTTTGCAGGTGCGCGTGAGGAGCAGAGGACCCAGAATGGCCGCGCAGGGAGAATGGGATTGCATGTGAATGGAGGACGCTGTGAGAGTTTGATTGCAGGGTGGACGGCAGAAGGAAGGAGCGACAACGTAAGGAGGTGTATGAGCAAAGGGCAGCATGGAGAGGCAAGGAAAGAGCCACGTTTTTTTTTTTTTTTAAATGACTGTGTGAGGAAGCTGAGGGGAGCTTGCTGCATAGAGGGACTGGCAGCAACGCAAAGAATGGCCACTGGGTGGTTGATGGGACTGTTTAGCAGTGAAGAGAAGTGGTTGTGCGAGAGTTTGAAAGGACGCAAGTTGATTGAGCAACGTGGGCAGCAACAAGTGAAAATTGCAGGTATGGCAGTGTGATAACTTGCAGGTTTGTGGAGCGTGGAGCGGAAGAAATGCGTGGAGACTCTTTGCAGATGTGTGGATAGAGCAGCTATGAGGGTTTGGACAGCTGTTGGAGAAGGGGATTTGATTTGCAGCAGGGTGAGAGGAGCTGAAAATTCCAGAAAACCCTACGACAACATACACAAATCAGAATTTTCTGCTAGAAAAATGACCTCAGGCAACAGAAAGACTGAAAACCCAGGAAGCAGATAGGAGAACTTCCACCAGAACCTCTAAATATTTTCCAGAAATCTTAAAAAAATTTTAATTCGCTCTCCTTCAGATTTCTTGAAACCCTCATAAAAAAAATTTAGATCTGAAAATGAATGATTTTAAAACCCTTGGACTGCAAGATTGCTGGTTGATATTCCTGGAAAGCAATTTTAAATGAAACCCCAGCAGACAGATAGCTTGGAGAGTCTCGAATTTCTTCAGCAAAAAACCTGCAAGAACTGATCCTGAGGCCAGATCTTACCCTCCAGGGCCTAGATCTGGCTTCAAACAAAAATTTCTCCTCAGACCTGTAACCTGCAACCTGTCCCTAAAAATAAACAGACAGAACCTGAAAAATGCAAAAAATAAATGAAACCCTAAAAATCATAAGAACCAACTAAACAATTACAGTATTTACAAATTGAAAGCTCTAGGTAGCCAGATTTAACGCTATGCCATAGAAATATTTTCAGAATTTTAAACTTAATGTGAGGTGTTTCAGAAAACCCTTCATGCATTCATAAAAAAATTTTCAAATGATAAGCCCGAGATCAAAACTGGCTGGGCTCTTTCAGAAAACGCAATCCGAGAGTTGGCTGGTTCAGCCGAGAACTTCCTCGAACGCCCAGTAATCTAAAAAATGATTTCTTGCACAACTTAAAATCAACCATTAACATAGAGGGAGAAAACAATAGTGAAATCCAGATCAAATGGAGATACCTGCCATTATATTTCAAAATCTAAACTATCATTCAAACCCCAGAGATCAGACAAGATATCTGTGCCTGAATCAATCTTCATCAAGCTATAATCAATGGCTGAAAATAAAATTATGCAGAAAAATAAAACATCTTACAACATTTCCAGAAGAGTAACACCAGCAAGATTTCAACCCCAAAGTCTTTCTTTATTGCACAAAAATTGACTACAAGAGAGCTTTCTTTAGCATGAGACTCTCAGATCCAATCTCATCTCAAATGAGCCCTAACACCCTATTTAAAGGAAAATTTCCCAACAACTAGTTCGGGTGATCTATGTCAAACTAATCTCGACCTTCGATGAGGATCAAAATCCTTTTTAATCTCATCCATCGAAATTTTAAATGCATTCTAATATATTAAAAAATTAAAACTTTGCATTTATTTTCTCAAAACTTTGACTTATTATTATTTTATTTTGTTTTTTAAATTTTTTATTTATTTTTAATTTGCTTTTTAAATTTTATTTATTTTTTATTTTTAAATTTTTATTTTATTATTTATATTTTTATTTTTTATTTTTTTTTGTTTTTTTTTTTTTGGATCCTGGAACTTAGCCCTTTGGAAAAATCACCTAGGACCTAGGACTTAGGACTTATTGGGGGATTAAAACATTTTCTAACCCTCAAGACACTTTACATTATTACTTTTACAATTTTACATCTCAAGGGGGAAAGCCTATTTGACATAGACCCTCATAGACCACCCAGTTCTGCGACACAACTATAATCTAGCAGATCAAGCAATTTGTAATAACCTAACCAAATAGTTAGAGTTATCTCCAAATTACTTTTACATAGATTCGACCAAGTACATTAGGAGTCCCCTAAGATTCTAATGACAATACATTCCGTCTTTGGGGTTAGGCTGAAGGAAAACTCTGCCGATCATGGATCGGTGAGACAAAAAACCTTCTGGAACATAGATTATCACTAGAAAATTAGGTTTGCCTAGGCAATTTACATACATGACTCAGATCTGCTAAGATTATTTACAGTTTACACATGCAAACTAGGTTTAAAACATAACATAATTGGGCAGATGATGAGAATCGAATGGCACAGACACGTCGATCCAGTGCTATCCCTTTTGTGAAAAAGGGGGTGTTACTGCGATGGGTAGTTGACACGTAGCGGTCAACACGGGCATTGTCGAGAATCTACATATTGGTGCATCTTGCTCTCCCGATGAGATCAAGACTTATAAAGCCCTATTGCAGGAGTTTAGAGATGTTTTCACCTGGTCTTATGAAGAAATGCTATGTATTGATTCAAACATCGTTGTGCATGAAATTAAGACGTACATTGATGCTAAACCAATTCGGCAGTGCCTTCATCCGTTCCATCCCAAGAAGGCTGCTGCTATTAAAGCCGAAGTTGAAAAACTTCTACGGGATGGTTTCATCTACCCAATACCTTTAACTGGTTGGGTGTCTATGTTAATTTTAGGTATGTTCTATGTTTAGAGCAATTTATTTCAATTTTCACAGTTAGCTCAATATCTCTTCCAGATTAGCAATCACATCAACATTAAAGTAAACCGCAAATAGAACATAAACATAAATCGCAGAAGACAAGCCAAGACAAGAGGACACAAGATGTGGCACTAGCTAGAGACAAACCCCAATGTGGGGAAACCCTTGATCAATTCTTCTTATATGTTCTTCAATAGTTCAACAGAGAGAGAGAGATAGTACATATACATATGAAGTCAACACTTTGACTTGATAAGATAAGAACATAGATCTTCTCTAAGAAGATGTCTCATGAGGTAACTGATATGGACTCATGTGATTCAATCACCCTATCGCAGTGCTGCAGCATGTTGCGCCATCATACCATGTCTCATCATAGAGCTGCACCATGCTGCATCACTGCTGAGTTGTACCTCATCATGCTGTACCCATCTTGCTACTCTTCATCTTCATGCTGCTCACATCATGCTAATGCACCTCCTTGTGCTGCATCTTCAAACTGTACCTTATTGTGCCTATCACGCTGCATCCCCTTGTGCTGCATCTTGATACACTTATGCTGCACCTTGATACACTTGTGCTGCACACCTTGATACACTGCCCATAACAACTCTTGCTATGGTGCTATGGCCTGCGGCCTAGCACATAGCAACAAACGTATCCCAGATAGTGTCCAATCATTATTAACACAACAACATTTAGTCTATAGAAATGTCAACTCTTGAACATGCTGTAATGCTACAATTTAGGCACTGATTAGGGTACTGACCACAGTCCCTAACAACGCATCTAAGCTGGCCCAAAATTGCTCTTAATGACTATGGTTGTCCTCCAATGAGTTGCTGCCCTCCACGTTGCATCATAACAATCCTCCTTGTTATAGTAGACCTCCCAAATCGTCCCACTAATGAACTGCTGTAACCTTCTCTTTCCTTGTGGCTAGGGCAGTAATGAGACTGCATTTAAGGAACCATTCAGATCCCTTCTCACAACAGTCTAAGGGCACATGAAACCCTCCACAAATGTGGCCTAGAATAGTGTTAAGGTGACTGTGTTTAGGCCTGTGTTCAGCCATGTATAGACTGTGTCTAGGGCACGTTTAACCCTTCCTTAGATATGCAGCTAAGGCTCCTTTAAGGCTTCCTCATGTCTGCGGATTAGGGCTGCCTTGCTGCGTGTAGAAGTTCCCCTAAACAGTGGGTAGATCTCCCTTCTGTACTGCGGATTAGGGCCTCCACTTGGTTCCGTATAGGGCTCCATAGATCTGCGGATTAGGGCCTCCTTTAAACAGTTGTTAGGGCTCCTTTTGGCTGCGTATTAGGGCCTCCTTTAGACAACTATTAGGGCTCCTTTTGGTTGCGTATTTGGGCCTCCTTTAGACAACTGTTAGGGCTCCTTTTGGTTTCGTATTTGAGCTCCCTTTGACTGCGGCTAGGGCTGCGTTCTTCAACCGCGTCTAGGGCACATAGAACCCTTTCTTCACAGTGTCTAGGGCTTCTCCCTCTTGACCCCTATAGCCATTAAACCCAAACGAGTGAAGAGAGATCTTAGGAGAAGTGACTGTTTAAATGACTTGAAGACCTCCTCCTTTTATAGTAAAACGTGGAGCACAAGAGGGGGCAGATTAGTTGCTGGCCGACCTTGACAAATTGTCCCATAACACAAATAAAATCATATCTCCATGAATACTTATTGGAATCTGATGATCTTTAGATCAATCCTACACCTCTCGATGAGAGGAGTCCAAAAAAAATCAGCTGTCATTAATAAGATGACCCACATGGAGTTTGGCCCTAGTTGCCAATTTTAACAGTCTAACATTGTTCATGTCATGAAGAAACAATGAACAATTCAGGTGTATGTCGATTATGGGGAGATCAATCATGCATGTTCGAAAGACAATTATCCCACCCCGTTCATCGACCATATTGTTGATGATTGTGCCGACTGTGAGATATTTTCATTTATGGATGGTTTCTTTGGCTATAATCAAATCAACATTCTCCCAGCGGACCAACATAAAACTGCGTTCATTTGTCCCTAGGGCACATTTGCGTATTGGGAGCTCCCTTTCAGATTGAAGAATATTGGGGCTACGTTTCAGAGGGCAATGAATTATGCCTTTCACAACATCAAACATATTGTGCAACCATATTTGGACGATTTTCCTGCTCATTCAAAACATTGGGCTGATTACTCGATGCATCTTCGGGCCATATTTTTACGATGTAGACATTATTACATTCGACTCAATCCGCACAAGTGTGTGTTTTGTGTAAGTTTCAGCTGACTTCTCAGTTTCGTGGTATCGAAACATGGAATTTGTTGGAATTTCTAAGTCTAACTGTTAGAAACCCATCATGCACTTTACTGATTTATTCCTACCTACTTGTTCTGTTAATTAACAAGTTATTTAGCATGTAAATACTAGAAAGAAATACAAGTACATGCTCAACAACAGATCATCAACTAAAGGAAACAAAACAAGCACACAAGTGACACTGTTGTTTTTGGACCAATGTCCCCAGAAAAACTCAATGCGGGAAAACCGGTGCAACTATTTGAGGGTTTTATTATTATGCAGTTTCTGAATACAATTTGGGTGCCAAAAACAGCTCACCCAACAGAGAATAATCTCGGCAGTAGTACCTCTCAGTCGGAGACAGATGTTCCGACTGAGACCCCAGATAATCACTCCCGCAGCTTCACATCTCCAATCTGCCCCACAAAACCCCAACGTCATCCTCTAGGGACAGCGTCAGCCCTTTTTGGCCCATCGTTTGCCTAGCATCACTCTGGCTTGGCCCGCATCAGCCTCTGGAGGCACTCCGTCAGCCCTCTCGCCCTCTGCGTCACTCACGCTGGCCCTCTGAGGCACTGCGCAGCTCCTGGCTGGCTCTGCGTGAGCCCTGGCTGGCTCTGCGTGAGCCCTGGCTGGCTCTACGTGAACCCTTGGTTGGTTTGCGTCCCTCTCTCTGGCCACTGTGCTAATCCTCCCAGTGCTATCTCTACCTGTCTGCTTCTGTATTCACTACCCCTCAGCTGCAACTCTGATCACTCTCTCGACTTTCTCAGCGAACCTAGCTCCAGAAAGTCGAAATCTTGATCTCTTGGTGTGTTCTCCAAGTGACCCTCAAGCATCCTCTTATACTTTTCTCGTTGACAAATCAACGGCCGAGATTAAGTCCCCAATCAATGGCTAAGATTAGATCTGGCTTGATCCATGACTTTTGGACCATTCTAACTCATTTTTATATTAATTCACATTAATATTTTATTTTCCCTAAGTTTAGACTTAGGGATTCCATTAAAAATATTAGTTATTTTAATATCTCCCAAACTGTTTAGAATCTGCCCAAACCCTTTCTAGGTATTGGAGATCTCATGTGCCTTAGCCTCTCCACCAATTTTCATGGCTAGATCACATCCGATGCTACACCAAATCAGCACTCACTCTTAGCGAGGACTGTGCTCTAGCAATACTCTTCACTGAGTATCACTCTGATCATCTGACATCGGTCCCTGTGCTGTTGCTAGGCTTGTTGCCCATTATTTGCACTGCCGCATCCTGTACTGCTACCCATGGCCCTGCCATTGCCACTGCTGCATCCGTGCTGCAACTCCCTCTGCATCCGTGCTGCTGCCCATGGCTCTACCACTGCCATTGTTGCATCTGCAGTGCAACCCCTCTCATCATGCTGCCATAGCACTGCAACTCAGTTACTGAGAAGTAAGTAACTGATCTCCCAACTCTGACATCTTTATTAGAATAGAGATACCCATGATGCTGAAGCTCCCTCTGTCGCTGATAAGTGCTCCCTCTTTGACCTCTGTGCCACTACAACTACATATATATTGAACTGTTGCACACCTCTCCGTGCTATCCTGCACTAGTGCAACACTCCCGTGCTTCTCACACTGCTGCCTCACGCTGTCCTGGGAATCCTGCACTATAGCTCCCTCTCTCGTTCCATCCGCATCCGTCTCTACTGACATCCGCCAATACTGCTACTCCTCTCCAGAGCTCCCGTAGCAAGGTCTAATCCAAGAGGCTGGGTACCTCGAGGATCTTGTCCCTCATCGCGTGTAGTCCATCTGACTACAGCACGATGTCTCCCCACTTCTGCTCAAGTGGTGTGTGTGCACACATGGCACAATCATCGTCTGTTTCCACTTCTTTCTCTGCCCTTGCTGGCGCAGTGTTGGTCTCAGAGGCCTCTCCCTTGCTTTTCTTCCTTGGACACTGGGTCGCATAATGACCTAGCTCCCCACAGTGGAAGAATTTGACCTTGGAGATGTCCTTCTTCCGTTTCTCCTACTTTCCATCAGATGCTAGGGCAACATCCACTTCCTCCTCCTTCTTGATTCTGATCCCCTTATCGTTGCTTCCCGCCTTGCTCAGCCTTCTAATCTCTTCTTGGTGAAGAGCTGCCCACATTTCCTCCCAATCTGGAAGGGTTGCCCTGCCCAGTGTGCTCTGGACAAACACCTCCTAATTTTTTGAGACTGCGTTGAGGGCTGTTCTCACCATCAACTCTTGATCCGACGTGGCCTCTATAGAACTCAGCTGATCCTAGATCTCCTTCAATTGACTGAGGAAGGGGTTGATCTGTGCTCCCTTCTGCATCTGGTATGATCGCGACTGATTTTCTAGTAACATCCTTCTTTGCATAGATGTATGCTGGTACAATTTCTTTAGGGCCTCCCACATCTCATTTGCAGTGTCCTTTTTGGCAATATGTGGTACTACATGGTCCTTGACCCCATCAAGAATGATGCTATTGTCCCTCGCGATTGCTTTCTCGTACTTGTTGTTATTAGCTGGGTCAACTGGGATAGCTATCGTCCTCAAGGCGAAGTGCTTGACACGATCCATGTCTAGAATGGATAAGATTCTGGCCTTCCTGACTACGAAGTTTGAGGCTCCGTTTAGTCTGTCCTGGTCTCTTACCCCGTTCATTGCCATCTCGCTGCTCCTCTACTCACCTTCTGGAAGTTCTTGGTGTGACTCCCTCTGAGCCTCAATTTCCCTCCTGGAAACCCTTCTGCCAATGTCGAGATGCCTCCACTCTGATCGTTAGTGCAGCTGCACCACTGATCCAGATTTCTCGGCTAGAAATCTTCAGTAGCAACTCCCTCCTCCTTGGCCTTGCCCTATTAGGTACTGTTCCGACTACAGTTCCTCACCAGCTCCACTCTGCAACTTACCCACAACCTCCTAAACCCCAACTAACTAAAGGTTAGAGCTCCTAGGCTCTGCGCAATCAGGCACTGGCTTAAATGCTCCCCTAGCCAACTGCGTCAACCCTCCTGGTCTCTGCATGGCTCTATGTGAGCCTTTTCTGCCCTCAGTCTCTGCGCTGGCCTCTTCCTGGCTCAATCTTGATGATGTAGGCTGCAGAAGTAATTTGCTTCAGTATTCAGAAGATTAACTTGATAATGTGTTAAAAAAATCAAGTAGGTGAAATAGATTCAGATTTGCTACAGTAGAGATTCTTAAAGTGTAGGAATTTTCACACTCCTTTTTATCTTGTTATTGTCTTTGGATTGTTTGCAAAATGGGGCATTGATTTCATGACATGTAACCCTCATTTGGCCAGGGGGCATGGCTATATCATTGTAGCAGTTGACTAATTTACCAAGTGGGCCGAGCCGATGCCTACATACAATAATATTGGCGAAACAACTGCTCTCTTTTTCTTTGCCCATGTCATTGCACAGTTTGGGGTTCCATAGGCTATAGTCACGGACCATGGAAAACATTTTCGCAACCACAGGATGTCCGAATTCACTGCCAAGCTAGACTCTTCCATGAGAGTTCCACTCCCTACTACCCTTAGGCGAATGGGCAAGTTGAGGCAATCAATAATGTTCTCAAAACGATGCTTCAACACATGATAGGGGTCCACAAATCGGATTGGCATGTTATCCTTTATGCAGACTTGTGGGCGTATCAAACCTCCGTTAATACTGCTACTGGGTTCACGCCATTCCAATTGGTTTATGGTCTGGAAGCAATCCTTCCAATTGAATGTGAAATTCCATCTCTCAAACATACTGTCGAACTCCTCCCGACCACTTCCGTGGAAGAGGAACGTCTCTTACATCTAACTTGCTTAGAAGAAACCCGGTGTGATGCCGTGATGGCTAATGAAGCCTATAAGAAACGTATCAAGGCACAATATGACAAGAGTGTCAAGCCTCATGTCTTCTCGGAAGGAGACCTTGTCTTGTTATATGATCAAGAGTTTGATAAATTAGGATCGGGGAAGTTCGAGCCAATGTGGCTAGGTCCATACATTGTCAAACATGTTCTTGCTAAAGGGGCCTATGAGCTTGTTGATTTCGATGGAGTTCCCTTGGCGTAGCCTAGAAATGGGTTGTACCTTAAGAAATACTATGCTTGAGTTTTTGCATAGTGCACTGTGTACATGCTGTATATAGGTGTGTTGAGTGTGTTTGCAGTGTGTCCCCTTCGGAGTTTCCTACAATTTCTGTTAATTCTATTTACATTTGGTTTGCAGATGTCAGCATCCCTCGAACCATATGTTGGTTATGCTGATGGTGCTAGTCGTAGTACTTGGAACCTTTCTTCCACAACATGGGCTATATATGCTCCGAATGGCGAGTTAATGAGTTTACAAGGGATTTGTATCAGTCACTCTACCAATAATATTGCTGAGTATAGCGCAATGATCGAATTGTTGTCTGATGCTATTTACCATGGTATCTGCTATATAGTTATTAGATTCGATTCACAACTTGTAGTACTGCAGTTGACTAATGTCTATTCAGTTAAGAGTCCAACTATGCTTCGTATGCTCCTGAGGGTTCACCTTCTGGAAATATATTTTGATTTCATCCAATATCAACATATTTCTAGGAATCTAAACACATTGACAGATGCATTGGCTAATCATGTTTTAGATAGACATTTGCGACACATGTAAAATAAATTCAATACACATCACATACATTGAAAGAGATAATAGAACCATAAGAAACACTAAAGATAGTTGTATATGTATATATATATATATATATATCAAAGTTTGGTTTTACGAAATTTGTGATCGAGACACATATAGCCACATGGCCTATCATATCAAAATATACATGTAGTCAAAATATGGTTATAAGCCTCCTAGTAGACTAATCATAGTGCTCATGGTAGCATGCCACTGCGCGAGCCATCTTGCACAATAGCCGGCTGATACAGCCAAGCACGTGAATAGTATGTCACTGCAGTCTCATAGGAAGCTTGTCGACCCTAGTCTTAGCTATGTCGTGGGTCAATTTCTCCATGTGACGCTTAACCTCTGCAAGGGTCTCGCCTCACAACCACATTGAGATCCTATAGTACCTCTTGTCCTACTGCAATAACCCGTATTGTTGCTGGTGGTTGCTATGCGTCTTTTGCACGATGAAGATAAGAAGAACCCACAGGTCGAACGGGTCCAATATCTGCATGTGTACAAATCAATAGTTTAGTCTCGAATACATCAAAAATCACAAAAAATGTAAAACTTAAAATCCAAAAATGATCAAAATGTTTCTTGTTTTACCTATGGCACCCCATTGCTCACCATTAGGAAGCACGAGCTCTGGGTCTCTATGGAAATCCATCCTTGCATATGGATAGTCCTCTATCATAATGAGTTGCATGCGCAACCATCTGAAGAAGACTGGTGTGAAACTCATCGATGACGGACCTGCATGTCTAGACATGAGATCCACCCACCTCCTCATTCGTGGGACTCTCGGATTTGCGGGCTTGAGCGAGATATGTTGTGGCCTGAGCAATGGAATCCACTCTAAGGCAAAATAAATCAAGATCGAACCATAGCCAAAGTTCTTTAACTATCCATCTTTTTCCTTGGTCAGCTACTCCTTCATGTTTACCAATACTCCCTCGCTCTAGTTGAATATTGTCGGCTCCATACACTCTAGAGCATACTGCATATGAGACTTATTGGCCACATGTAGAGTTGCACTATCGGCCAATCTGGAAATGATAAACAAGATCGTTCTTAGAGGCAAACAGACCACATCCTTGATGTCAATTTTCCCATCTTTAGTCGGTTGGGATCTCGGTCTACAGTGTGCACTAACGTAATCCTTGACTGTCTCTCCACCACTCCTAGAACCAGATAAAGAGATGGGGGTACCTCACCTTGACAGACTTGTCAAGAAGTATATATCTTCCATCTGTACTTCAAGGGTAAGTGCACCAAGGCTGAATGCCTGTACCTGAACATCCCATGCTCGGACAAGATATCTCAACAATTCCATCTGTTGCCTCATTACAAGAAGCCAGAAGAATTTCAAGAGCCCACAATCTCTTAAAGCCTGGATAGTGGCAGGATCATTAGCTGCAGTTAAATCTTGTTCCTCATGTTCTCTTTCTATCCATATTAAAGCCATTTTGTTCCAATAGACACCTAAAACATCACAAGAAGGATCATTAGGACAAGCTTCATGCAAAAAACTAGAGAAATTTTGAGGGAAAAAGGAAAAACAAGCTTGGGAATTACGCTCAGTGCACCCCCCTAGGGGTAGATAGTGCGTTGCAACACCCCTCTCAGTGTATTTTCTTCCTGTTTGGTGCCCCTTTCGACTTGTTGGGGGTGTGTTGGACCTAGGGCGAGAAATTAGAGCCCTAGGGCCCTCAAAAACTGAAAAAACTTGCATGAAATCACAAAATGGAAGCATGAAAAGAAAGAGGAAGGTTATAGCTCCTACCTAGAAGTGACAACACTCGAAATGATACACTGGATTGGTCGTAATCAACTACAGAACATTGGGAGAAAAAGCACTCGGAACTCACTCTCCAAGAGGTAAAATGTGAAATGGTAAAATTTAAAAATGAATTACCTTTTGCCTATTTCATGGTCATTTCTATCATTATTTTATTAGTATTTTAGCATTTTGACCTAAATGTGATTCAATTTTATCATGAAGCATGTATTTTTAATCTTTTGGTGGTGTTTTGAGTAGGCTTATAGTTGTTGAATGGATTCGATGATGTCTGAATTGAAACAAATCATTTTGACCGTAGAGCATACTTTTATTGCTTTTTCGGGCTCTATAAACCTACGAAAAAGGAACCCTTAGAGTCCTCTTTCAACACTTTTCAGACTCCCTAAATATGAAAAGATTGCTGAGCACTTGTATTTTCGAGCTCGTAAAAGTAAATGAAAAGACGTCTACTCAGTATAAGTTTAACCTTTTTCCATACTGAGATATACTATTTACGAAAAGGGAGTACCTTAGTCGAACATGGCGAAGAGGTTCTCTTGATTATCGTTTTTTGTCTTTTCAGACTCAAGGGACTATTTATGAAAATGAACCTTTGGAGTTTTCATTTTTGCCTCTTTTTCAAACTCTCTAAACATGAAAATGAAGCCAAGCTAGACCTTCGCTGGATTCATAAAAGCATCAAACAGTGATGGACTTGTCGAACATGGCGGGATCGAACCGATTTCTGGTAGCATCAGATGTGGTCTAAACCTCAGAATTTGCAAGGAGGCTTGGACACATGTATTCCGTAATACCCGTAAATTGTTTTGGGAATTTCCACCTGGAAACAATTTTATTAAAATAATTAATTATTTTTAATGGAAGCCTAAGTCTAAACTTAGAGAATTAAAATAATTAAAGGGTATTAATCTAAATGTTGAAATTTCTAAGTTTGACACATCAGAAATCCCTACTGCATTATTTGGTTTATTATCTCCTACTTGTTCTTTCCATTAACAAGTTATTTATAAATATAAATACTAAAATAAACACAAATGCAACCTTAACACATATACATATCAACAACTGAAATAATTGAGACAATCACAAAAGGGACACTTATTTTTAGACAATCGTCCCTGGAAAAACCCAATGCGGGAAAACCGGTGCAACAGGTTTGAGGGTTTTACTATTATGCAGATTTCTTGAGTACAACTAGGGTGCCAAACTGGCTCACCCAACAGAGATTTTTACACAGCATTAATATCTCTTCTCGGAGACAGATATTCAGCAAGTCTGCCCCACGAAAATCCTTCCGGCGCATCTCCAAGGCTCTGCATCAGCCTTGCTAGCCTCAACATAGCTCTAGAACCCTCTGCGTCAACGTTCTGCTTCTCTGCGTCAACTCTCTAGCCTCCTGTGCTGCTGCCCATGGCTCTACCACTACCACTGCTACATCTATATTGCAGCTCCCTCTCAACATGTTGCATCATGCTACCCATAGCACTACCACTGCCACTGCTGCAATGCAACTCAGTTACTGAGAAGTAAGTAATTGATCTACCCATGTATTGACATCCTTGTCAGCTTAGAAGTCTCCTGATGCTGAAGCTACCTTTGTTGCTATTTGGTGCTTTCTCTATTGCCTCTGCATTGCTGCAAACACCTTTGTGCCTCTTGCACTGCTGCAACCTCCATTGCGTTGCTACAGACCTCTGCACTCTAGCATTGCCTTGTCGCTCCATTCGCATCTTGCTTCTATCGACATTCATCCTCCTGCTACTGTCATTCGGGGCTCCCGTAGCCGGATATGATCCAAGAGTTTGGGTACCTCAAGGATCTGCCCCTCATCTTCTATAGTCCTCCTGACTACAGCTTGATGTCACCCCACCTCTTTTCTAGAGGTGCATGAGCACTCATGGCACAGTCATCATTTGTCTCGACTTCTTTCTCCGCCTTAGCCGAAGCTACCTTGGAGTTAGAAGCCTCTCCCTTATTCTTCTTCCTGAGGCACTGGGTTGCATAATGACCTAGCTCCCCACAATAGAAGCACTTTACCTTGGAGATGTCCTTCTTCTTCCTCTTCCCCTGCTGTCCCGCGAATGCCAGAGCTGCATTCTCCTCCTCTTTATTGATTCGACCTCCTTTCCTGCTACTTCTTGCCTTGGTCAACTGTCTGATCTCTTCTTGGCGAAGAGTTGCCCACATCTCTTCCCATCTTGGAAGATCAACTCTGCCCAAAATGCTTTGGACAAATGTCTCCCAATCCTCGGCGACTGCATTTAGGGCGGTCCTCACCATGAACCCCTGATCTGGTGTGGCCTCCACGGAAGTAAGCTGGTCCCGAATCTCTTGCAACCCGCTGAGGTATAGATTTATCTGCTCCCCCTTCTGCATCTAATACATCTGCAATTGATTCTCCAACAGCATCTTCCTCTGCACGGAAGTGCCTTGATACAATGTCGTCAAGGTATCCCACATCTCCTTTGCCGTGTTCTTCTTGGCAATGTGTGGTATCACATGATCCTTGACCCCATCAAGGATTATGCACTTTGCCTTCGCCATTGCATCCTCATATGTTTCATTAGTAGCTGGGTCGACTGGGATAGCCACGGTTCTCAAGGCGAAGCCCTTGATGCGATGTCTATCTAGAATAGACTGGATCTTGGCCTTCCAGATGACAACGTTGGAGGTCCCGTCCAACCTGTCCTGATCCCTCAGTCCGTTCATCGCTATCTCCATTCTTCTACTGGACTCCCTCTGAGTCTCGACTTCCCTCTTGGAAGTTCTCTCCTAGACTCCCTCTGAGTCTCGATTTCCCTGCTGGAAATTGTTGAATTTTCTAAGTCTATCCGTTAGAAAATTAATCTGTATTATGCTGGTTTATTTCTTCTACTTGTAAATTCTGAACAAGTTATTTAAAACATAAAAATAACGAAATAAACATAATACAGTCTTAACATCTATAGATCATTAGCTGAAAGAAAACAAACACACAAGTGGCATCGTTATTTTTGGACAAATGTCCCTGGAATAACCCAATTCGGGAAAACCGGTGCAGCTATTCTGAGAGTTTATTATTATGCAGTATTTCCTTGAGTACAATTGGGTGCCAAACTAGCTCACCTGACAGAGAAAAATAACTAGCAACAATACCTCTTTATTCGAAAACAGGTATTCAGAAAACCTATGCCACGAAACCCTCTCCAGCAACTCTGAAGCAGTGCGTTGGCCCTTCTGGCCTTTGCGTCAGCCCTCTAAGGCATTGTGCAGCCTCTGGGACCCTCTGTGTCACTCCATTTGCCTTTTGCGCGGATGACGCAGTGCCTTTGGCCTCTGCGTTGTCTCTGCTGGGCTCTGCATGGCCTGCTCTGGACGTTGCTTCTCGCTCTCTGCCTCTACGCTGGTCTCTCGGCACTATCTCTGCATCTATGTCCAATACTCACTACCCCTTGCCGCTGATCACTGATTCGACTTTGCTTAGCAACCCCGCTCTAGCAAATCGAATGATTGATCACTCTGGTGTATTCTCCAACTGACCCTCAAGCCTCCTTTTATACTTTTCCTATTGGTCCTTCAACGACCGAGATTACATCTCTAATCAATGGCTAAGATTAGATTTGGCTTGATCCATGACTTTTCGAACCTTCTAACCCAGTTTTATATTAATACCCATTAATATTTTATTTTTCCTAAGTTTAGACTTAGAAACTCCATTTAAAATATTAATTATTTTAATATCTCCCAAATCGGGTATAATCTGTCCAAACCATTTCTGGGTCTTGGAGATCTCATGTGCTTTAGCCTCTCCACCAATTTTCATGGCTAGAGCACATTTGATGCTACTTCCAACAGAAATCTTCCCACCAACTATCGATTCGCTCATCTCTGATCCTCTTTGCACTTGCAACACGGATCTGGATTTCTTAGCTAGAAATCCCTTAAGGCAGCGTTCCCTCTACCTTAGTTCTGTCCCGTTAGGTACTGTTCTGCTTCGTTAACAACAACACCCCACAAGTTTCCCAATCCACAATCTGCGCACAGCTCCTCAGGGCACAACAGCTGAAGAAACTGAGCCTCTTAGCTTTGTGCAATTCCAGCAAGAATGAATCACTCCTTTGGCCAACTGCATCAGGCCTATCTGATTGAGTAGGATGACATGGCTCTTCGTGAGCCTCTTTTGCCTCTCTCTGCCTCTGTGCTGACCCTCTATTTGGCTCGAAATGATGACGTTGGTCCTCTGCGTCACTCCTTTACTGCTATCTTCTGCTTAGGAACAACTTTGTCTCTCGAGACAACTGTTTCTGCTGCAAATTTTCTGATTTAGCTGGTGCCTTCAGCTCTTTTGTGATCTGCAATGCTCTAATACCATGTTGAAATTTCTAAGTCTAACACATCAAAAATCCATACTGCATTATCTAGTTTATTATCTCCTACTTGTTCTTTCCATTAACAAGTTATTTATAAATATAAATACTGAAATAAACACAAATGCAGCCTTAACACCTATACAGATTAGCAATTGAAATAACTGAGACAATCACGCAAGGGACACCGTTATTTTTGGATAATCGTCCCCGGAGAAACCCAATGCGGGAAAACTGGTGCAACAGTTCTGAGGGTTTTATTATTATGCAGATTTCTTGAGTACTGCTAGGGTGCCAAATTGGCTCACCCAACAGAGATTTTCACACAGCAGTAATACCTCTTCTTGGAGACAGATATTTAGCAAGTCTACCCCATGAAAATCCTTTCGACGCTTCTCCAAGGCTCTGTGTCAGCCCTGCTAGCCTCAACATAGCTCTAGAACCCTTTGTGTCAGCCTTCAGCTTCTCTGTGTTAGTGCTCTGGCCTTCTGCGTCACCCATGCAGGCCCCTCAGTCTCTGCGTCAACCTCTCTGGTCACTGCGCTGACCCTCAGGCACTATCTCAGCCTCTTTGCTATGTATTCACCACCCCTCGCTGTAATAGGTCACTTGTTCGAATTTTCTCAGCAAACCCTACTCCAGAAAATCAAATTCAATGATCAATCTTGGTGTATCTCCAACTGACCCTCAAGCCTCCTCTTATACTTTTCCTGTTGAGTCTTCAACGACCGAGATTAAGTCTCTAATCAACGGCTAAGATTAGATTTGGCTTGATCCATGTCATTTAGAACATTCTCACCTAGTTTTATATTAATACCCATTAATATTTTAATTTTCCTAGTTTAGACTTAGGTACTCCATTAAAAATATTAATTATTTTAATATCTCTCTAACCGGGTGGAATTTCCCCAAACCATTTTTGGGTCTTGGAGATCTCATTTGCTTTAACCTCTCCACCAATTTTCATGGCTAGAGCAGATTCAATGCTACCACAAATCAACACTAAACTTTGGGTGAAACTTTTAGAAGAAGATGGAGATCAAGTCCAAATGATCTGAGCCATTAGAATCTAATCTGGGCCGTTGGTTCTCAACTGGAGGATTATAAGAAGGACTTTGATGGGCATTTGGAAAATACACCAGGCAGATACTTAGTTACCCGAGTAAAATCGATTTTCTCACTGGTCGAAGTTCGGCAAGAGGAAATTGATTCAGAGGGAGAGTTGTAAGTGAGGAGGAGAGAGAGGGTAGCAACATCAGTCGGGAGTGCAAGAGCAGAAGACACAGAGCAGAGAAGGGACAACGCAGAAGCTGTGACACAGAGGGACAGCGCAGAGGCTGACGCTGGGACTGCGCAGTCCTCACGCAGAAGCTGTGACGCAGAGGCTGATGTTGGGACTGTGCAATCCTCACGCAAAAGCTGTGACGTAGAGGGACATTTGTTGATAGCTGTATCAACAAATGTTTGGTACATTAATAGTGGGGCTTCAACTCATATGACTGGAGTACGAGAATATTTCTCGAGCTATCAAGAAGAGAAAATGGACTTCCAGATTACCATGGGAAACAAAACGAAGTGTATTCCAATAGGGAGAGGCACCATAGCATTTCAGACGGAATCAGGAACCAACATTTGAGCCACTAATGTTTTGCATGTGCCTTGGTTAGGAATGAATCTGATTTCAATGTCCCAGTTACAGGATAAGGGATATGATGTATACTTCAATGGAAAGAAAGTATATCTCAAACATGCAAGCTGGAAGAAGAAGAGAAATTGGAGCTCGGAGCAACAGATTGTATAGGTTGCAACTCAAGTCTCCAATGGCACTAATAGGCAACAATCTTAATGGTGAAAAGGAACTGAATGAGCTATGGCATAAGTGAATGGGACACTTACACCATGGAGCACTGAGGATGCTCAGAGAAAAGTTTACAGGAGTTCCAGTTCTTAGTACTGAGCATGGTGATATACGCAGAGGATGCGTACTAGGGAAGTACACTCAAGCAACATTTTCCAGGAGTAAAAACATAGCAAAGGGTGTATTGGGATTGATACACTCAGATATCTATGGTCCAATGTCCACAAGAGCTCTTAGTGGTGGTGAATACTTCGTCACCTTTATTGATGATCACTCTAGGAAAACCTAGATCTATTTCTTAAAGACCAAGGATGAGGTCTTTGATCGGTTCAGAGAGTTTAAGGCTCTCGTTGAGAACATGACAGGGAAAAAGATAAAGGTATTGCGTTTAGATAATGGTGGAGAATATACAGACAAAGACTTCACATATTTCTGCGCAAAAGAGGGCATCAAAAGAGAATGGACAACTCCATATAATCTGGAGTAGAATGGAGTAGCAGAGCGTAAGAATAGAACTATTGTTGGGGCGACAAAGGCTATGTTGTATGATTAGGATTTGCCTAGATTCTTATGGGCAAAAGCTTGCAACACAACGATGTATATCTAGAATAGAACTCCTCACATAGCTTTGGGGAAGAAAACGCTTGAAGGTGTTTTCACAGGGAAGAAGTCGGAAGTTAGTCATCTTAGAATATTCGGAAGTGTGGCATATTGTCACATTCCAGACGAGAAGCGTAGTAAACTGGATCAGACTGCAGAAAAGGGGTATCTCGTAGGATATAACGAGACCTCGAAGGCATACAGAATCTACATTCCTAGCAGCAGGAAGATTGTAGTAAGATGAGATGCGAAGTTCATGGAGGATAGAGCTTTCAGGAAATCCCGAGAGATGCCAACAGAAGATCAGTCAGTAGATATTCCTTTAGTCCAGCAATAGCAGGGGCAGCAAGGAGGACAAGCAGGAGGACAAACACCTAAAACCAGCACAGTGACTAGTGCCAATATTTCCTCAGAAGAAAGAAATCCAAGTAGTTCTCAGCAGGTGGAAAGACGAGAACAGGAAGGGGATTTGATTGAGCCTCCCACCACCAGTGGCAAAACGAGCAGGGGAGTATGAGAGACATTGAGGGACACAAAGGAGTTTGTCGGAGCTCCTAGAAGTGAGAAAAGGCAGCGTAGACAGCTTGATAGGTACCAAGCCTTGGTAGCATAGGTTGAAGAACCCTCTAGCTTTCAGGAAGCCGTACAACACCAAGTATGGGTGGATGCCATGGTAGAAGAGTATAGTTCTATCATGACGAATGATGTCTGGGAAGTGGTACCTAGGCCAGAGGATAGATTAGTTGTAGGATCAAGATGGATCTACAAGATCAAATATGCTGTAGATGGCAGTATAGAGAAGTACAAGGCTAGGTTCGTAGCAAAGGTGTATGCACAAAAAGAAGGAATAGAATATGAAGAGACCTTCGCCCCAGTAGCCAAATATACCTCTATCAGATCCGTTATATCCCTAGTATCTCAGATGGGATGGGAGATTCACCAGATGGATGTCAAGACACCATTCTTGAACAGGGTGATAGAAGAAGAGGTGTATATAGAAAAACCTGAAGGCTTTGAAACTCATGAGAAGAGAACTCACATATGTAGGTTAAAGAAAGCCTTGTATGGGCTCAAGCAGGCACCCAGAGCACGGTATGGTTGGATTGATAGTTACTTGCAGCAGTTGGGATTCATCAAGAGTGATGTTGATCCCAATCTCTACCATCTCATGGTGGAGAATGACCCACTTATTCTGGTATTATATGTGGATGACTTGTTTCTAACAAGGTCATCTAGGCTAATAAAGGACTGCAAGAAGAACCTTGAAGTAGAATTTGACATGAATGATATGGGGTTGATGCATTATTTTCTAGGGTTGGAAGTATGGCAGAAGGATGGGGAGATCTTCCTTGGACAAGGAAGATATGCTACAGAGATTCTGAAGAGATTCAAAATATAGAATTGTCGGCCCATGGCTACGCCCATGATCACCAACTGGAAGAAAATACATGCATCAATAGACAAAGAGGTGGACCCCACCTTGTACAGAGAACTCATTGGGTCGCTCATGTATTGGGCCAACACTAGGCCAGACATTTGATTTGCTTTCAACACATTCGGTCAGTTCATGGTGGAACCAAAAAGGGTGCATTGGGCAGCAACTAGGCACATTCTTAGATATGTGCTTGGAATAGTTGGATATGGGTTGAAATACACCCAAGAAGATTGCGTCAGATTGAATGGATTCACAGATGCAGATTGGGCAGGTAGTTTATTAGACTAGAAAAGTACCTCCGGGTATTGCTTCAGTGTTGGATCAGGAATGATCTCTTGGTGTAGCAGGAAGCAGAAGTTGGTAGCTCTAAGCTCAATAGAAGCAGAATATATGGCGGCTAGCACAACTACGTGCGAAGCTATATGGCTTAGAAAACTACTTGTTTGTTCAGGAAAAGGATGGAGGCGACTAGTATTTTCTATGATAATCAGAGTTGTATTAAACTCTTTGAGAATCCAGTGTTTCATGATCGGTCAAAACACATTGATATCAGATGTCACTTTATTAGAGACTGTGTTCAGGGCGGGGTAGTACAGTTGAATATGTCTCCACAGCTAGGAAACCGGATTCGTCCTAAACCCCCTGCGAATCCCGAATCCGGCGAATCCGACACGATTCGGTCTGGATTCGTGTCCAAATCACAGGACACGTCGTGTCCGTTTCGGACACGTCGTGTCCGAGGGCGTGTCGCGATTTTCAGGGGCGTGTCACGATTTTAGGACACGTGTCCGGTTTCCAGGACTTGCTAAGCTCAGCGCGGGTATGAAAAGGGCGTGTTTGCTCATTAATATTTTCATTTGGTAAGTGATTTGTGCTGTTGCAGCAAGGAGTAGAGCATTTTGGCAGCTTCATAATCAAGTCTAGGCCCTAGTATTGATATGCTATTCATGGTAATGTTAAATTCTTAAAGTAAAAGTGACATTCTCCTTAATCTTCATTTTCATCCTTTTACTTAAATTTTTAACATTACCATGAAATGACTCAGGATGTTTGAGAGTGGTTCCGGCCTCATTGGATTTCATATGGAGAAAGTAGAATTTTAGATTTCATTCAAAATCCAGCAGACTTATCAGTTTTTCAGGATTTTAGGATTGGGGGATTGCAATGTTTCCATTGAATTTTTTCATGTATTAGGGTATGGGACTCGTATTTAATCAAGAGCACCAAACCAAGAGCTTCTGAATATGTCGCTCCCGCTCCCGTTTTCGCTCCCGCTCCCCGCTTTCGCTCCCGCTCCCAAGTAACACTGTTCCTGATGATATGGGTCTGGACACCATTGTTGAGTTGGCATTGGCCAACATGGATCTCAATGATCCAGTGCTAAAGCCTGTTAGATTTGATGACTTAGAGGGGTCAGCCTCCATACCAGCAGATGCAAAGGCGACTATGGATACAGGGGAGGAGGAGGATGTAGAGGAGAGCAGTGGGGACCATGATGATGGGGACAGTGATGCTGATTCTGATGCTAATTGATGCCTTGAGGCTTGTATACCTGTAGTTGTTTTATATTTTCTATTTCTATTTGCCATTGGCATTGCACCAACACTACCTATGTAACACATTTTGATTTGATGACTTAATGAGAAAACTACAGTTGTCAGTGTGTTTATCTTACTATCTTGTAGTTGTAAGTTGTCTTTCAGTTATGAATTATGAATCATGATTTAAATTTTTAATAGATTTATCATTTAGGTGACCAGTACCACTGACATTTATTTGAATTTTGTATGTACTATGCATGCTAATAGCTATAGATGAAGATCTATGTTTGAAATCAATAATTTTGTATCATTAATTAAAATTTGTGTAAGAAATATGATAATATCTAATTTTTAATATATATATATATATATTTTTTTAAATATATATTATATATATATATTTTTTAATAAAATAATATATAACGTGTCCTAACGTGTCCTGTTCCGGGGGGTCAGCGTGTCCCGAATCCGACACCACGAATCCCAAATCCTACGTGTCCCGAATCCCCGTGTCAGGTGACTTAGCTCCACAGGGAATTAGGTAGTAGACTTAATCACAAAAGCTCTAGGAAAAGCTAAGTTCATCCAGTTTAGGGAGCAGATGGGTATTGTAGAGAATCTGTTTCAGTAGTAGAAACAAAAGGTTTCTTAGTTGCAGTAGCAGAAAGTTGCAGTAAAGATTTAGTGTTGGCAGTGGCAGAGCAAACAACAGTAAGAATGCAGCATTTGTGTAGTAGTTGGGGGGCAGTGATGTCAGACATCAACGGTGCAGAGGGAGATGTTACAGAACAGGGTGATGCTTTAGCAAGTTGCATTACTTGAGCACATTCCTTGCTAAGAGGGAATGTTGATTTATGGTAGCATCATATGTGATCTAAGCCTAAAAATTTGCAAGGAGGCCTGGACACATGTATTCCACAATACCCAGAAATCATTTTGGGAAATTCCACCCAGAGACAGTGTTATTAAAATAATTAATTTTTTTTAATGGAGGCCTAAGTCTAAACATAGCGAATTAAAATAATTAAAGGGTATTAATCTAAACTGTGGGTGAAACTTCTAGAAGAAGATAGAGATCGAGTCCAAATGATTTGAGCCATTGATTATAATCTAATCTGGGCTGTTGGTTCTCAACTGGAGGATTATAAGGACTTCGATGGGCATTTGGAAAATACACCGGGCAGATACTTAGCTACTCGAGTAAAATCAATTTTATCACTGGTCGAAGTTTGGCAAGAGGAATTCGATTCAGAAGGAGATTTGCAGGTGAGGAGGAGAGAGAGGGTAGCAACATCAGTCGGGAGTGCAAGAGCAGAAAACACGAAGCAGAGAAGGGACAACGCAGAAGCTGTGATGCAGAGGGACAACGCAGAGGTTGACGTTGGGACTGCGCAGTCCTGACGCAGTGAGAAGGAGAGGGGGCAACAAGTCCTCTCGTGGATCAGAATCTTGCTGGGAAGTGTGCGAGAACTACTAGTAAATTTCTCACAGAGATTTCTCTTCTATCCTGCTGGTTGTATCTTGTACATGAGATTTGTGCTGAAGATTAATAAAGAAACCCTCATCTACTGCACTGGTTTTCCCGCATTGGGTTTTTCCGGGGACAATTGTCCAAAAATAATTGTCATTGTGATTGCACTTGTGCTAGTATTTTTCCTTGCATTTATTTTCTGTAGTATTTTAATTGTGAAGGTTGTAGTAGAATTTATTTCGATATTTTCCGTAGAAACATTGTGAATAACTTATTTCAAAATTAACAAGTAGAAGAAGTAAATCAGTCACTATAGTTGGATTTCTATCTATAAACTTTCACAACCACTCCTTCCTAGGGTTTGTTAAACATACTCAGAGGGATTCATCCAAAGGATGAACTTATAGATCAAGCATATGTTATCCTCCTCAAGCCTGTTAAAAAATAAAGAGGTACTGAGCAAAAATGGTTGGGGAAATTTGGAAAACAGGGTACTCCACTTCTTAATGGCAGTGAGTTGCTCTTGAACATGACACTCTTCCACTTCATCTCCGTGACTGTTGGGTTGGGAAATCTGCTTGTATTTTGGTTCATCACACCATATCAAAGCCTCTGCTTTCGATTTTGGGTCAATGCTGCCAACTCCATTCAGTGTCACCGATATGTTCAAGAGAATTCATTCAGTTGATATCTGCTACGATAGTCTTAAGCCTTCATTCCATGTCTGCCATTCCTGAACCAGTTCCACATTAATATCATTCTGCCTCAAATCATTATACCCGTTTCATGTCATTGATGAGGGATACATCAAGGCCCTCCTACGACGGGTCACTTCCTGTCAACATCAACTAATTATCTAGGAAGTTGACTTAGAAACTCTTCCTTCAATACCTTGGGGCTTGTATACATCAATGACAAGTTTCCTCGCTCTCGGCGACAAGTTTACATCATTGGCCTTCGACCGATAGATTCTGTGTGTTGTTCGACTTCAACTCATTCATTCACACCATACAGACTGTACTGTTGTACCTTGAGAGCCAATAACATCATCGATGGTTTCTCTTATGTCTATTAACAACTTACATCATTGGCCGATAATTAGGTGGTGTTCTCCATGTTCGACTTCAGCTCCTTTATTCGCATGGTTAGACTCCTACATTGGACGATCGAGTGAACGAGATAGAAGACCCCGAATCTAGTTCCATCCATTTGGGCTGTGCTCAAGATTAATGCAAGATTACAAAGCATGATGGCTATGATCAACCAATCATTCAGTCATAGATCCACACTTTGTCATCAGCGGATATGACTTCTTGATTATTATACATGTAATGTTAGCTTATGTGTTGAGCATGGGTATGCCTGCCTTAACAAAGATGTCATGATGAAAGGTATTGTAATAGATGATGATCTCGACTAGTCGTTCTTGATCTGAGCTTGTCACAAGATAAAGAACTTCAGTCATCAGCCACTGTTTCGAACTTTGCGCTTTAGGGGGTACTCTGTTATAGGCCATTTTGTCGCATTTGGTCAATAGGCCTGCAAACTGGATCAATCAACATCCGTGAACACCTTGTCATCATCCCTACACAAAGCCCTAAGCATGACTCTTCGAAATCCCTAAGTTTTTGGGTCTGACTGCCTCAAATCAGTGCTTTTAAGGCCCATCGCACCCTGGACCTTTAGGGACCCGTGTTCAGCAACAGGTTGCTCATTTTTGCACCAACGCTGATCAACAGTAGGTTGTCTTTTGTTGGGGGTGCGCTGATTCTAGAAATTCGGTAAAATTAAAAAGAATCCCGAAGCTTCCTCTTTTAGAAGATTTCAAGAGTTGTTTCAACCATGTACCTTGGATAGGAACTTCGAATCCTATTTGATCCTTCCTTGGAGATTTCACCTCTTATCCCTTGAGCTCATCCTCCCCTCTTGAGTGGATCTCAAGCCTAAATTGGTAAATGGATAAGAATTCCTAAACTACCACACCCCCTTATCAATTTACAACCATTTACAACATCAGAGTTGGCTTTTGGAGATTGATCATACCCTCATGCTGCTGCCTTGAATCTAAGAGAGTCATCATCTTCATGCATTAGGGTGACATTGAGGTGTGCTTTGTGACAAGGAAGGAAAAGTCAACTTGGGGAGGTTGTACAAGATCAAATACTATTCTTGGTTGTAAACTCTCTCCTATTCATATTAATACAAAGAGTATACCGTTTTCTTATATGTGTTATGTTATGTTTACATTCATATATTTCAATGCTTTGCTGATCCATTGAATAGAGTAATTGGATAATGCTACATAGATGTCGTAGATCTTTGGCTTGTTATGATTGTATGTGCAGGTTCTAATTATAGCAATCGAGCTATGATTGGAACTTACAAGCCGAGAGGAGAGTAAAGCTTGTGACAGATTCCAAGTAAGCCTCTTTCCATTCTTCAATTTCTCTAAGGGAAACTTTATATTATTTTCTTTTTGTTGTTCTAGACTAGTCCACTAGGTCTAGGGAAGATACTTTTGTCCGCAGTCGTAAATTCCGCATAACATGGCCTCCTGATCTCCAAGTAAAATATCACGTGGTTCTCCAAAGCGGCTTTGGGGCACAAGTAATGATCTAATGGGTCTCCTGGTGTAAAGGAAGCTTGTAGACCGCTTCAAATGAGGGCACGAAAAATGTTGCTTTCCCTCCCATGTCTCAAGGATGAGACAAACCTCCTCTAGGCCTTGGATTAGTTGTTAAACCTTGTATACAATACTAAGTCAACTGGGGGCACTACTGGTCCAAGTGCATCATATCGCGTATAATCTGGGGAAATGAACAAGTTGCTAAAGGCGTTGAGATAGCCCATGGTATGAGATAATGCTTTGTAATATGATGGAAACCCATGGCTCTCAACACATCCCCTACAAGTGTCGATATGATCCTCTGGTGGACTTGGGAAATGGTTAAGTTGCCCAACCCATGATGAAACCACCTGCCAGTCCTATATAAGATCCAATACGCCTTCTTACCTTCAGATACAATAATTCATTAGTGCAATTGAGGGAATAAGCTTGTTAATCAAGGGAAAAAATTAGATTTCATAGTGGGTTTCTATTCCAAATTTCTATATTTGAGCATGTAATGGTGTTACCTCCCTACATGGATTGGTCAATAAACAACCCTATTAGGTATTCTTAGCCCCTAAGGGGAAGGACATGTCCAAGGTACATCCTTCAAGTGGTAGGCGTCATGTGGATATTGATGAGGTGGATAGGGACACAGGGGGCTTAGGGCCAAATGCCATGGGCCCAAGGGTGGTAATGGTGAGGGATGTCCACATATTTGGGTGTATGAATATAGGAGGGAGCAACCATGGTATATGAGTTACCCCGATCTTTGTTTTTCCAACCTTCATTTTACTTTTTCCTTTTATTGAATTTTGTTTTATTTTACTGCTCAGGGCTCTAGGGGATGAGAGCATGATGTGTATGATATAGTAGTGATTACCCCTTAGGGTGGGTGTTGAGAAATCAATACAAGTAGATAAGGGTTTGTTTCCTCTTTCTTGATAATTACTTGTGAGTTATGTTGGCTTCTTTTACTTATTTATTATCTTATCTTTCATCAAGCAATTACCATATTATGTGTGTATGAAGATCACAAAACAAAAAGACACAAGATGTAGGCACTATGCCAGGGAAAAACCCCCCTCGAGTCGAAAACCCAATAAAAAATTCTCTTCCTTCAATGGTATTCTTTGAGACTCTTCAACCTAAACAAAGACCAAACCTTCCCTCCACACCAAGTCAACCTTCCAGATCTTCGACCCCTTTGTAGCAACACTTCCACCCCAGCTGCTTCGACTATGCAGCAACTTACAACATCAGGTAGCAAATTGCAACAACAACACTTGGAAGACTTCGATCTCCCAAAATAGGGCATGAAACAGAAAGAGAGTAGCTCCAAAACTTCGATTTTCTTCTTCTGCTTAAACTTGACTCAACTCGAACTTCCTTTAGACTTCGTTGACCTACTTCGCACTTCTCAAGCTTCCTTAGAGATATCGAACTAGCTTGAGATGAGATGCTCCAAATGAATTCGACTTCCTTCTATTTATAGAAGTGAGGTCGAATTGGTGTCCTTAGGCCGACTTGGTGTGGAGGTTAAATAAACTATATTTGACTCAATAGTAAACATTTTTACATGATTCAAAAGCCCAAGAAGGGTCTCTTTAAATGTACAATTACTCTATAAACTCAATCCTAGGAGTCCACAATGGGGACTTTGACTAATATAATGATGACCCAAGCATGAAACCCATGCTTTAATAAGTCATTGATACAATAATAAAATTCTTTTCTTTATTCTTTTGACAAGTATATTACATGATGATAACCGAACCTAGTTACATTTTCCAACACTCCCTCTTAACTAGGGAGGTATTCATAATATACAAATATAATGGAAGATCTTAAACTATATGAACAATGAAGAGTTTAGGCACCGCATTGCCATGGACTAGATTCCTGACTAGGGAAATCTATCCATTGGTCTTTCAACAATTTAGGCACCACAATGCCATGGACTAGATTCTTGACTAGGGCAATCTATCCAAGTGGGAATAAGGTGGACTCAAGCTTTTAGCCTCTGTAGGTACCATTAGGCTTACTTGCTAACCACCAACCTAGGGACCTAGGTGCGTATCCATGGTCAGAGCTCTACGACCCACGCCACCCTCCCTACTTTGGGACCTAGACATCAACACAAAGTGCCAACCATATGTCCTCCCTGGAAATGCTTCACTCGTGAAGCCTCAACAAATCTCTTCCAATTTCTTATCATCAATACAATCAACAATATCTACTAAACCAAGCATGTTCCTTAGATATTCAAACTTCTTATTAGGAAGAGCCTTTGTTAGTATGTCTGCTACTTGTTCATCTGTCGAGACATACTCCAACTTCACGATCCCATCCTGCACCAGGTTCCTAATAAAGTGGAACTTATTGTTGATATGCTTCGTTCTAGCATGAAACATGAGATCTCCAGATATTTTTATACAACTTTGATTGTCACAATTAATCACAGTAGGACCCAAAGACTTCTCGAACAAATATGTTAGAAGCTTCCTTAACCAAACGGACTCCTTTCCTACTTCACATGCAACCACATATTCTGCTTCAGCAGTCAGCACTACTTAAAGCAACGAGATCTTGCTTCCTACTTATCCTTGAGATCATAGCAACTCCCAGACTAAAACATCCTCCGGTAGTGCTCCTTCCATCGGTCCCACTGCCACCCCAATCAGAATCTGTGAAGCCAATTAGCTTGACTTCCTTACTATCACACTTTAGGCAATGATGTATAGTACCACGAAGATGTCTCAATATGTGTTTGGCAGCTATCCAGTGATCATAACGAGGCTCCAACTGAAACTAAGAATGTTTACTGCAAAACATATATCTGGCCTTGTATTTACTAGATACATTAGGGAACCCATCAACTGATGATAGGAGGTAGGATCCACGAGACTAGAGTCAGAACCCCTCAACTTCTTGAGATTGGTGATCATAGGAGTAGTCATTGGCTTGGAATCCATCATCCCAAATTTCTGCAACAACTTGATGATGTACTTTCCTTGCCCCAAATATATCTCCCCAGGTCTCTGCCATACTTCTAGACCCAGGTAATAGTGCATCAGTCCTAGATCCTTCATTTCAAATTCAGCTGCCAACATCTTCTTGCATTCTTGAATTCTTTGCTCCACATCTGTGATGAATAGATCATCCACATATAGTAGAATAATGACAGGCTCATTATTCATGACCTTGATGTAGAGATTTGGATCAACAGAACTCTTTACGAACCCAATTCTAAGTAGATAGGCATCCATTCTTGCATACCATGCCCTAAGTGTTTGTTTCAAACCATGTAGGGCCTTCTTGAGTCTGCAAACATGAGAGTCCTTGCTATTAACTTCAAAGCCTTCAGGTTGTTCAATATACACTTCCTCATCAATGGTCCCATTTAGAAATGTGGTCTTCACATCCATTTGATGGATATTCCAATTCATTGTAGCAGCCAATGAAAGCAAAGATCTAATGGTAGTGTACCTTGTTGTGGGTGCAAAGGTTTCTTCATAATCAATGCTTTCCTTTTGAGAGAAACCCCTTGCAACGAATCTAGCTTTGTACTTGTCTATACTTCCATTAACAACATATTTGATCTTATAGATCCATTTGGAGGTGACAACCGATTTGTCATTAGGTCTAGGAACAGTTTCCCAAACCCCATTTTTCATGATGGATTGATATTCTTCCTGTATCGCTTTCTTCCAAACTTCTTGATGAGCAACTTCTTTGAATGTAGATGGTTTGGCTTTAATTAACTTCGTCATATATGCAGCATAACCAGAGTATCTCTTTGGTCTTTTACTTTCCTTGAAGGTTCCTTTCGCAGCTTCATGTCCTTCAACATCTTCTAATGTAGCTTTTAACCAATTTGGCCTTTTCCTTGTGGTTGGGATGACCACAGATTGAATAGGCTCACTTGGTCCTTCTTCTTCTTCTTGATTTGTAATAGGGTTTTCATGATGATCTTCTTTTTCAAATATGGGAACTTCTTCCTCATTAGAATCACTAGGAATATCCTTTGATTTCTTCTAGGCTTCATTTTCATCGAATATGACATCTCTTACTTCAATATGTCTTCCTTCCTTAATGTAGATTTTATATGCTTTTGAGGAGAGACTATATCCAACGAATATCCCCTTGATACTTGTAAAGTCCAACTTCTTTCGCTTGTCCTTTAGAACATGGATGTATGCTGGACTTCCAAAGATTCAGAGGTGATCCACACTTGTCTTCTTTCATGTGAATTTTTCTTCGGGTGTTATATTATTAAGACTTCTATGAGGACTTCTATTTTGAATGTACACGACTGTCATTGTTGCTTCTCCCCATAAGAATTTTGGTAGATCTTGATCAAGGAGCATAGTTCGAATGCCTTCTTCAATTGACCTATTCTTCCTTTCAGCCACTCCATTTTGTTCAGGATAATAGGGAACAATGAGCTCCCTCTTAATTCCTGCTTCCTTACAATATGCAATCAATTCCTTAGAAGTGTATTCCCCACCATTGTCGGACCTTAGAGTTTTTATCTTTCTTTCGGTTAGGGTTTCCACTTCGGACCTAAACTCCTTGAACTTATCAAATACTTCATCTTTTGTTTTGAGAAGGTAGAGCCATATCTTTCTAGAATGGTCATCAATGAATGTCACATAGTAGAGATGACCTCCAAGTGATTTGTCAGACATGGGCCCACACACATCAAAATGAATGAGGTCTAATATTTCTTTAGACCTAGTTTCACTATTTGGAAATGGCTTTCTTGTATGTTTTCCCAAAGAACATCCCTTGCACACACCTTCATGATCTAACTTCATATTGAGAATGCCATGAACCAATTGACTAAGAGTAGGGATGACCTTATAATCTAGATGACCATACCTCCTATGCCATAGCTCAATGGAATTGATTTCCATATGAACCAAGGCTTGAGGAGGTGGTGTAATAACTCTATAAAGGCTTCCTTCGTGAACTCCAATAATTATAGCTTTTCCCCAAACTAATACTTTTCCATCAACAAAAGCAACTCTATCCCCTTTATCTTCTAAACAAGAAATCGAAAGCAAATTCTTTTTCAAACCTGGAACATTTAGTATGTTGTTGAGGTGCAGCGTCGATCCATTTTCTAGCTTCAACGATGTTGATCCCAGGCCTTTAACAACATAGCTTTTGTTGTCACCCAATCCCACTACATGAGAAGGTGGCTCCTTTGATAGTGTACGAAGTTGTTTACTTTCTCCTGTCATGTGCCTTGATGCTCCACTATCAATGATCCATGCATTGTCATCACTAAGAGACCCTGTAAGAGCAGCTAAGAATCCTTGACTTTTGACCTTGTTGAGTAAGTAGTAGATGAATTTCTTGATCCAGCTTCAAGCAGTGTTGATACCCATTCTTATGTAGTTCATCAAAGACGGAAATCCATGCCAACAAAGTGATCTTCAAATTTTCCTTACCTTAGCTCAGATACCATCTTGAGAAATCAATACAAGTAGATTAGGGTTTGCTTCCTCTTTCTTGATAATTACTTGTGAGCTATGTTGGCTTCTTTTACTTCTTTATTATCTTATCTTTCATCAAGCAATTACCATATTATGTGTGTATGAAGATCACAAAACAAAAAGATACAAGATATAGGTACCATGCCAAGGCAAAACCCCCTTTGAGGGGAAAACCCAGTAAAAATTTCTCTTCCTTCAACAATGTTCCTTGAGACTCTTCAACCTAGACAAAGACCAAACCTTCTCTCCACACTAAGTTAGCCTTTCAGATCTTCAACACCTTTGTAGCAACACTTCCACCCCAGCAACCTCAACGATGCAGCAACTTACGACATCATGCAACAACTCGCAGCAACAACACTTGGAAGACTTCGATCTCCCAAACTAGGGCACAAAACAGAGAGAGTAGCTCCAAAAATTTGATTTTCTTCTTCTCCTTAGACTTGATCCAACAGACACTTCCTTTAGACTTCTTTGACCTACTTCACACTTCTCAATCTTCCTTAGAGATATCGAACTAGCTTGAGATGAGATGCTCCAAATGAATTCGACTTCCTTCTATTTATAGGCTCCAAGTGAGGTCGAATTGGTGTCTTTAGGCCGACTTGGTGTGGAGGTTACATAAATTATATTTGACTCAATAGTAAACCTTTTTACATGATTCAAAAGCCCAAGAAGGGTCTCTTTAAATGTACAATTACTCTATAAACTCAATATTAATCCTAGTAGTCCATAATGACGACTTTGACTAATATAATGATGATCCAAGTATGAAACCCATGCTTTAATAAGTCATTGATACAATAATAATTTTTTTTCTTTATTCTTTTGACAAGTATATTACATGATAACTCAAATACATTAATGAAGACCAAACCTAGTTACATTTTCCAACCATGGGAAGTTCATTACCCACCAGGGGTTGGGACATACATGGGTTCCTTAATGATGCAGGGGGCACTTATAGGGGCCTAGGAACCAGGGTGATGACCATAATGATAATAGGTAGAGCTCATGTTTGGCTTTTGCCCATGTGCTAAAATTTATTGTGCTGGCCATTTTTTGCATTTTGTGGTATTATTTCTTTTTGTATGTGTTAATTTGGGGCAGCATCGGATGTGCTCTAGCCACGAATTTTGGTGGAGAGGTTGGGGCACATGATATCTCCAATACTCAAAAAGGGTTTGGGCAGATTCTAAACAGAAAAGGAGATATTAAAATAATTAATATTTTTAATGGAGTCCTTAAGTCTAAACTTTGGGAAAATAAATATTAATGTGTATTAATATGCATCTGTGTTAGAATGGTCCAAAAGACATGGATCAAGCCAGATCTAATCTTAGCCGTTGATTAGGGACTTAATTTCGGCCGTTGAGATGTCAACAGGAAAAGTATAAGAGGAGGCTTGAGGGTCACTTGGAGAAAACACCAAAGTGATCAGTCATTCTATTCTCTAGAGCGAGGTTTGCTAAGAGAGATAGAATCAGTGATTGGAGAGCAGCTGAGGGGCATTGAGTATAGAGAGACAGAGAGGCAGAGATAGTGCCGGGAAAGCAGCAGAATAGCCAGAGAGAATGACACAGGAGCAACCAGTGCTCACGCAGGGCCACGCAGAGGCAGCTAAGTGCTGCGCAGAGCACCAGAGAGGCCAGCGTAGCTAACGCAAAGGCTCAGAGAGCTGACACAGGGCCTCCTGGGGCTGACGCAGGGCCAACGCTGGGCTAGGAGAGGCTGACGCAGTCTAGATTGGGTAGACGCTGGGGTTTCTGGGGCAGATTGGTGCTGAGTAGCTACCGAAAGGATTATCTGGGGTTTCAGCCAGTAGATTTGTCAGAAACCGAGAGGTATTACTGCTAAGGAAATTCTCTGTTGGGTAGGCCAGTTTCGGCACCCAGATTGTACTCTAATATTGCTTAAAAAAAACCCTCAGATTGCTGCACCAGTTTTCTTACATTGGGTTTTTTCGAGGACATTAGTTCAAAAATAATGGTGTCATATTGTGTGTTTGTTTTTGTTTCTTTTTAGTTGCTGATTTGTAATATGTTGAACATGCACTAGTGTTTATTTTCAGTATTTACATTATAAATAACTTGTTAAGGAAAATAACAAGTAGGTAGGAAGTGCATGGAGGGTTTCTAAATAAGTAAACTTAGAAACTTCAACATGGTATCGTAGCATGATTGCAGATCACAGGAGGACTAAAAGACATCAACCGAGCGGAGCAATAACAACAGAAAACAACTGTTCCAAGGTGACAGAAGCTGTTTCTAGCAGCATAAAAGCCAAGGAGTGTGATGCAGAGCCAGCAAGGTCCATGCAGAGGTAGCCGGGAGCTACGCAGAGCCTCAGAGAAGCCAGAATTATTGACGCAGAGGGCCAGAGGGTTGACGTAGGGCATCCCAGGGATGACACAGACCCATCCAGGCTGACACAGGGCCAACGTGAGGCAGAGAGGGGTTGACGCAGTCCACAGAGAGGTAGTTGCTGGGGTTTAGAAGGCTACCGAAATATTGCAGAGTGGAGCTGGTGAGGTACTATAGTCAAAACAGTACCTGACAGAGCAAGGCCGGAGGAGTTTCTACCGAGGGTTTCTACTTGAGGAACTCGGATCAGTAGTGCGGTCGCACAAGACGATTAGAGTAGGGGGAATCTCGACAAGTGGCAGAAGGATTTCTAAGAGGGAAATCAGGACTCAGAGGGAGTCCAGAAGAGAACTTCCAGATGGGAAGTAGAGACTCAGAGGAGTCGAACAGAGAACTTCCAGGAGGGAAGTAGAGGAGCATCACGACACTACATAGAGTAAGAGACCAGGATAGACTGGATAGAGCATCGAACTTTGCAGTCTAGAAGGCCAGAATCTTATCTATACTTGACAGGAATCGTGTCAAGAACTTTGCCTTGAAGGTAATAGCTGTCCCAGTCGACCCCAATGATAATGATAGGTACAAGGAGGCGATGGCAAGGGCCAAGAGCATTATCCTTGACGGGGTCAAGGATCATGTATTACTACACATAGCCGAGAAGGAAACGACATTTGAGATGTGGGAGGATCTCAAGACGCTGTACCAGCATACTTCTCTGCAGAGAAGAATGCTGCTCGAGAATCAGATGAGGTCGTATTAGATGAAGAAGGGACAATCGATTGACACCTTCCTTGGAGGACTGAATGAGATCCGAGATCAGTTGACTGCTATAGGAGCTAATGGTGAGGACAACCCTGAATGCTATCTCAAAAGACTGGGAAGTGTTTTTCCAGAGTATACTGGGCAGAGGAACACTTCCACCTTGGGACGAGATGTGGGCAGCTCTTCGCCAGGAAGAGATCAGATGGAAATCGAAGACAGGTAGCAGCAGCAAAGGGATCAAAGTCAAGTAGGAGGAGGAAGATGTGGCCCTAGCATCTGAGGGAAAGCAGGAAAAGCGAAGAAGAAGGATCTCTCCAAGATCAAGTGCTTCCACTGTGAGGAGCTGGGTCATTATACGACCCAGTGTCCAAGGAAGAAGAGTAAGGGAGAGTCTTCTGAGACTAAGGCAGCGCCAACACGGGCAAAGAAGGAAGTTTTGACAGATGATCACTGTGTCATGAGTGCACACATGCCATTTGAGTGAAAGTGGGGAGACATCGAGCTGTAGTTAGATGGACTACAGGTGATGAGGGGCAGGATCCTTGAGGCACCCAGCCTCTTGGATTAGACCATGCTACGGGAGGCTCGTCGAGGAGTAGCAGGACTGGCTGAGTGGGTAGAGACGGATGCAGATGGAGCGACAGAGAGAGCTACAGTGCAGGAGTCATGTGACAGCGCAGAGCTAGTAGGCTGTAGCAGTGCGAGAGGCACATGAGTGTTGCACCAATGCAGGAAGGCATAGAGAGGTGTGCAACGGTGCAAGATGCAAGGAGTTGTTGCAGCGACGCAGAGGTCAAAGAGGGAGCACTTGTCAGCAGTAGAGGGAGCTTCAACATCAGTGGGTGTCTCTAGCCCAACAGGGAGGTCAGATTGGGAGATTAGTTACTTACTTCTTAGTAACTGAGTTGCAGTGCAACAGTGGGCAGCACGATGCAGCGTGATGAGAGGAGGTGTAGTGCAGATGCAGTGCTGGGAGAAAGGACCAGTAGCAGCACAGATGCAGAGGGCGCTGTCGTACAACTGCAGTAATGGTAGTGGCAGAACCATGGGCAGCAGTACAGGATGTAGTAGTGCAGAGGATGTTGGGTAGGAAGGCCTAGCATCAGCACAAGTACTGATGTCGGATGATCAGAGTAATACTCAGGGAGGAGTATTGCTAGAGCACAGTGCTCGCTAAGAGGGAGTGTTGATTTGGGGTAGCATCAGATGTGCTCTAGCCACGAAATTTGGTGGAGAGGTTGGGGCACATGAGATATCCAATACCCACAAAGGGTTTGGGCAGATTCTAAATAAATAAGGAGATATTAAAATAATTAATATTTTTAATAGAGTCCCTAACTCTAAACTTAGGGAAAATAAAATATTAATGTGTATTAATATGAATCTGTATTAGAATGGTCCAAAAGACATAGATCAAGCCAGATCTAATCTTAGTCGTTGATTAGGGACTTAATCTCGGTCGTTGAGATGTCAACAAGAAAAGTATAAGAGGAGGCTTGAGGGTCACTTGGAGAAAACACCAGAGTGATCAGTCATTCTATTCTCTAGAGCGGGGTTTGCTAAGAGAGATAGAATCAGCGATCGGAGAGTAGCTGAGGGGCATTGAGTACAGAGAGACAGAGAGGCAGAGATAGTGCCAGGAAAGCAGCAAAGCAGCCAGAGAGAGTGACGCAGGAGTAGCCAGTGCTCATGCAGGGCCACGCAGAGGCAGCTAAGTGCTGTGCAGAGCACTAGAGAGGCCAGCGTAGCTGATGCAGAGGCTTAGAGAGCTGATGTTGTAATATTCCTAACCCAGAATATTCCTCAAACCCCAGCAAAAACTCCAACCAAATATGTGAAAATAATATAATAACCCAGAAGTGATAAAATAACAGTGGAACACCACATAATAATATAACTAGAAATATAAGCAGATACACAAGAAATGCAGTGGGAAATGCTAAGCCATTTTATTATACTGAGCGATAAAATGAGTACAAGAGGTGATTAGACAGATGGCACCTCGACTTGCACAAGGCAAGTGAAGAAATACTCTCAGAATTACAAGAATGGCCTCTCTGCGTGGATGTTGCTACTAGAAAACAAATAATGATTTGAGGCTTCTCTCCTCCTCGAAAAAAGCTGAAACTCTGGATTTGGGCTCTACTCAAGAAACCCAAAAAAACCTAGGAAGCTTTCCTGGAATGGCCAACCCCCGAAAAACACCCTCTTGGGGTTCTGCGTAGTTCCTCAATGCCCTACGTTGCCACTGAAGAAAACCCCTCTAAACACTGCCTGAAACCTTGCCAAAAATCCTCCAATGAGACAAGAGTTGGACCCCTACTCAATCTCCCAGCATAACTCCACCTGCAAACCCCAATCCAGAACTGCGTCCCTCTCACAGTACTGCGCAGTCCTTCAGAACTGCGTCCCTCTCCTAGTGCTGCGCAGTTCTCCAAAACGCTGCCACTACTACTGTTGAAATGCTGATGTATCTACTGCTGAAATTCCAATGGAAATACCTTGCCCGAGCAGGCACTCGAAGTCCCCCGGGGCTGAGGGTGAGATCTTCGAACGGAGACACTCAATGCACTAAACAGTGCTGCAGACTAGCTAAACAGCGAGCGTGCTCAAAAGTCGAAACGACTAGCTCCAAATGCACATAACTGAATGATCCAAAATGAGGGGGCTCCTCTCTATTTTATAGCCTCTGCCTCTTACAATCCCTAGGTTCACCTCCTCCTGCATGCTTCTTCTCTTGCCACGTGTTCTTCCCTCCTTCGCAGTCTCTCTATGCGTCTGCGTGGGCTCCATGTTTGTGTCCCCCTTTGGCCCCCTTGGCTTCCCTCTAAGTCACAATGCTGTGCTACCTAGGAAGTGACTTTTTATTCTAAAATGAGTTATGTCCCCCTTCCTCACTTTTTATTTACAATTAACTATAGAAGGCAAAAATTGAACAAAATCGAGTATTCCAATTAGCCATAGCTAATTAGGAATATTACAGACGCAGGGCCTCCTGGGGCTGACGCAAGGCCAGCGCTGGGCTAGGAGAGCTTGACGCAGTCCAGATTGGGCAAACGCTGGGGTTTCTAGGGCAGATTGGTGTTAAGTAGCTGCTGGAAGGATTATCCGGGGTTTCAGCCAGTAGATTTGTTAGAAACCGAGAGGTATTACTGCTAAGGAAATTCTCTATTGGGTAGGCTAGTTTCGGCACCCAGATTGTACTCTGATATTGCTTAATAAGAAAACCCTCAGATAGCTGCACTAGTTTTCCCACATTGGGTTTTTCCGGGACATTAGTCCAAAAATAATGGTGTCATGTGGTGTGTTTGTTTCTGTTTCTTTTTAGTTGCTGATCTATAATATGTTGAGCATGCACTAGTGTTTATTTTCAGTGTTTACATTGTAAATAACTTGTTAAGGAAAATAACAAGTAGGTAGGAATAAATCAGATAAAGTGCAAGGAGGGTTTCTAAATAAGTAAACTTAGAAACTTCAACGATATGTTGCCATATTATGCTTTTATCTTTTTTTTTTAGTTGAATCAACCTCGGGGGCATCGTTTCAGGCCCAACCTAGACATGTGGACAGGGGGAGGGGGAGTACCAGAGCCTTGTGGACCCAGTGGTCATGTTGACCTAGAGAGGGAAGATGATAAAATAGGGCATGCAATGCGCAGAGGCGAGTGAAAAATGTGGAACAGGAAAATGGGACCACGCTACCGATTTTGGGGTTTCCCAAGTAGTGCCCATCCTAAAGATGCAAGCTAGTAGAGGAGATCCCATAAGACTAGGTTTGAGGATTAACGCTCCAGTTAAGGTAAGGAAATAAGACCACAGTCAAAACCCTTCCTCCTTCCCAGTCACCCAATAATCCATACCCAAGTGTGGGCAAGAAAAAAAAGCATAAGCACCCAATTGCAGAATGAAAAGTCATACCTTTAGTATTGGATGGCCCACCTTCAAACATGCAATCTCGACAAATGAGCAAGGGGGCATATGACTGGCTCAGGGAGCAGAGACATTTGGC
Organism: Pinus tabuliformis; assembly: GCA_031772625.1. NCBI lineage: Eukaryota > Viridiplantae > Streptophyta > Pinopsida > Pinales > Pinaceae > Pinus > Pinus tabuliformis. The sequence goes on from CM062804.1 coordinate 928,990,190, forward strand.
ACAACATCGATTACATTGGTGGCTGTCTAGGGCTGTCAGTTGCCGACTGAAGACAAATTTAGGAGAAAATTTCTCCTATGGGGTCACCCACTAGTAGTGGGTAAGAAGTGCTAGGGAGTTGGGGCTTCCCTTTTAGTTGGTGTTGATGTGTTGTACTCATAAATATTATTAGAGAAGCGTTCGATGGTTTTTCTCCGAAAAGGGTTTCCACCTAGAATTTTGGCGTGCATTGTTCTTTGATGTGTTGAAGTTTTAAACGTTTAATGCTCTGAAAACTAATAAATACTAATTGTAATAAGAAACTTTGATTCACCCCCCTCTTAGTATATCCAACAAGCTGAAGATGCCCATGGAGTGAAATGATGCTCTGCAAGACTGTAAGTGATAAGAGTCCCACAACTCTCAACGATTCACCTATAGGGTGTCATATGTTCCTCTAGTGGACATAGACCCCAATTAAGTTACCCAACCCATGATGAAAGCACCTGCCAATCACACATAATGTCCAGTGTTGCATCTTCACCATCAGGTACAATTAATCATTAGTGCATCTATGTGAGCTAAGCTTGTTAATCATAGACAAATTGAGGCTTCATATGGGGCTTCTCTTCCAAATTTTGGGTTTTGATCTTGTAATAGTGTTACCACCCTAGGTAGGAGTGGTTAATAAACGATCCTATTAGGTGTTCCCAACCTCTAAGGGAAAAATAGGTCCGTGGTACATCCTTCAATTAATAGGTGACATGTGAGTGATGATGAAATCGATGGGGGCATAGGGGTCTCAAGGCCAAATGTCATAGGTGCAAGGATAACAATGGTGAGGGATGTCCACATATTGGGCATATAGATGTAGGAGGGAGAAATCGTGGATACATTAGTTACCCCATTTGTTATCTTTCCACCCCTTTTTATTTTCCTTTTGCCTTTTCATGATTTTTCTTTGTATTACTACTTGGGGATCTAGAAAATGAGAGCATGTTGTGAATGGTACTATAAAGAAGTTATTATCCTCTTAAGGTAGGGTAGTTCATTGCCCACCAGAGTTGGGATATGCATGGGTTCCTTTATGATGTGGGGGCACTCATGGGCCCTAGGAACTAGGGTGATGGCCATAATGATAAGTTGTAGAGCTCATGTTTGGCTTTTGCCCACGTGCTATATCGAATGCCTTGACCATCTTTTGTGTTTTATGATCTTCTTTTTCTTTTGTTTCTTGCTTGTGGCCATGATATGCTTTTAAATTTCTTTTAGCCGCATCAACCTTTGGGGCAACGTTTCTAGGCCTGACACAGATTTATGGACAAGGGTAGGGGGAGTGCCAGTGGCTTGTTGACCCAATGGTCATGTGGACCCAGAGAAGGAATGTGATGAAATAGGGCTTGTAATGTGCAAAGGGGAGTGGAAAATGTGGTATGGGAAAACGGGACCACACTACCAAAATCGGGGTTTCCCAAGTAGTGCCCTCCCTAAAGCCATTGGCCAATAGGGGAGGTCCCACGGGGCTAGGATTGAGGATTAATCCCCCATTTAAGGCGAGGGAATAAAACCACTGTCAAAGCCCTTACTTCTTCCAAGTTACCCAATAATCCATGCCCAAAATGCCCATTTAAAAACAAGCATAAGCACCCGAGTGCACAATGAAAAACATACCTTTTGGATCAAATTGCCCACCTTCTAACATATGCTCTTGACAGATGGGTGAGGAAACACACAAATGATGCAAGGAGCAGAGATAAAGTGGCACATCGCATCGGCTATGAGGTGGTTATTAGGAGTTATTGGTTGTTGCCTAGAAGAAGATAAATAGGAGAAGAGCTCTCCTAGGGGTACCCTCTTTCGGTGGGCAACAGGCTACCTTGTCGTCATCCTCATGCTTCTATGTTTTACTACTGCTGCCGCTAACAAGACTTAGTCTAAGCTTCCACTGAATGGAATCGCTCCACAAACTATCCCGACTCAATAGGGTATCTCGTTCATTGATCCCATGAACGGATAAATCCCACTACTTTGAGAACCCATGCAAGGTCGTTCTCACGAGTTCGTCATCAGTTAATTGATCTATGACCACTGCTAACTCGTCGTTGACAAGTCGAACTCTAGCGAGGAAACTAACAACACATTCGCCCTTATTCATTTGGGTATTTCAAAGCTTCTCTCTAAGAATCAACTTTTTTTTAATGGTAGCATCTTGGAACAACTTTAGAATGGCGTCCCACATCTTCTTTGTTGTATGCAAATCTGCGATATGTGGAACAATATGATCCTTGACTCCATGTAGGATTATTCTTCTTGCCTTGGCATCTTCCTTCTTGTATGCTAGAAGTTGTGTTGCATCTGTTGGCATAGCTATAACACTGGTTCCATATTCCTTGGGACCATTCTCTTCTAGCAACAATAAAATTTTGGCTTTCCAAACACCAAAGTTAGAAGCTCCATCCAATTTGTCCTGATCTCTTAATCTAGTTGAAGACATTTCTTAAAACCTTCAGAAAAATAACCAAACCCAAATGAATATGAAGAAGTCGAACTAGGTTCTATAAACCCTCGATTTTCTCTTCCTGTGTCCTGTGCTAAGCCTCTTCTGCCCTTAGATCTATGCTTCACTAAGTTGCTCTCATACCATGTGAAAATTCTGTTGCAATTACTGGTGATTATTCTTCTATCTTTAAAGATTATTTGTCTTCTGTAATTTCATTTACAACAAATACTGAATAAACACACAATTGCAATTTCACCAAAGAATAACCACAGGAACTGAGAAAATAACACACACATAAAATTGGACACTGATATTTGGACAAAATAGTTCCTCGGAAAACCTTCATGTGGGGAAAACCAGTTCTTCAGATGAGGGCATTATTATTAATATCTTTAGCAATAAAACTGCAATGGAGAAATACAATTTTCTTGCCTCTCACTGGCAAAGCTGCAACAAAATATTGTGGTCATTTCTGCAAGTCAGATTGAACCTATGGAAGCTAATCGACCCACTGGAAGCAACTCGGCCCACTTCTGGCAATTCACACTGCCTCACACTGAGAACTTGCACTGCCTCAGCCAACTCGCATTGTCTTCTAGCAATGTGCACTGCCTCCAGGAAATTATGTCGACAAGATAAATTGCCTCTAGCAACTCTCTAAAGCCACTCACTCCCTCCAGAAAATATCTCTCGCAACTTCAATTTCTGACTCTGGCAACTTGCATTGGAAAACTGGCTATTGGCTCTGGGAAATTCAGCCTCCTTTTGCAGAAATAATTCAGTCTCCTTCTCTCTCAGAAACTAGAAGCAACTGTGAAGAATTCTCTCCAAAAAAATCTTCCTCAATCACTACTGCTGAAACCCTTGCTGTTGTCTCCCACACTATCACTATGCCTTTGCTATCACTGCAAATCTATTCTCCTGAATTGTTCGAATGATCTCAAAAAGCCCTGTCGATCTCTTTTTATAATCTCTCGTTGATGAATCAATGGCCATGATCTAATTCCAATCAATGGCTAAGATCATCTTGACTTCTTCAAATCACTTTTCTAGAAGTCACTGGAGCAAAATCGATTTGTCTCAATTAATCCCGATTAACTAACCCATTTCCCTAAGTTAGACTTAGGAATGTAATTAAGACATTTTCACTTAGAAACTTTTTCTGTGTATTGGAGATAATTAAGTCATTTGTGTTTATAACCTCATAGACACCATTTGAGACTAGAAACACCTGTCTGAGCTACAAAAACTAACACCTTTCATATTGAGTTGTTCAAAGCCTAGTTTTGACATTAAAAATATGGTCCTTTTGTAAAATGACAACTATGTTGAGTAATATTTTTATTTTTATGATAATAATGAGGTCTGACTTACCTATATGGAGGGTATTTTTTGACAATTATCTTTGAGAACTATTTCTAGTGTTAGTTTTGGTTGTGGACACTTATGGTATACTTACATGTATAAATATATAAAATACAGGGAGGGAAGCAATCCAGAGTTATCTGCTGTAGCAACTGGATCTCATATTGATGCTATTCCATACTCAGGCAAATTTGATGGAGTTGTTGGGGTTCTGGGTGCCATTGAAGCTATAAATGTGCTGAGAAGGTTCGTGGCAGTTGCCTTTGCATCTTTGCTATTGTTTACTTTCAAATTTCTATATTCAGAGTAGATGTAGCGGTGATTGTCTTTCTCTTGACCTGAGTACAATGTATTCTTCTCCTATTGTGATTTTCACTTTACTCTTTTTGTCTATCTGATTTATAAGTTGATTTTCACCAATAGATAGTGTTAAACACTATTTTTTCATATATTGTTATTACTTTCTTAGTACTGAATAGTGTTCCTTAATATTTAAGTTTGCATTGTTTTACACTTTTTAGGTTGGCATTCAAACCAAAGAGATCACTGGAGGTGATTATGTTCACCTCTGAGGAGCCTACACGCTTTGGAATTGGCTGCCTTGGAAGGTTAATTCTCGTAATTACTAGCTTGCAAGCCGCTTTCTCCCCTATGTAGTGGTATTTAAGGAAGTGAAAATAATTACGTCAGTCTCTTTACTGAGAAGTTTCATGCTCCGTATTTTTCTAGTTTTGTGTCATTTTTCCCTGGTTAAGGTCCATGCACAGGTGTTTTCTCTCTAGCTCCATGCATCTATCTGCACTAGCTATCACTCACCAGCAAGTCTCAACACATGCAATTTGAATTGAGAAAGTGTTAACAGAAGGATAATGTAAAAAAATATATACTTATTTTATGTCATATCTCACACAATTGTTTTGCATTCAGCCGTTTATTGGCAGGGAGTGTAACTCTTGCAGAGACACTTAAAGAGTTAGTTGACAATCAGAATATATCATTTGAAGAAGCTGCAAAAACTGCAGGATACACTGGATCTCTACAGCACTTGGATAGTGTTTCATTACCAAAAGGTGCATACTTTGGATTTGTGGAGCTGCATATTGAGCAAGGTCCTCTTCTGGAGGAAGAAGGTGAGAGTATCTGTCACGCAACATGACCTGAAAAGTCCTTGTTCTTTTGTATGTTATGCTACTTTATTAATAAAGTCTTACAAGACTCCCAGCTTTGTTTCTTGTATTTTGTTCATTTCTAATATTATTTAAATGAAATGCAGGCATTCCTATAGGAATTGTGACAGCAATTGCTGCACCTGCAAGCATTAAGGTTGATTTTAAAGGAAATGGAGGGCATGCCGGAGCTGTATTGATGCCTAACAGGTATAGTCTCTATCTATGATTAAATCTTCTAGGGAACATGCTTTTTATAAATAACACTGTAATCTTGAAGTTGATTCTATCATATTTTAATTTTTCATGGATTGTTGAATGAGATTATGGTTTTCCCTTCTTCACCTGGCAAGTTCATATGTAACCTGTTTAAACTATTAAAATATTTCTTTATTTCCATGTTATCACTATGTTGATGGATTGCCATTGCATTATGTTTAAATTTGCACAAATAGTAATGCGATATGTTGCAGTTCATGCCTGATGAACAGCAGAAGGTTGGCCACTTGTTTCTTCCTAGGAGGTCACAGATTAGGATCCAGAAGGGGGTAGGGCACCTACATCTCCATAGACTAAATGGTGAAATCGTTGCATGAAGAGGTTCCCTTATGCCACAAACAAAAGTCTCTTATACGTTGATTTGGTGTTTGGCTAGACCATGACCTTAAAACTAGATCATTATTACTACTATTATTTCTAATAATTTAGACAGGGCTAACAACTACTATTTAATAGCAGGGGATTTTTTTTTTATTACTTTTTGTTATGGAAATACTTATGTTACGAAGAAAATATGTTCAATTATGTATAAAGGAGAGCATAGTCGTCTAAATCATCTCTACATTATTGAGATTATAGATGTAATGAGATTAGAATAAGCCGAAGCTGGAATATATTTCATATCTTTGACAAGTAAATAAACTTAAGCAGTGACTTGGCAACATAGTACACACCTTATTTAAAAACATCTTTTAAAAAGTGAAAACAAAGCAGTTAAGACCTTTAAATACAAACTTACAATGCAATTTCCAGTAGAAAACATAGCTGCAACCTGGATACGATGCCACAAGCCATCATAGGACAAGATAACAAGATGATGCAAGTCACCAAGAATGGCTGCTGTATTACCAGTTTGGCTTATGGTCGAAGTTCAATCTGAAGTTCTTTCAATTCTTTGGGAATACTCTTCATATGATGATAGTGGTAAGCAAAGACATCAATGAATTCCAAGAACAAAGTGATGGCTTCCATCACTTTTCGAGTTATTTGGCTATCGGCCTTTTCCAATCCATGTATTGCTCCATACTTTCCAGCAGCACTTCTTTTTTGACTATTAGAGTTTAGATCTTAGATTAGGTCTACTTTTAGTGTGTTCTATAGGAGTGGCCTTTGTGTCCCCATGGTGTATTGATACCTTTGTACTCAAAAGTCCCATCATCCTATTTGTGGTCATTTTTTGACATTAATAAATGTCAAAATTCTATAGCATGTGCAGTAGAATAGAATTTTCTGATTTGATAATTACTTCCTAATGATTTTCAAACAGTATTTCTCATGCCACTGATATCATTGAATAATTACATAGAAAATCTCGACAGTAAATGCATAAACAATAAAGATCATAGAAAGATAGCCATGCACAATAGACACAATATTTTACCTTGGGAAACCCAATCCGGGAGAAAACCGAACAATCTTTTCTTAAGGAGAAATTGTCTTTTCAGCAAGTATTCGTCTAGAAATCTGTGCCAATGTTACAAGTCAAAATTTCCAGTCAAACCTGGTCAAAACTACTGTTGGTCAAACCTGTCAAAAGTCAACTGTGGTCAACTCTGGTCTGCAGTCAAAATATCGCATGTGCAGCCTGCAGTCAACTGTGTTTTGCAGTCAAACTTTTGCACGTGCAGTCTGCGGTCAACTATGGTCAACTGCGGTCAAACTGTGGTCAAGCGTTCACACATGCGGTTGTATGGAGCAATCAATTTGTTGGTAAAAAATCTCACACATGCAGCTGTACAGATCAGTTAGCTTGCTGGTTAAACTTAGTTAAACCCTTACACATGAGGGCTCTATGAGGCTTGAGCAGAAGTGAAATGATGAAGAACAAATTTCTCCTTAGCTCCAAGACCAATGCCACCCTCCCTCTTCGGGATCTAGACATCAACACAAAGGCCGATCAGATGTCCTTCCAAGTATCCTCCATTAGATGCTTCATCTCTCCCTAATAAACTAAACCAGATATATCCATTTGTCCAAGCATGCTTCCAAACTGTTCATTCTTCTTGTGGAGAGATCTATTTGTCCAAACACAAACCCCAATCAGCAATAAACTTTGAAATATACATATACAAGTAAATACAAACCTTCTGTGAAAATTCCTAAATCTAACAATCTCTGGAATCCTACTGCAACCAGCTGAATCTACTTCACCTAGATCGTAAATTACATTACAAACTTATTTCAGATTTATTTTGGAAAATATTGAAGTAAATTACTGAAGCAACCTACACCAAAATATGATTCTAAAACATAGAAATGGAGCAAGGAAATACAAACACATAGGACACGATTATTTTTGGACAAATGTCCTCGAAAAAACCCAATGCGGGAAACCGGTGCCACAGCTCTGAGAGTTTATTATTATTAAGTACTAGCAAATTCTTAATATATCTCTGAATACTTCACAGTGTTATTCAGTTATAGAGAAAAATATTGGTAGAAAGAATTGTAAGGTTACCTCACACTATCACTGGAAATCCTGGCTGATATAGCCCTATACTGATTGCCTCCCCGTCCTTTTTGGCTGCCTCTATGCAGTGTCTGCGCTAGCTCAACGTCAAGGTCTCTGGGGACTGCGTCACTCCTCTGGCTGGTTGATTTTCTCCCCAGGAGATTCGATTTCTGCCTCCCAGTCTCACACCTTGGCTCCCGGCTTTTGAAACTCGAATTCCCTCTACAAATTTCAGACTCCTCTCTGGCTTCTACACTGCCTCTGCGTGGCTCTGCATCAGCCCCTTTGGCTCAGCGCTGCCACTGCTGGATTACTCTCTGCCTCTCTTTGTTGATGATTCTCTGGCTGAGAAAATCACTCTCCCTTTGGAAGCTATCCCTGCCCCTCTGTTGCAAGAAATAATCGAATTTTTCTCCTGAGAACTTCTCACTTCAAAAAATCAATTTCTTGATCTCTCTTGGTGTATCTTGCAAATGACCCTCAAGCCCCTTATTATATTTTCCTGTTGGACAACCAATGGCCTAGATTAACTCCTAATCAAAGGCTTAGATCATTTTGATTTGATCTCCGTCTTTTTCTAGAAGATTCACCCATAATTAAATTAATACCCATTAATATTTTAATTTTCCTAAGTTTAGACTTAGGAACTCCATTAAAAATATTAATTATTTTAATATAATTGTCTTTGCGTGGAATTTCCCAAAATGGTTTCTGGATTATTTGGAAAGCATGTTCCCAAGCCTCCCTGCAAAATTTGAGGCCTAGAGCACATCTAATGCTACTCCAAATCAACACTCCCTCTTAGCGAGGAATGTGCTCTAGCAATACACTGTTGCTACATACTGCTCTGACTCTGAAGCATCGTCCTCTGTGTCGCTGATGTCTGACATGTTGTCCACCAACTACTGCGTTGCTGCTGCAACTGTACTGCCGCCTTTGACACTGCCATTGCCAATGTTACATTTGTACTTCAACTCCCTCTCAAATGTTGCATTTGTTATGCTGCTAGCACTACCACTACTAACACTGCATTTGTATTGCAACTCAGTTGCTGAGAGAAGCAGTTGAAAAACATCCAAAATTACTGAACTAATTGTGTTCGGTATGATACCACGTGAATGCTGGAACTGACTGTTGCTAGTCTTTGTGTTGACTCTCTGAATCCACTGCATTGTTGCTGACCTCTGCTCTGTGCCATTTGCACTGCTTCCAACCCTGCTCTGCACTTGTAACGGCCCATCTAAACTGATCCGCTATGTAAAATTTTAAACTTTATGATAAAACAAATATGATGAATTTTAAATAATAAATATGTTAAGTTTTATAAATATAATTAAACTTTATAAACATATATAAATTAAATTTTATAAAATATATAATTAAACTTTATAAACATATATAAATTAAATTTTATAAAATATATAATTAAACTTTATAAACTTATATAAATTAAAACTTTAAAACTAAACTATATGCTAAAAACCAAAAATCAAATAAAGGACCCTTTTAAAAGGGGGCGCTTAAAATCAACTGAACATTTATAGCAGAGCGCATTTGACAGGGAAAATATCTGAGAGCATCAATGCGTGGAAGGCGTGTCGGGACGAGGGAAGGCGGTGGCTGCAGGTAGGAGGGCGGCCACCACCAGGCCCGCAGATAAAACCGGAGGCCTGAACCGAGAGAAGGGGGGGAAAACAAGAGAGGAGCAGAAAGAACCAGAAGCAGAAATTCACCAGGAGAAAACCAGGAGGAAGATAATTATCCATTGGAAGAGCTTTAAGCCGTCTGAGGTTCTGGGCACGGAGGGACAGAGAGCTTTTGTTGAGAAGCTTTCTGGATTGAGCAGCTAGGTTTGCTCAGTCTGGTTGGGTGGTATTGGTCTCCCGGAGATTGGATCAAAATAGCCACGACATCACCAGCAGAATCACCAGTTCAGTAGCAGAATCAGCAGCAGTTAAGGTAAGTACAAATTTAAATTCTTCAGGCTTTCTGATTTCAGATTCTAGTTAATGTGTTTGGTCATTACAGATGGTATCAGAGCTGTCGTTCAAACCCTTCGGGACCTCACAGGCCCTACACAACCGAAAATATATATATTTTCTCTGTCAAATTCTGCAACGTAGTTAAAAAAATTGAATCATATTAAAAACCAGGGTTCTCGTTATTCCTGTCTTTTTGCAAGTTTCGTTCTTCCAAGACTCTTTCACTGCAAGGAGACCTAGATGACATCTCTGTGATGCCCATCCGAAGCACAGAGTAAAAGATTAATTGACGCTTCGCTCTCCCGGCTCTCTCGCGGACTGAATGCAGGAATGGGTATTAATTGTGCTAGGACCTCGTGCTAATTGGACTTTCTTAATCAGCGCTATTGAGTGTATATAAAATCCGAAGTTTTGGTTGCCTGAGGTTATATCTTGTTCGAGACTGCCAATCGAGGTGCAGGAATGTGTCCGAAGTTGCCACTGCTTGCTCCTATACCCATCCGAATTCTGCCCTCCTTAGATGCGGATCTCTACTCCATACCCATGCGAAATCTCAGAGAGGAAATTGCGAGTTCTGTACTTGTCATTTGCGGATACCCTAGACAGGTATTTATAGTGGTTGGTCCTCGGACGTATGGTAGCTATAGAGTCCGGCCTTTACCTCAGCCTCTATAGCTAGGGTTTTATCCAAAGTTTTGCATTTCTTCCTAAAGTGAGGACACTGACCCGGTTACCCGAATCTTACTTTCGTTAGATGCTTGGCTTTCACCTCAGAGAATTCGCGAAAGGGAAAATGAAAGATGTGGTTGGCAATGGGAACCGCATTTTCCATTTTTGAGTCGATGAAGCCAATTGGTCCGGATACTAGCTTAGATGATGCTACCTCTGCCGCTGGTGATATCTCCGTTTTTTTTTTGTGGTGCCCTTGTTGCCTTCTCCACTGCTGATAGTTCGACCCGGTTTATGAAATTGCTTCCGCGTATGTCTCGAGTTCGACCTGCCGCAAGCTCAACCAAAAGGAAGTGCAAATATGGAACCAGAACAATCTTAATTTTTCTGATGATTTGTCCTCCTGTTTTGGAGCCGACTATAACTAGTGAACCGACATGTCTTTTTATCCAAGCCGACATGACAGGAAACCAAGTGTTGATGCCCTAGCTGACAGCAAATTGGTAGATGGTTGTGTGCAAAGACAAATGGTTAGTTCTTGATATATTTGATATCATCAAACTGTGAAAGTTCAATGAAAGTTCATGAACCATGGAAGTAGGTTGCGTTAGTTTGTTTAAAAAAAAAAAAAAATGTTTCAGCAAAACTTAATGGAAATTAACATCATTGTAAGATTGTGTAAAGGACCCATTTAATTTATGTTCGATTATATTTGAAAATCATCCCCTATATTGTCAACAAAATTAGAAATGTCTTTCACACAGTAATATGTTTGTCTTTGATATAACGCAGCTTTTCTTTTGTCTGATCCTCACAGTATTGTAAGGACATCAAAATCATTTTCTACATGACAAACTGTCTAAATGTCTCTATCTCCATAACCTTTTCAGACAATTACCGCTTACCATGGATTCTAATAAACAGTCCCTAGGAAGTGACGCACAGTGGCTCCTCTGTCAAATTATTATCCATACATATTTTGATAAAAGATACCCAGTTTTACTCTCTGCACATTTCATGGTGTTCTACCTGAGCATCTTGAAGCAATACATCACACTAAACTGGTAGCATTATAATTATTGTGCTATGTGCTAATGGTCATTTTTACTAATTAAAATGGATTGGTATACAACCTCATGTCTCAGTAACCTTGGATTTTGTGAGCAATTATTTTCTGTAGGATCAACGTGAAGAAATTATTCGTATCAGAAATTATTATTTCTGATACTTGTCAATATTTAGTTATTGGAGACTACGTTATGATAGATGTACAGAAGCATAAGATAAAATATAGAAACAAAATCTTGTGCAAATAAAACACAAAAAAAAAGACGTCACAAACTGTGTAAAAATTGATTTATCAGAAAATAAGAAAAAAAAAATAATTTTTGGGGACATATCACCTTAGAATCTCACCAAGTGAAATTGGTAAGCCAATGCAACCATTTCATTATCTTGTGTGTATAGTGCTCCTTTCACTATTTTTTCATCACTTAAAAATAGTGCCACACTAAACTATGACTTCTTGTAAGATAGAACTTTTGTCAGTGATGACTCGGACATGAAGCAAGGTACCTCTTCAGGTGGTTCTGGTTGGTTGAAGTCTGTTATATATCCTTCAAATGGCAGAAGCCCAAGCTCTCATAAACTCACCTTCCTCCAGACACCACCATAAAACTGCAATTATTGGCACAGATCCTGCATCAGAAGTGTCCAAAATGATTGCATAAGCCTTGCACACATAGGGCCAGTCATGACTGTCACTCCAACTTGCTTTGGCCTTTTTTTTTTTCTTAAAATAAAATTGTCAATACATCCAGACCATCCTCTACCAGGTTCAAACAAGACTGAGCAAAACAAGTGCAGTTATGTGGTTTTTTTTTTTTTTTTTCACCCCTGCAAACTATATATATTACTGCTGCTGAACCACCAGATTACATTGCTCTAGAAGGAATTAATAAAGTAAAATATATATGATATTAAGAAAATTACAAAAATACCCATACACTTTTGCATTATTCATATTAGGATAGAATACCCTGCATTAGGACAAGGAGGTCGAGAGACCACCCTCCTTGACCTCGGTACCAGTAAGATCCGCCTAGCGGGTAAAAATAGAAAAACTATACCCGTTTATGAATGTGATGTTGCAAAAGGAAATTGTGTGTTAAAAATTCGGTTATCCACCTCAAAATTTTTACAGAATTTTATTATGTGTTCAGGGACCATCACAATGGTGAGGACGTATGAGCAACGACGACGTGATCAGGCAGCATCACCACCATTAATGCCACCACCGTCGCCATCATCATCCCCATCACCAGCGTCACCGCCAAGACCATCATCAACATCAATCGCCCCAGCGCCAGAGTTGACTGTGATAATGAATTCTTTGGAGGCCTTATTGGAAACATTAAAAGAATCAACTAAGGCCAAAACCAAAGGGGAATTTCAACATGTAGCCACCAGTTCAGCGGAACCAAATAATTTTGAGCCCAGAAGATCGAGAGAAGACATTTCTAGGGAGCTTCAGAAAATTAGACTCCCAGAATTCTCAGGAGGTCGAGCAGGTGAACGCGCTGAAGCATGGTTGGAAGGGATGAACCGATGCTTTAGGTTAAGAGAATATTCGCCTTCAGCAAAAACAAAAATTGCCGTGTTTCAACTAAAGGAAAGTGCCTTGATTTGGTGGGGAAATCTGGAAAAGCAGCTGCACCTTACATCGGATAATGTCCCTTGGGAACTATTTGAGGAAAGGTTCCGCGCAAAGTATTTGCCTCCATACTTTCAACAACAGCAAGCCAGAGCCTTCCATACATTAATTCAGGGAAATAAAACGGTGGAAGAATACGAGATAAGGTTTATGGAACTTGTAAAATACATTCACTACTTAGATTCTGATGAACGTCAAGCTGAACGCTTCATATTTGGGTTAAATCCTCGCATCAGAGCCTTGGTAAGCATGTGGAAACCCTCATCAGTAGCCGAGGCAGTCGAATGTGGTCGTTATGCAGAAGAGCACCTTGGAATCAAAAAAGATATGGGGCCAGCAGGGCCTTTACAATCAGGATTTCCAGGGAAGGCTCCCCGGAACTTCTTCAGAGGAGGTAGCTCGAGGCCACCTTACGGTAACAGGTTTACCCCAAATGTGGGGACAAGAGTTCCCATGGCAGTAAACACTATAGCCGCGGAATCGTCCAACAACAGACCATGGGCATCACGAGGGACTGCCGGTAGAGGAAGGAGTGCGAGAGGAATCAACATGGGAGGACACGGCTCGTTCTCTAGGAATTCACACCTTGATTCAAGAGGATCAACGCAGCTCAATTGTTGGGGATGTGGGGGACCGCATTTCCAGCGTGACTGCCCAGAAGCTTCATCGAATATATTGCATAGGACTGGGAAGGAGCCGATATCAGCCAATCAAGGTAATCATAGAATTCATGCAGTAGTCAACCACGACCAAGCAGCCCATCAATCCACTGTAGTGGAATCTTCAGGTATTATCAATGGCATAAAACTCAAAATCTTATTTGATACTGGTGCCACAGATAGTTTCATTTCGTCATATGCATTAAACAAATGTGGGTTGGCAGCTTGTAGACAAAATGATTTCCACCAAGTGGAAATGGCCTCAGGAGAACTCCAAACCGTGGGCTTGAGTGTGGATCAATGCAAAATTGACCTAGGGGTCTGTTCGACTAAACTGAAAGTCTATGTCACAGCCTTAGGAACATATGATCTTATCATAGGTATGGATTGGCTGGAAGCTCACCAAGCTTGGGTGGACTGTTATGGAAAAAGGATTCTGGGCATAAATGATGAGGGAGAAGTAATCCAAATTCAAGGAATCAAGAGGGAAGTTTCTTTACGCTACATTTCGGCAATGCAGGTGAAGCGTTGTTTAAGAAAGGGTTGTCAGGCTTATGCAATTCACGAAGTAAGCCAAGAAAAAGGGCCATCCTTAGAACAATATCCGGTGTTAGCCGAGTTCCCGGATGTATTTCCAAAGGAACTACCTGGATTACCCCCGGTAAGAGAATTGGATCTCACTATTGAATTAAAGCCAGGTACCCAACCGATCTCTAAAACGCCTTATAGAATGACAGCTCCAGAACTTTAGGAATTGCAAATCCAGTTGAAGGAACTACTCGATATAGGGCATATTCGGCCCAGTACCTCACCTTGGGGCGCTCCTGTAATTTTGTGAAGAAGAAAGATGGATCCTTAAGATTATGCATAGATTATCGAGACTCGAATCGAGCTACAGTAAAGAATCAATACCCTATGCCGCGAATCGATGATCTTTTCGATCAAATGAAAGGAGCTGCTGTCTTTTCAAAAATTGATCTTCGATCAGGGTATCATCAGGTAAGGATTTCTGAAAATGATATCTCTAAGACTGCATTCCGGACATTATGAATTTACTGTTGTACCATTTGGGTTAACAAATGCGCCAGCCGTGTTCATGAATTTTATGAACAGTGTTTTCCGTCAATATCTTGATAAATTTGTGCAAGTCTTTTTAGATGATATTCTCATCTATTCCAAGAATGAAGAAGAGCATGAAGATCATTTGCGGATAGTATTGTCCTGCCTTAGAGAACGTCAGTTATATGGAAAACTATCCAAGTGTTCTTTTTTTTCAGGAAAAGATTCATTATTTGGGTCACATCATATCAGGTGAAGGGATTTCAGTAGATCCTGAGAAGGTAAAAGCGATCATGGAATGGCCAATACCGAAAAATGCACATGAGATATGAAGCTTTATGGGTTTAGCCGGTTATTACCGGAGATTTGTGGAGGGATTCTCCAAAATCGCAAAGCCAATCACAACCCTTCAGCGTAAAGGTGTTAAGTATGAGTGGACCGAGGAATGTAATAAAGCATTCTCTGAACTCAAAAGACTACTCACTAGTGCACCAATCCTAAGAGTCCCTGATATGGGCAAAGACTTTACGGTATGTACTGATGCATCCAAGCAAGGGTTGGGTGTAGTATTGATGCAGGATAAAGGAGTGATGGCTTATGCTTCCAGAAAGCTAAAACCTCATGAAGAACTCTATGCTACTCACGATTTAGAATTGGCCGCTGTAATGCTAGCTTTAAAGATTTGGAGACACTATCTAGTGGGGCGAAATTTTACACTTAAAAGCGACCATCAAAGTCTACAATATTTGTTCACCCAAAGAGACTTAAATGCCAGGCAAAGGCGATGGAGTGAATTCCTAAGTGAATATGACTTCGGAATATCATACATTAAGGGAAAAGAAAATGTAGTAGCCGATGCCTTAAGTAGGAGACCTCGGATATTTTCTCTCATACCCATTAAAGTGGACTTAAGACAACGAGTACTGGATCATCTTATAAAAGACAGCTGGTATTTAAAGGTGAGAGCAAGTCTTGAGGGTATTAAGGCAAAAGAATCTAAATTTGAGGGTTATGAATTAGAAAACGATGGGATCTTATGATTCCATGGGAGGATGTACATTCCTGATGATAAAGATCTTCGAGATATCATCCTTGGGGAAGCCCACAAAGCAGTATATTGTGCTCATCCTGGAGTAGGGAAAATGTATGCGGATACCAAGAAACTCTTCTTTTGGGCAGGCATGAAACGTGATATCACTCAATTTGTTGCAAAATGTTTGGAATGTCAGCAAGTAAAGGCAGATCATTGTCACCCAGCGGGCCTCTTACAACCCCATGACATTCCTATGTCTAAATGGGAGACCATTTCTATGGATTTTATCACTAGACTACCTCTTACTTCTCAAAGACACAATGCCATTCTAGTAGTGGTGGATAAATTAACAAAAAGCGCCCATTTCATTCTGGTAAGAGATACTTACGATGTTGCTGACGTAGCTCGAGTATTCATAAATGAAATTATCAGATTTCATGGAGTACCTAAGAAGATTATATCCGACAGAGATTCGCGATTCACTTCCAGATTCTGGACTTGCATCCAAACAGCCTTAGGTACTCAGCTAAATTTAAGCACTGCTTACCATCCTGAGATTGATGGGAAAACTGAAAGAGTAAATCAAGTACTTGAAGACATGTTGCGAATGTATGTGATGGATCAACAATCACATTGGGAAAAGTATTTACCCTTAGTCGAATTCGCATACAACAACAGTTACCACAGTTCGATTGGGATGCCTCCATTTGAAGCTTTATATGGCAGACCTTGCAGAACACCGTTAAGTTGGGACAGGTTAGACGATCGAGTGATAATAGGACCAGAAATAATCCATGAAATGGAAGCTCAGGTCAGACAAATTAGACAGCGATTAAAGGAAGCACAGGATAGACAAAAGAGTTATGCTAATACTCACCGAATTGATAAGAGGTATGAAGTAGGGGATCAGGTCTTCATCCGCATCAAACCAAATAAAAGTACTATTCGATTCGGAAAAGGGACAAAGTTGTCACCCCGATTTATAGGACCGTTTAAAGTCGTGGAAAGAGTTGGACCTGTTGCCTATCGTCTTGCCCTGCCACCTCACCTGCATAGAATTCATAATGTATTTCATGTTTCTGTATATATAGCTGATCTATCTCATAACCTCCAATGGAAAGAATTGCAGGTATCGGATGAGGGAGTCATAACGGTCGAATCGTTACGTATACTGGAACGTAGAGTTCGACAGCTGAGGAACCGTCTGGTGGACCAAGTTAAGGTCCAATGGGACAAGTATAGTCCTGGATCAGCAACTTGGGAAAATACAGAGGACATATGTCAGAGATACCCTAATTTATGTCCATTTTGAAGAACTTTACACTATGTTTAGTATATATTTACTTCACTACAATCAGAGACTCAGAAACATTTTGAATGATTATGGATAAACATGAAACTTTATGGCATAATATATGTTTAAATTCCTGCTGGTACATGGATACCAAAACAATATATGTGGTTCATTTTACTAAATTATAGTTGTTAAAGTAAAGACATTTATTTATAGATCGGATTTATTTATTTTTGTCAAATATGATCAATGGGATAGAAATCAGGAAGTGAATACATTCTAGATGAACGTCAAAAGACATGCATGGAATATGGCAAAATATGTTGTATTATAGTATCATAGGTGCATTCATAAGGGAATAATATGTGAGTTATTTTGAATATGCTGATGCACATTTTACGAATGCATGGAAAAACGTCTGATTGCAGGTAATACACAATTACCGGGATGACCACGTGACGACAGAACCTCAGAACAATTAAAGCTCCAAGTGATTCTATGTTAGGGTATTAACCCTAAATCCTACTAGGAGGGGTGGAGGTGTTGCCCACCGTTTATCCTTCGAACCCTGGAGTCATGGGAGGATTGTGCGGATCACGCTCCCCTAGACGTGTGATGATGACTGCCGGATGCCTACTGGGAATCAGGTCGGTATAGCCGATGCTGTCACCTTAGAGTTTATGAATGGTCAGGTCAGTAAAACTGACGCCATGGCATACTCCGGTAGAGGACGGATAGGATGGGAGTAGAAGAGATTAGGGAGGATAGGATGATTTTGAATAGCTTGGGGACCTGGATAGAAAAGGTCATGTCCATTAAAACCTTGAACCTAAAACTCTAACTTCGGGACGAAGTTTTCAGAAGGGGGGGTGTATGTAACGGCCCATCTAAACTGATCCACTATGTAAAATTTTAAACTTTATGATAAAACAAATATGATGAATTTTAAATAATAAATATGTTAAGTTTTATAAATATAATTAAACTTTATAAACATATATAAATTAAATTTTATAAAATATATAATTAAACTTTATAAAGATATATAAATTAAATTTTATAAAATATATAATTAAACTTTATAAACTTATATAAATTAAAACTTTAAAACTAAACTATATGCTAAAAACCAAAAATCAAATAAAGGACCCTTTTAAAAGGGGGCGCTTAAAATCAACTGAACATTTATAGCAGAGCGCATTTGACAGGGAAAATATCTGAGAGCATCAATGCGTGGAAGGCGTGTCGGGACGAGGGAAGGCGGTGGCTGCAGGTAGGAGGGCGGCCACCGCCAGGCCCGTAGATAAAACCGGAGGCCTGAACCGAGAGAAGGGGGGGAAAACAAGAGAGGAGCAGAAAGAACCAGAAGCAGAAATTCACCAGGAGAAAACCAGGAGGAAGATAATTATCCATTGGAAGAGCTTTAAGTCGTCTGAGGTTCTGGGCACGGAGGGACAGAGAGCTTCTGTTGAGAAGCTTTCTGGATTGAGCAGCTAGGTTTGCTCAGTCTGGTTGGGTGGTATTGGTCTCCCGGAGATTGGATCAAAATAGCCACGACATCACCAGCAGAATCACCAGTTCAGTAGCAGAATCAGCAGCAGTTAAGGTAAGTACAAATTTAAATTCTTTAGGCTTTCTGTATTTCAGATTCTAGTTAATGTGTTTGGTCATTACAACACTTTTCAAACTCTGGCACTCCTAGCTACTAAAATTGTCTCCCTGACACTCCTCGGCACCATCTGACACTAGTCCATCCTGCTACTATAAAACTGGGTTCCCATAGCAAGGTAATGATCCTAGAGGTGGACTCCTCAAGGATCCTGCCCATTTGTAGCTCTTTCGAACTACAACTCTAAATCAACCCACCTCCCTCTTGGAGGTATCTTGGCTGTCATGGCAAACTCCTCCTCTTGTTAGATCTTTGCGGTTGCAACCTTAGGATCATGCTTCTCATCCTTGCCTTTTTCTTCAAAGGACATCGGGATGCATAGTGGCCCATCTCGCCACATTTGAAACACTTCACCTTGGAGACGTCCTCCTTTCGTCTATGTTTCCCCTGCTGCCCCTTTGATGCAAGGGTTGCATTCTCCTCCTCCTCCTTGGGCTTCGACCCACTGCTTCTGCTGCTTCCGTCAAGTTTGACCTTGACCAGGTCTCTCCTCAGCTCCTCCTGTTTTAGAGTTACCCACATCTCATCCCAATTAGAAAATGTTGCTCTACCCAGGATACTCTGGACAAAGACTTGTCACTCATTCGAGATAGAATTTAGGGCTAGTCTCACTAACTCTGAATCCTGGGTGTATGTTATACGGAATTTATACCTACGGATAAGTATATCTTCCCTAAATGGGTAGTTACACTTAAAATAACTGAAGTAAATATGTTTAACCTTTTCCTACAATAAACATATAAGATAAAAGAACCTACTTGTGATCCTTCGCTTCCTTTGATCTCCTTTGAGTTTCTCCCGTCGCTCCCGCTCAAACTGAATTCGCTCAATTGGTACCTGCCAACATAAACAAATGACGACAACAATCAACACATATGATCTATTTATTGTAAACAAATGGAATCGACAACATTTGAACATACATTCGTCATAGATATAGACAAAAGTATTGGAAAAGGAACAAACAACTTTATTGATTGATAGAAGGAGAAGTTACACCCAATGTGGTTCGATCTCGTGTCACTCATCCAGCTTAGTCCAAGCCCTCATCACACCAATAGCAACATCAATCTAGCAGCATAACATTACTTTGACAATGATTTCAAGTCTCTAAACCAACAGTATTTCTCTATAATATCCAAGCTCCTTGGCTGTATGATGGGAGGCCACTTTATAGATGAATGCAAGCAGTTTTGTCATTAATATGGCATTGAATGGTTTTCCATAATTGGATGATTAGTTTCCATGTTCAAAGGGATGAGAGGATAGAGGATTAGATGATCCAAGGCTATCCTAAGTCGAGCTCATCTTGATAGGATAGGAGCTGGGTTCCTTCTAGAAGGCTCTAGAAAGGAGGAATATACTCAGGATCCAATGAACATTTCGAGGATTCTCGCCCATCGCAGATTTAAGTGGGCTTAGGTGCTTTGCAACGCAGCCTTGAATGGGGCTACTTGCTCTGCAGAGCACTTACCCCTGACCAGGGGTGCGCTGGTGACCCAAGGAAGCACTTCAGCAGGGTTTGAAGTCAGGAAACTCTCATGGATGAAAGCACTCAATGAGGTGGCATGTCTAGGGCATGTAGCAACTGAATTAGGGTTTGATAGACCTTGTTTACATTGATTTGATCGTCGGGAGTGATGTACCCAAATAGACCTGTAACAGCTGCCCCCTAAAGCATGAAGTCAAAATGATAATGTTGAGTGATATGCTTTATGATGTGATGAGGAGGATCTGAAGCAGACGGTGACCTGCATCAATTACAATACATAATATCATGATATCTTTGAATTTTTCATGAATTGCTGAGGGAAGGCATACCCATGCTCAACATATAAACTTTTCATTACATGTACATAAATCAGATAGTCGTCTATAGATATAGATCCATGATAAGATGACCATCTGTGTAAAGCCATCGTACAAATGATTTAGTACTCTCCTGAAATCGCAGCCCGGATGGATGAAACTAGATCCAGGGTCCTCTATCTCGTCCAATCGTTTGCTCAAGTATGAGTCTAACCATGTGAAAATGTGATCTGAAGTCGAACATGGGAAGACATCGTTTGATTACCAGCTGTTGTCGCGCGGATTGGCACGACAACGCTCGGACCGGGGGCTGTCACTCTGATCCCCGATCCCTTCGTTTAAGCCTGTCTCCCGCGGCTAAGGGGGGTAGACCCTGCGAGGTGAGGAAGGCCAACTGCCAAACAGTTGGGCTGGGAGACGAGATGCACGATTGAGATAAGCACTAAAATGATTTGATTTAGCGGACCAGTGCCTTTAAAGCGATTACTTGTTAGATGATATAGAATGTAAAACCATGAACAACAATCACTTACCATCAAAATAGCCTGAACAACGCTTAAATATTCAGTAAAACCACAAAGATCAAGGAAATCAATAACGATATCAGGTAATAGAAAGATAACTCAGTTATAAACCATCAATTGTTAACTAGATACCACATCAAGATATTCATTCATGTAAGGCTTTCATTCCACATCAAAAACTTAAAATCTCAGCATAAAAATTTCTTCAAATGACTGAATTTTGACAAAAAGACATTCCACAATATTTTTATATTTTTTCGAAATTTTTTTTTTTTTTTTTTTTTAAATGATTTTTAATTAAAACATTAAAACTAAAAATCTAAACTAAGGAAAATTTTAAAACTAAACTAAACAAAAAATTAAAATTAAAATTAAAAAAATCTAACAAAAACATTTTTATTTTTTATTTTTTATATATATATATATATTTTTTTATAACAAAATTTAAAACATAAATCAAAATCTAATTTAAAACATTTTAATCCAAAATCTAACTATAGCATAAAACTAATGCTAACACATTAAAATTTAATTAAAACAAAACTAAATAAAAACTAACATAAAAAAAAAAAAACTATAAAACGAAACTATGACTATAACGTATGACCCCAAAAAAAAAATTATGACGGCTTCAGCGTGAACGAACCACAGAGATTTACCTGGCTCGGAGACTGTATGCGTGCAAAATGTGTTCGATACTTACCCTCGAAACTGGCCTGAGGCGCGTGATGGGCAGGTGTTTGAAGAAATAAACTCACGCTGAGCATTAAAATCTTGATGAACCACGCGACATCCCTCAGCGAAATCTGGCCCGAAAGGTTGAGTCGAAATGTCTGCGGGTGCTGGTATTTGAACGTTTTTGAAACCCCCAACGCATGGAAATACACACTGTTGGTTTTACTTGGGACGGCGGCAGAAGAAATTGCTTCGTGACTTGCTTGTCTCAGTCGACGGAAATGTTCACGCGGGGATATGCCAGTTTCTCGGATTCATTCTTGGCGTATCGATTTAGTTCTAATTTTGCTGAGCACTGAAGATTGCAGAATTGTTTCTCTCGCTGCTGACGGGGTTATGGACCTGCACATAAACTCTAACACGAAGACGCATTTCCTCACAGATGCAGGGTGATTCAATGGCGTGAGAATGATTTGCGTAACAGGGTTTCCAAGAGCTGATGAATGCCAGAATTCAAAAATCGTGACCCTAGCTCGGACCAAAAAAATTCTAACACAGGCAAAAGAAAATATGGTGATACGCAGAGCCTCTTAGATGTTCACCAAAGGATATACTTTAATTCAGATACCAGATTGCAGAAATGTGCAATACGATTAAAACAGTAAAAAATTGTTTAGCTGTTACCATGAAATTTCGATACCGTTCATAAATCGATGGATTACCCTGATGACCACACGCAGAGACGTAGATTGTTTCCGAGATTTAATGCGTAAATGCCACCATCTATTCACTTAAATGCTGGGAGCAGATATATGAGTAAACGTTTCATTGCTTAGCCTTCAGATCTATAGTTTGGAATACATCTGCAGATTGAATATTTGTGACGGCGGTCCTGTAATTTCAAAAAGACAAAAACCCTAATGAAAACTGAACCAAAATATGAAACCCTAGAACAGAAAAAAAATTGAAACCCTAAGACAGCCCAATAATTTACAGATTGTGGCCCCTGAAACGCCAGATTTAGTTATAACAACAGTAATACTTTCGAAATATCAGAAAAACTTGAACTTCACTGTGAACAGAAAGAAAATCTCTCAATGTAAAACTGAAAAGAAACTTTGAATGATTAACCCAGGGAACAATCAGCTGGGCTCTGCACAGAAGAGCCTGTGGGAGTCGGCTGGTTCAGCCTAGAACTTCCCCAAACGCCCACCTGTACCTTTTACCTAAAGATCTCCTGCACACCTCAAGCAAACATCAGTAAAGAGGGCAAGAAACGCTGCTAGATTTCAAGGAATAATGGAGATACCTGCCATTATTCCAGAAACCCTACAACATTCAAACCCTAGCACGTGAGCAAGATACCTGTACTCACAATACTCTGAAAACCAGCTATTATTAACTGCTGAAAACTGAAATATGCAGAAAAAAAAAAAACAATCATCTCACAGCAATTCCGGAGAGTAACACCAGCCAGTTTTGAACCCCAAAGTCTTTTTATTAATCAGAAAATCAGATTACAAGAGAGCTTTCTCAGTACAGACTCACAGATCAGATGATTGAAATGACCCCCTAAGACCCTATATAAAGGAAATGATCCTAACGGCTAGTTCGAGTGATCCATGTAGAAATGATCTCGACCGTTGATGAGGATCAAGACATCTCTTGATCTCATCCGTCGATTTATTAACTTAAAATATTATTATTTTATTAGTTAGGGTTTTTGCTTCATTTTTTAATTTTTTATTATTTTATTATTTTTATTCATTTTTTTAATTTTTTAATTCATTTAACATGGATCACTGAACTAAGCTTTCGGAAACATCACCTAGGACCTAGGACTTAGGACTCATGAGGGGATTTAAAACATTTCTCGACCCTCAGGACACATTACATCATGACTTGTACAATTTACATCTCAAGGGGACAAGCCCACTTAATACAGACCCTCATAAATCACCCAGCTCTGCGACACCACGAGAATCTAGCAGATCAACACACTAGGATTCTCCTAAAGTTCTGATGACAAAATCAATCCCAGCTTTGGGGTCAGGTTTGAAGGAAAACTCTGCCGATCTGTGGATCGGTGAGACGAAAAACCTTCCGGGACGAAGATTATCATCAGAAAGTTAGGTCCACCTAGGCAAAATACATACATGACTCATGTCTGCTAAGATTATTTACAATTAATACATGCAGACTGGGTTTACAATCATATTAAAGATCAAGCTGCTGATGATGGCAGGATGGCACGGACATGCTGATCAGGTGCTGCTTCTTTCTGTTAAGAAAAACGGGGTGCACTGCATGGGTGGTTGACCAGTAGAGGTCAACATCTGGCTCTACTTGGGGACACGTTGCTGCTTGCAGGAATGTGAGAATCCAGAATCTGCATCCATACAACACAAAAATAAGTAGCGTCCATCCCAAAAATCAGCATATACATTAAGCACAGGAAAGATAAAAGCTCTTCATTTATTAACTATCTAATAACATGAAAAGTAAATCTAATCCTAAAACAGAAATGAAATGCTGAAAAGACAAGGAGTAGAGTTAGAAATACAATACAAAAATGCCTCACGGCATCAGATGTGTTCAATATAGTGCATACTGAGCATTTGCCTGCTTTCAAGCAAATCTGTCGGCTGCTTGTCGGATGTGCCATGTCCAATTTTGCATATGGTAGGACTCCTTCCTATCCGAAAATCAAGCTGCTCACGGCCGTCTGATGCATCAAATCTTCGTCTAATCTTCTTCCTCTTGCGCTTCTTCTTTCTGGCAGGATGAATTACTGATGATCTGGAACTTTCTGTTTCGAAACTATCAGATGAAGTGTGTAAGTTATGCATGCTAAGTCTTTTTGTGTCTTGCATCTGATTTTTATCGTTTTTAAGCTTATCTGGATCACCTTCAATTATCCACTTAATGACCTCCTCATAGTAAGATGGAACTTGTTGCGGCAAATGAGAAGGCTCCTAGTTTCTCTTATCATCTGACCATTGTTGAATTTTTTGAACTTGTATTCTAATGGCATCCATCTGACTAGAGCATTCATCCCTTATAGCGCTGATTTGCATGGCATGGTTTTCTTGCATGTGTTTTATTACCTTATCATTCTTTTCCTCTATGTCCATCAAGCAATGTTGCATGAAATTTATCTCTTCTTTATGATTCGCTTGCATGTCAGCCAACTGATTGTTATGATTGAATGTCATAGAGTCAATTTCCCTATCATGATCAGCTTTCATGGTCACCATATTTTCCTCTAAGACTGACATCTTGCTTTGCATGCTTCTAATTTCTGTTTCATATTTAATTTTCATGGCCTCAATTTCCTTAGCATGCTGATTTTGTGTAACCTCCAACTCCCTATTACGTTTTTCCAGGTGGGTGCCTAAAGTTTTAACATCATTGATAAGACTAGTTTGATTGCTTTCCATGTTTCTTACCAGCATCATTAGATCTTGTATAATTTGCTTTTGTTCTTCCCTTTCACTATTATTTGTCCCTGATTTTTCACTATCATGAACTGCAATATTTCCGGTGGATGACACATTCTGACATGATGAATCGTCTTGGGATCTTTCAGCTGGACCTCTTATTAAATTACTTTCATTCTGCTGCACAATTTTAGAGGCAGAAGGCAAGCTGTTTGGATAACCATATTTATCTTTAAAAGCATCAATAATGTCTTCTAAAGAAGTGAAAGATTCCTTAGGAAAACTGTTAAACCAATTCAAAGCATCATCTTCTAAAGAAAGGACAAATAGACGCATTTTGATATCTTCATGATTAAATTGAGGGGATCTGCAATATATGATCATGATGCGATCAAACAAGCCTAGATGCCTTCTAACAGCGATTGGACCACCACCTGAAAAAATAGGTAATTTAGAAATGGCCTCTTCTGGAAAATCATGGAGATGGTGAATAAAACGACATTGTTTAAATGAATAATCCATGATAAATAATAAGGGATCAGATGGATGATAGAACTAGCTCTTTGCTCAAGAGAATCAAAAGATGAAAGAAGTGGAGTCGCCACTTGAACAATGACTCTGATTCTAAGATCCAAAAAGTAAACACAAGCAGATATGAGGAAAGCTCCTTGTCTAGGAAAAATGAGAAAAAATGGAGTCGCCACCCAAACAAGAAATAAAACCGAAGAGATGCTGCTGATATGTGATGAAAAGATGCCAAAATATTTGAATCTGCCAGCTCAAATGAGAGATGAGAAGATGAGAAGCTGAATGTCAATGAAACCCCAAGAACAGAAAAACTCTGTCCCCGGCAACGGCGCCAAAAATGTTGTCGTTGCCGGCTCAAATGAATGATAAGAAGATGAATGATGAATGATGAAAAGTCGTTGAAACACCAAGGACAGAAAAACTCTATCCCCGGCAACGGCGCCAAAAAATGTTGTCGCGCGGATTGGCACGACAACGCTCGGACCGGGGGCTGTCACTCTGATCCCCGATCCCTCCGTTTAAGCCTGTCTCCCACGGCTAAGGGGGGTAGACCCTGCGAGGTGATGAAGGCCAACTGCCAAACAGTTGGGCTGGGAGACGAGATGCACGATTGAGATAAGCACTAAAATGATTTGATTTAGCGGACCAGTGCCTTTAAAGCGATTACTTGTTAGATGATATAGAATGTAAAACCATGAACAACAATCACTTACCATCAAATAGCCTGAACAACGCTTAAATATTCAGTAAAACCACAAAGATCAAGGAAATCAATAACGATATCAGGTAATTAGGAGAAAGATAACTCAGTTATAAACCATCAATTGTTAACCAGATACCACATCAAGATATTCATTCATGTAAAGCTTTCATTCCACATCAAAAACTTAAAATCTCAGCATAAAAATTTCTTCAAATGACTGAATTTTGACAAAAAGACATTCCACAATATTTTTATATTTTTTCGAATTTTTAATTTTTTTTATTTTTTTTAAATGATTTTTAATTAAAACATTAAAACTAAAAATCTAAACTAAGGAAAATTTTAAAACTAAACTAAACAAAAAATTAAAATTAAAATTAAAAAAATCTAACAAAAACATTTTTATTTTTTATTTTTTATATATATATATATATTTTTTTATAACAAAATTTAAAACATAAATCAAAATCTAATTTAAAACATTTTAATCCAAAATCTAACTATAGCATAAAACTAATGCTAACACATTAAAATTTAATTAAAACAAAACTAAATAAAAACTAACATAAAAAAAAAAACTATAAAACGAAACTATGACTATAACGTATGACCCCAAAAAAAAAAATTATGACGGCTTCAGCGTGAACGAACCGCAGAGATTTACCTGGCTCGGAGACTGTATGCGTGCAAAATGTGTTCGATACTTACCCTCGAAACTGGCCTGAGGCGCGTGATGGGCAGGTGTTTGAAGAAATAAACTCACGCTGAGCATTAAAATCTTGATGAACCACGCGACATCCCTCAGCGAAATCTGGCCCGAAAGGTTGAGTCGAAATGTCTGCGGGTGCTGGTATTTGAACGTTTTTTTGAAACCCCCAACGCATAGAGATACACACTGTTAGTTTTACTTGGGACGGCGGCAGAAGAAATTATTTCGTGACTTGCTTGTCTCAGTCGACGGAAATGTTCACGCAGGGATATGCCAGTTTCTCGGATTCATTCTTGGCGTATCGATTTCGTTCCAATTTTGCTGAGCACTGAAGATTGCAGAATTGTTTCTCTCGCTGCTGACGGGGTTATGGACCTGCACATAAACTCTAACACGAAGATGCATTTCCTCACAGATGCAGGGTGATTTCAATGGCGTGAGAATGATTTGCGTAACAGGGTTTTCAAGAGCTGATGAATGCCAGAATTCAAAAAAAATCGTGACCCTAGCTAGGACCAAAAAAAATTTCTAACACAGGCAAAAGAAAGTATGGTGATATGCATAGCCTCTTAGATGCTCACCAAAGGATATATTTTAATTCAGATCCCAGATTGCAGAAAATGTGCAATACGATTAAAACAGTAAAAAATTGTTTAGTTGTTACCATGAAATTTCGATACCGTTCATAAATCGATGGATTACCCTGTTGACCACACGCAGAGACGTAGATTGTTTCCGAGATTTAATGCGTAAATGCCACCATCTATTCACTTAAATGCTGGGAGCAGATAGATGAGTAAACGTTTCACTGCTTAGCCTTCAGATCTATAGTTTGGAATACATCTGCAGATTGAATATTTGTGACGGCGGTCCTGTAATTTCAAAAAGACAAAAACCCTAATGAAAACTGAACCAAAATATGAAACCCTAGAACAGAAAAAAAATTGAAACCCTAAGACAGCCCAATAATTTACAGATTGTGGCCCCTGAAATGCCAGATTTAGCTATAACAACAGTAATACTTTCGAAATATCAGAAAAACTTGAACTTCACTGTGAACAGAAAGAAAATCTCTCAATGTAAAACTGAAAAGAAACTTTGAATGATTAACCCAGGGAACAATCAGCTGGGCTCTGCACAGAAGAGCCTGTGGGAGTCGGCTGGTTCAGCCTAGAACTTCCCCAAACGCCCACCTGTACCTTTTACCTAAAGATCTCCTGCACACCTCAAGCAAACATCAGTAAAGAGGGCAAGAAATGCTGCTAGATTTCAAGGAATAATGGAGATACCTGCCATTATTCCAGAAACCCTACAACATTCAAACCCTAGCACGTGAGCAAGATACCTGTACTCACAATACTCTGAAAACCAGCTATTATTAACTGCTGAAAACTGAAATATGCAGAAAAAAAAAAAAAACAATCATCTCACAGCAATTCCGGAGAGTAACACCAGCCAGTTTTGAACCCCAAAGTCTTTTTATTAATCAGAAAATCAGATTACAAGAGAGCTTTCTCAGTACAGACTCACAGATCAGATGATTGAAATGACCCCCTAAGACCCTATATAAAGGAAATGATCCTAACGGCTAGTTCGAGTGATCCATGTAGAAATGATCTCGACCGTTGATGAGGATCAAGACATCTCTTGATCTCATCCGTCGATTTATTAACTTAAAATATTATTATTTTATTAGTTAGGGTTTTTGCTTCATTTTTTAATTTTTTATTATTTTTTTATTTTTATTCATTTTTTTAATTTTTTAATTCATTTAACATGGATCACTGAACAAAGCTTTCGGAAACATCACCTAGGACCTAGGACTTAGGACTCATGAGGGGATTTAAAACATTTCTCGACCCTCAGGACACATTACATCATGACTTGTACAATTTACATCTCAAGGGGACAAGCCCACTTAATACAGACCCTCATAAATCACCCAGCTCTGCGACACCACGATAATCTAGCAGATCAACACACTAGGATTCTCCTAAAGTTCTGATGACAAAATCAATCCCGGCTTTGGGGTCAGGTTTGAAGGAAAACTCTGCCGATCCGTGGATCGGTGAGACGAAAAACCTTCCGGGACGAAGATTATCATCAGAAAGTTAGGTCCACCTAGGCAAAATACATACATGACTCATGTCTGCTAAGATTATTTACAATTAATACATGCAGACTGGGTTTACAATCATATTAAAGATCAAGCTGCTGATGATGGCAGGATGGCACGGACATGCTGATCAGGTGCTGCTTCTTTCTGTCAAGAAAAACGGGGTGCACTGCATGGGTGGTTGACCAGTAGAGGTCAACACCAGCCAATGATGTAAGCTGTTAACAGACGCGAGAGAAATCACCAATAATGATAATGATTCTCAAGGTACTACAATACATTCTGCATGGTGTGAATAGATGTTTTGATGTCGAACACCATATAAAGTCTTTCGGTTGAAGGCCTGTGACATCAACCTGTCGCCGGAAGCGAGAAACTTGCCATTGATGTATGCAAGCCTCAAGGTACTGAAAGGGTGTTTCTAAGTCAACTTCCTGGATAATGTGCTAATGTCGACAAGAAGCGTCTTGTCGCATGAGGGCCTTGATGTATCCCCTATCAACGACACGAAATGAGTGTAATGATTTTGAAGATAGAATGTGACTGATGACACAATGTTCAGGAATGGCGGTCATGAAAATGAAGGTTTATGAGTATTGCAAAGGATGAAGTTTACTGAGTGACTTCTCTTGAACATGTTGGCGACACTGAATGAATTGGCAGCATTGACCCAAAACCAAAGTGATGGATGGTGTGATAGACCATAGGTATGATAACTATCAAGCAGATAACCCAACCCAAATAGGCACAAAGATGAAGTGAAAGTGTCATGTTCAAGAGCGACTTGCTACCATAAAGTGATTTATCCCTTTTCCCATTTTCCCCAGTCATTGCTAACCAGTACCTCTTTATTTTTTAAAAACCTTGAGGAGGATAACATATCCTTGATGTATAATTCTAAGCTTCGGGTGAATCTATTGCTATGTGATGTTTTAACGAGTCTAGCAAAGGTGAAACTCGGTCTTGTCATGATGGACAAGTTTGTCGCTATTTGATGCTTTAACGGTTTTAATGACAATGAGAACTCAGTCCTTTTCATGTTTAGAGAGTTTCAAAAAGGACAAAAATAAAACTCCACAAGTTCTTTTTCGTAAATTTGTCTCTCAAGTCTGAAAAAGCATAAAATAATACAAGAGAGAACCTATTGACCATGTTTGATCAACGTATTCCTTTTTCGTAAGTAATCTATCTCAGTCCGGAAAAGGGTTAAACTTATACTGAGTAGATGTCGTTTCCAATCCGTTTACGAGTTGAAAAGGACAAGCGCTCGACAATCTTTTCATATTTTGAGAGTCTAAAAAGAGATGAAAGAGGACTCTAGGGGGGTTCCTTTTTCGATGTTTAACAGATCTCGAAAAAGAGATAAAAGTATGCTCTGTGGTCAAAAGTACATTTTACGATCATGCACATCAAATTCACTATGTCAGCTGTAAACCTGCTCAAAGAACCACCAAACGGATTAAACATACCTGTTTCATTGGTAAAAATAGGTAAAAACTATAGTTTATTCATTTAATGAACATGAAATAACCATAAAACAAGAATTTACCAAGTCATTTTGCCATTTGACATTTACCATTCAGTTTTGTGCTCTGAACCAGTTTTTTACCTCAAACTTCAGTAGCTGATTGCGGAGATTCTGTGGATCATTCTTTGTGCCGTCAAGACTAGGTAGGAGATCTACTTCTTCTCTTTCATTTAAGGTCATTCTTTTTCAATTTCAGGCAAAATTTTTAGGGTTTTGGGGTCCCTAGGGTAAATATATCACGCCCTAGGATCAACGCACCCTTATGCATCGAAAACTGCGTTGTAGAGCAGTCAAATAGAAGGGAAACTGCTCTGCATCGCACTGTCTAAAGATCAGGGGTGCGTTGGGTGCAATTTAGAAATTTGATTCATCATTTCTACCCAAAATCTCTTCAGTTTTTTGCATGAAATGGATCCTAACTAAGCCTATGGTGTGATTTCAGACTTTGATCGGATCAGAATGGCTATCACATGGCGTGAAAGAGAACATGAAGAATAGGATATGGTTGCCCTAAATGATCCTGGTACTGTTGAGGCCCTCAGAGATTGTGGGTTACTCAAATATTTCAGGTTATTTGGGATGAGGCAATAGTTAGAACTATTGCAGTTCTTGGTTCATTCATGGGATCCAACGGAACAAGTTTTTCACATAGGCGACAAAGTGCTTCCTATATTGATCGATAATATTTACTTTCTCAGAGGACTGTCGAGATGTGGTGTCTCCATTTCTCTTTAGGTTCTACCTGCGGGGGTGAATCAGTGAGGGACTACATTCGACAATTCTGCCGGCTAGGTACACAGCCTAGCAAAGATGGAAAGATAAACATCAGGGATGTTTGTGATATGTCCTTGCGAACAATCCTCTTTACTATTGCAAAGTTGGCGGGTAGTGTGACACTTCATGTTGCGAATAGATCATACATGCAGTATGCACTCGAGTGTCTCGAGCCAACTATGTTCAACTGGTGTGAGGCAGTATTCTCTTTGATGAAAGAGCAACTGACTAAAGTAAAAAGCGGCAAGATGAAAAATTTCAGCTATGGATTGATCTTGATCGCTTTTACTTTGGAGAGAATTCTATTGATGCAACCTCAGCAGGTGACACTGAGATCCACAGATGCAGAGATGGGTAGAGTTGATGGCTAGACATGCTGGTCAATCATCAATCTCATTTTCTACCACATTCTTAAGTTGGCTCCGTCAACAACATAGTGTCATTGAGGAGCATCCATATGTAGGGATGGATTTCCGTAGAGATCAAGATTTGAGATTACCAGTGGGTGCTCATTTGGGTGTTATAGGTAAATTGTTTTGACCATGTATTTTTTATTTTTTGAGTTTTTACATGTTTTTGTGTTTTTTGATGTTTCCAAGACTAAACTAAAAATGTTCTCATGTATACAAATGTTGGCACTATTCGACCAATGGGTCATCAATAGGAGGCAGGTGAACCAGCGGGGAGAAATGTTGGAAGAGTAGTTCTCCAGGATTTAGATTTGATCGAGACACTGGCAGAGTTGCAACATCATATAGAGGGGTTAACCCTTGGTATACTGAATGTTTGGATCGAGGAGTTACCAATGAGACTACAACACCATACTATTGGTATACCTAGCCGTTGGATGAGGCTATTGCGCATGATAGCTTAGGCAGTGACTTGTTATCATGAGCATCATTAGATCTACTTAGGATGATTTTCTGTATGCATTTTGAGGTTTTGAGGTCAGATGACCAACATGTCTTGGACACAAATTTTTGTAAAAACTTTGAACATCTACCTATTTTACTTTTAGTGTTTTTGTATGGTTATGGGTAATCCTATTCAATTGTTGATGTGAATTGAAAATTTACTCTTTACATATGTCATAAATGTCTGTTTAACATGTAATTCGCTAAAGAATCAGTCAATGTGTTAAAGTTTCTGGAAATGTGTTGATATTGAATGTAACCAAAATGTATTCCAAGAGACGAACTCTAAGGAATATACGATGAATAGTTGGATTTCAGACGGAATAAACATTCGTAAGTTGTAGTACGACAAGTTGTGAGTATAGCCTAATGATGATTCGGCGAATGTCAAGTGAAATGGCATTAGAGAGGAGTTCGATCATTGTGCTATACTCAGCGATATTGTTCGTAGAACGATCAATACAAATCCATTGAAAACTCACTAACTCACCACTTGGAGCAAATATGGCCCATGCTGCAGAGGATAGGTTCTGCGTACTATGACTAGCACCATCGGCATAACCAACAAATGGTTCCAAAGATTCCGACATCTGCAACAAATGCGAAGTGGATTACTAACCACATAAAAACTCTAAAAATCACACTATGACACTCACACGCAAACAAAGCATATATATAGTGTTTTTACTATGCACAATCAAGCATAGTAACATTTAAGATACAACCCGTTTCGGGGTTGCAACAATGGAATTCCATCATAATCAACCAACTCGTAAGTGCCTTTTGCCAAAACACGCTTGACAATGTAGGGGCCCATCCATAGTGGTTCAAATTTTCCTGTTCCTAATTTATCGGCTTCCTGATCATAAAGCAAGACCAAGTCTCCTTTTGAGAATATGCGAGGCTTGACATTGCGGTCATATTGCGCCTTAATTCGTTTCTTATGTGCTTTGTTGGCCAATGCGGCTTCATGACGTGTTTCATCTAGATGGATGAGTTCTAAGAAACATGCTTCCTCATCAGAAGTGTCAGGTAACAAGTCAATTGTGAGTTTTAGTGATGAAATCTCACATTGTATTGGCAAGATTGCCTCAAGACCATACACCAATTTGAAAGGTGTGAATCTAGTTGCGTTTCTTACCGAGGTTTGATAAGCCCACAAAGCTGAGTACAGGATCAAATGCAAGTTTCATTTGTGAATTCCTATTATTCGTTGAAGCATTCGCTTAAGGACTTTGTTGATGGCTTCAACTTGTCCATTAGCTTGTGGATAATAAGGAGTAGAACTATCATGTGAGAGTCCTAACTTGGTAGTTAATTCAGTCATCATGTGATTGCGAAAATGCGAACCATGATTTGTAATTATAGCTTGTGGTACACCAAATCGTGCAACCACATGGTTGAAGAAAAAAAGAGCAACTGTCTCACCACTATTGTTTAATGTAGGCATCGCCTCAACCCATTTCGTAAAATAGTCAACGGTGACAATAATATACCCATGCCCCCCAACCGAGTGAGGGTTACATGTCATGAAATCAATGCCCCATTTTGCAAATGTGTAAGGATCCATCTTGAATTAATGGGGACATAGACATAAGACATTCATATGA
This sequence comes from Pinus tabuliformis, assembly GCA_031772625.1. Lineage (NCBI taxonomy): Eukaryota > Viridiplantae > Streptophyta > Pinopsida > Pinales > Pinaceae > Pinus > Pinus tabuliformis. The sequence continues at coordinate 929,024,339 of CM062804.1, forward strand.
TAGCTACATATGCATGCATCACCTGCACTGCACTAGTATATATATTAGTTAATATTGAAAAAACGTCCGTATTTAGGGTAACGAATTAACTATTGAAATGAATACCAAACTTACAAGAATATAGTAGGGTATTTGATATACGTACCACCACCATAATACATATATATGATTCTACTATATAAAATTAAAGATAAATGCAATATAGTGAATTCACAACAAAGGAAGTATGTACGCTACTACATACAAAGGAACTATACACAAAAGTATTATGTACAAAAGAGTTATAATATACATATTATTCTACTAAAGAAACAACATATTCTATAAAATCAAAGGAAAGTATCTATATATATATCTATATATATATATATATATTAAATAGTGAACATAATAAAGAGAAGAATATATAAAACCATAATACTATGAAAATAATTCGATTGAAACAAAAGTGAAACATAATATTTTGATAAATACATATTTCATTAAATTTGGAATTTTTTTATTACAAGGACATTAGTAGAATTGAGTATTTTGGTTATTTTGAAATTCTAGATCTACTATTTAACTCTAAATTTAATGAAAGATGTGTTAAAGGAGATATTGTATAAATAAGAGGGCATTGTCAGCGAATCGGGAAGGGAGAAGGCGGTGACTACCTCTGCAACTTATGAACTTATCAAATTAAAAACAATGAAGAAATGGGAAGCAGTGGAGGAATATCTGGGGCATAAAAGGAGGAAAGGTATTGTAGAAAGGGGGAGACATTCTTTTATACAGAGAGAGGCAGAGGAGGAACTTACAAGAGAAAGACACAGAATAATTGAGCAGAGAATAATTGAGCAGTTGTTCTTGAGGCTTGTGGGCACAGGGGCCAAAATACTTCGAATCTGAAGTATTTTGGAGCTGGTTACTGAGATTGTACCTAGTTTGGCTGGGAGGTTTTTGGTCTTTTGGTAATGGGAGAGGGAATTGGAGCAAATCAGAAGCATCTTCAGCAAGGTAGGTACTCAACATCAAATTGATAAATTTTGATATTTTAAATGGTTATATCGTGTTAAAAATTTCAGATTTAAGGCTTTACATCTGGTATCAGAGGGTGTTCAAACCCTTTCGACCTTATAGGCCCTACGCATTGTGTAATTTCCTGTTGAACTGTTGCTTGAAAATTTTATCAAATAAATAATTTAGGGTTACATTCTGTGGTTGAATTCTATGTATTCACGAAATTAAACTATGAGTGAATGCGGGAATGAATTTCTTAGGCCTTGTCAATCTATATTTCTAATAGTCTCTGTGTTGGTGATAATATCTCGGTTGTTTTAATATCCTGCAAATTTACTGGGTAAATAATCAGTTTGGTTAATGGTAAATAATTAGTTTTGGTTAATATAATTGAATAGCTACGTATGTCTGATATTGCTGACTCTGTACTTTCTTGCTACAAACACTAATATTGCCAACTCTCTGTGTACTTTCTTGCGGCAAAGACCGATGTCGAGATCATCTAAATTCATTACCTTTAGTTGTATCTTAAAAGGACTTGAATAGAACTCTATTCTCACTGAAATTGAGTCTTGAAGGTCAAGTGAATGTTAAAATTGATTTCTGTCCCATTCACTAGCCATATTAATTAGGTCAATTGACTTTTGAAGTGCTATATACTCCAGGGATTCCCTCCCTTTTTCCCCTCAAATATGTGATGAGCAAACCTCGTGAATGTGCGATTGGAGTCTCAATATATTTAATTTTTTTGTCCTGTTGTCTCTGTTGTAAGAACCACAACGGTCGTTGGATTATAAGCTATACTTAAAAATCAAAATTTCAAAGACATATCCTAGAAAGTAGCCACTAATTGCGGAACTGACGACAGAAGTAAGGATATGTTTAATGGATTGCGCGTGTTATGCTGAGGATTCTCTCATCTCATCGAATTTCTGGACCACAATTTCACGATATATAAACTGTGAGAGGCAGAGAACCGCGACGATTTCTTATTGTTTGGGCTGTTAGGAAACAAATCCACTGTTACCCAAATTGTGTTTCAACTTCATATTGGAGCACCCATGATAAAACTGTGAAGATTACTAGACACGTTTTGTGTATGCCCTCATGGGCTCCTTCCTTGTGACTTGATGCTCTGTCTTGGTCAAAGCGCTGGACCTGTGTCGAAAAGGCACAGTCCGGTGGAGACATGAAGGCATATGGCTCCTGCGGGATTTGAATTACGTGATTGTTTGGAGGTGTGATGGCCACATGGTACACGGGCTTGGTTCCTTATTCAAATGACACCAAATGAAGCACAAGCACCGAGTCCACCAATTGACAACAGCAGTCACCGAAACCAGTGCACAACAAAGCACCAACGAGGAACCACAGGAGGTCATAAAGTATGTATAACGCGTCACCAAGTGTAGCCCAAAGGCACCAAGAAGAAATATTGAGAAGGTAATGTCTGGTAGAGGTTTTCAGGTAGTAGGAAATATCTTTAAACTTACATAAAATATAATATTAAAAAAAAAAATTCGCTTCTCTACTTGTTTGCTAGCCAGAATGTTGAAATGGTTAAAACACCAAAGCACATGGCATGTCCTTTGTGACTTACGGATTTGCTGTGAATTATGATGTAACACGTGGGTGCATGGACAAGTACCAAGAAGAGCAGTTGAAAACTTTGCTTTTCTACTAAGAAGCCATGAAATTGTTTAAGAATTGATTCCTTAAACATTACCATGTCAACATGTTTTTATTTTTTTATTTTATACACCCGGTATTGATATAAAACCTTGATGACAAGGCCATTTTTGCTATTGGGGCCCTAGGATACATCATAAAAGCTCTATGCTAAATTTTTTATTTTATTTTATTTTTATAAATAATAATATGCATCTACGAAAAGCATAGAATTCGTTTTCCTAACAATAACAATATCAATGTTGGGATGAGACTGACCATGCATGCTTACATGGAAATTTAATGTAGATTATAGGTATTAAGTAAAATATAATATTAAATTAAAATATATACTTTATACGTAGGGTAAAAGTAAGAGTAATTTTCAAGGTCGAATTTTAATCCACCAGTCAAACTTGATATATGAAATGTTGTTTGTGTGGACACATTCACCCTGAATTAAATATGGTATTTATCGAATGCAGCCTGAATTAAATATGCAATACATACTTATGCTACAGGCATGGGTTTCATAATGACTGTGACTGCTACATTTATAGCAGAAATTCCACTATTACCTAGATCAATTGCAATGTATAGACCACTGACCTGCATTTTATGTACAATTTGACTATTGATCTAAATTTACCCTTCATTTTGATCACCATCCTACATTTATGGTATGGTAGACTGCTGATCTGTATCTCTTCTAGATTTTAATCATGACATGTCTATGGTAAATTTCCCGGCTAAAGGTCAGACTGATATGGAATCAGGACAATAACCAAACACTTTTGGTGTGCATCATATGTTTTGATGCTTCTGAGTTCTAACTTCTTCGATTTTTTTTAATGGTAGAAGTTCCTTGTCAAATACTTAGTATGTAGTTAATACAATCTATTTTGGCCTGTTATCCATGTTCCTGTTTACGGATGATTCTGCCAAATAATCTAAATATAAAAAGAAATGCTCAAATTTCAAATTAAAAATATATATTGATGTATAGCACTGTAAATACAAATAATTAGACACAAAATATGTAAATTTGTTGATATATATTGCACTCAAGGGTGCAAATAGGGAAGATTCAGTGAGATACATCAAGTATAGGAAACTTGAATAAACTTCCTTTGATGAAGTGCCAATTACTAACCAATTATAAAAAGGGTATGTGACCACCAGTCCTGACTTACCGGGTATATTAAATCTTCTGCCAGTGCGTATGGAAGCAAAGACACCAGGAGAGGTACACCATTGCTGTTTAGACAACAGCAGAAAATGTTATTTTTACATTTAATGAATCAGGGTATGGAATGAGTTCGAGTCATGATAAGCAACCTTGTTCGGTGGAGAAATATAACATTACAAACAATTGTAGAAGTGGCATATATCAAATTTTGTATGTAATGTAACTCCTATTCCGCATAATGATTGTAGACCTTGCAAAATAGATGTGTATAAGAATTGAACGGATTTCAATAGAAATAAATGATTTAATGATCATATCAAATAGGTCAGATATCAATTCCAGAAATGACAGAAACAGTTAGAGAATTTCGTTGAACAATGCCATGTGGGTCGCTTCTTGCTAGATTTAATTAGAACGTGGCATTTTCATTATATCACTATCACGTCAGATTAGTTGGCAGGTATTCTTTTCTTTTAACTACAATAAAAGAGAAATATGAAATTTATAATTAACTATATATTATAAAGGAGTATGGATGAAATAAATTAAATGATACAAATGAAAAATGTAGTGTTAGTTAAAGTGTTAATTGGAGTTTATCTAATTAGTAAATTTAAATTGTTCTTTATAGATATTATTCCTTATTCCTTTAAAATAGGCCAAATTAACTATTTAGATGATGATTTTATAAATAATCTTTATAAAGTTGATTACATAAATTATGTTAATAAATTCACGTCTTAATATCCTATACATCCTTTATTTCTATGCTAGTTCTGGTTACTTCAACACTCTCTCCAGATTCTGGGTTCATATGAGCACTCTGCTGGGTGATATCAGCCTCTATTTCTGTGTTAGTCCTCACCGATTTACCCCTCTTCAAATTACCCATTCATAAGACCAGTCTGTCTAGTATAATCACACTCCATATCCATGCTAATGACAACAGCTTCACCATTCTTTTGAAATTCTAAGTTGAATGTTCAGTTTGCTTTGCACACCTATCCACTATCTTCATGCTAAACTGAGCAATTTGCATTGCTTGCTGATAACCATCAGTCACAATTTTTTTTATAGGAAAAGTAAGGTCATTAAGTTTCTGAGGATAGGTGGCTTCTGGTGTAAATTAAGCTGATCTCTCAATCTTTTTCAGGTTCGTCTACCAATGTATAAGTCTTGTCAATACCTCAATCCTTTGCTTCCATACCCGTTTTGATATCTGCATAATGTGTCTACAAGTATCAGTTGCACTTTCCCACACATTCAATACTAATTCATTAGACTGCTGTTTAAGATGAGGCTTCTAATCTTGTGTCAATCTGTGAAGGGCCCAATAAAAGAAGAATGAGAAATGCTTTCCCTCATTTTACATTTAGACTTGATTTCGAAACTAAAGACATTGCAGAACTAAAATTTATTTCCCAACAGAGTTCTACTATACACATTGGCTATTTACAGTTCAAATTATTAAGACTTGTAATAACTCACCTTTTGGAAAGGGAAAGGTTCTATCGAATTAGAATTTTTTTTTAGTCTCTGAGTTTTCACTACATCACTTGCACTCAAATTAGCAATGACAGATTTGTCAAATTTCTTTGATTCTGTCAATTACAAAACCTTCAGATCCTCAAGATTTTGGAGCATAATAATATCAGTACCAAGTGTTTTCAGAATTAGTGATCCGATATTATGATAGTGAGTGGCTTGTTCACAAATCTTTTCAGCTTGTAAGTGGCAAAAAAAAAAAACCTACAGTGTTTGCCTTGCCATTTCTTCACAACCTATGGAATTAGAAGTACATGTTATTACACAGAATGCACTTCCAATAGACAAATTCTTTTCAAATAATGATTTTTAATTATGTGGAGAAGCATGACCGTCTCCTTATACTCCATGCCCTTGAATTGCATATAATGTTGTTCTTTATGCACAATTAGCTTTACTTGACTCAGGAATGTCTTTATTGTTTAACACAGTAGCCAGTGAAGTTGTCTTGAGGGAAACAAAAGCAGTAGGACCACCATCATGTAGTCTTGAACTATCCTCTGGTTCTTGAACTTCAGAGGCCATAAATTGACTTGTTGTACTGCCCGTGTAAATTATCTCAACTTTCTCCATAGAAGCTAATTTATCATTATATGTATGTGCCATATTTTCACTAGTCTGTGGTACCGTAGAAGATGACTCCTCTTCTCTCTCACTCAATCTTGCTGGTGACAGATTTATAATACTTACCTGAGCATATTCAGGAGTGTTTTCTTCCAAACAAACTCATTATCATTCTCCATTTCCACATATGTGACTGCAAACTCCTCTTCCATGACATTTTTGAATCTTTCAACAACGCATTAATTTCATTGTGCCTGTTAAATTGAATTTTGGTCAGAGATTTTCATTTGGTAAGCACGTGAGTAGTCTGAAAATTTTCTAAAAACCCATCGATAATTGACTATTGTTTGTTCATTGTCATTTCCTAACGATTGTAATCCATCCAGGTGACTCCACTTTAAACCTTGACTAAATTCATGCTTAGGAGAATTCTCATTAATGTGAACCAGAGGTTTTGAAACCTCTTGCAATCCAACCTTGTGATGTCTAGTTCAGCAATCTCCATGGCATGCATCTCTGGAATAGCTTGACAACTTTCATCCAAAAATGAGCTGAAAATTCCTTGCATTTGAACTCTCTAACTCTCTGACTCAAGCATGTTGATAACACCTACAAATTCTACCATGCTTTGGATTTATCATTTCTCTAATTATCGAATAGGCATTTCTCCCATTTCCTCCACAGAAACTTCTCAAAGTTTCACTAAAGTTTTTATTTATTTATTTATTATTAGACATACAATGGCAATCTTTGCAAATGCACTGTTGCGGAAACTTCATCCAGAGCATATGTAACATGCATTCTTACATCATTCTGACTGGTTTCATCCAGTGACAAATATAAACTATTGTCTCTCCCACCAACACAATATTTTTCACAATGCTTTTGCAGGGTGAGAAATGTAAAACTCCTTGTTTTTTTTCACCAAAGCAGCATTTTTCTATAATGCCCCTATGATATGCTTCACTGCATTATCGATGTCAATTGCACTGACTACTGACGTTAATGTCCACTGCTTTTTGCACATCCAAAAACAGCATAAAATTGGACTCTGAACAAACTGCCTCAGTTACTGCATTCTTACTGTGAACAAAGCACCAAAGGAATGGCACACTCCTTCACAAACTCTTCACCATCATCTGGGAACACACTACCTAGTGAGAGCTCACATTCTCCAGTTGTAATGAAACAGATTCAACACCAATCTTTGAAGTCTTGACCTTGAATTTTTCTTTCTCAATCTCTTCTTCATCTTTGTCAGCAACTTTTCCCGTCATGCATGGCACATCTGACCCTACTACTGTTGCTTCCTTGATGTCCTTTCCAAGGTTTTCAATGATGAAGTTTTCCTCCACATTGTGTGCTTGGACTCCTTACAATAAAATGGCCCAAGCAAAGTCACAATGGATTACTCTGCATCACCTACAAGGGTATTAAGTGTTAAATAAACTATTTTAATAATTAACTCTTAACTCAATGCCATTTTCAAGATATAGGAATAGCCATTCCTTCAGAAATATTTTTATCAGTAATTGCAATATATATATATATATATATTTCAAATCATATTGCTTAAATACTTTCCTGGTCATTAAGAAAATATTTAATGGTTGTTCTCTATTTTAGAACAGGTAAAATACGATTTGAACAAATGTTTTCAGAGAGGTTAGAACATAACCAAAACATATATGTGCCAAAAATTTGGGCATATCCAACCTTTTGACCAAACCATCCAACTAAGCTTTATCCAAGTCACGTATTGTTACCAAGATTTGCATGATAAATATGTGCCGAGGAAAGGCATGCCCAAGTAAGCACAAAGATCAAGTTATCTGTTCAACTGGGCATATCAAACCTGAACTCTAATTCCTGTTAACTATGCAACTTCAAGTGGCAATGAGAACCAATTTTACAATTACTTGAATCTGAAATTATGATGCATTGCTCAGTACATGACTTCATTTGTCTTCCATCTTATGATGTTTCAAATGCTCTGCAGCCTACATTTAATGAACATTGTTAGGATATAAATACCAATATGAAGCTTGCTATAAAATCTAAATCATGAATTATGTTATGAATTAAGATATCTTTAAATTTGTTTCATTGTGGCATATCGATGTGATTAATGAGATAGAAATAAAAGAATGATTACATGTTAATATGAAAGCTAATAACATGAACTGAATATGGCCAAGTATGTTATATTGTAGATAACATGTATGGATTATATAGAAATTGTTTATTTTGAATATATTGATGCATATGTTATAATGTATGCACAAGTGTTTACGTTGCAGATAACATTGTTACCAAAATGACCATGTGATGACAAAAGCTTGAAGAACAATTGAGGCTCAATAAGATTCCATGATAGGGTGATAACCCTGGTCCTACTGGGAGGGGTGGAGGTATTACCCACTGCTTATTCTCCAAAGCCTGGAGTCATGGGAGGACTGTGCGAGTCACGCTCCCCTAGATGTGTGATGATGACTGTCGGATGCCTACTGAGAAATCAAGTTGATATAGTCGACGCAGATCAGTATAGCTGAAGCCATGGCATACTCCAGTAGAGGAAGGATAGGATGGGAGCGGAAGAGATTAGGAAGGACAGAATGATTTTAGAATAGCTTGGGAACCCGGCTAGGACAAGGCATGTATATTAAAGTTGTAAAAACTATAAGTTTTCAAAACATAAATTTTAAAGTGTCCCCACATGTAACGAAAATCCAATTATGGAACATAATCCTTAGATAATTATACTTATCGCTAAATAATTACTAATATACTTTATATACCCTAACTTTAGGCTGACGTTTTCTAAATGAGGGGTGTATGTAAGGACCCATCTTGAATTAATGGGGACATAGAGATATTAGCATGCACACGAGACATGCATATGATAGCTACATATGCATGCATTGCCTGCACTGCACTAGTATATATATTAGTTATATTGAAAAAACGCCTGTATTTAGGGTAATGAATTAATAATTGAAAGGAATACCAAACTTACAAGAATATAGTAGGGTATTTGATATACGTACCACCACCATAATACAAATGTATAATTCTACTATATAAAATTAAAGATAAATGCAATATAGTGAACTCACAACAAAGGAAGTATGTACCCTACTACATACAAAGGAACTATACACAAGTATTATGTACAAAAGAGTTATAATATACATATTATTCTACAAAAGAAACAACATATTCTATAAAATCAAAGGAAAGTATATATATTAAATTGTGAATATAATAAAGAGAAGAATATATAAAACCATAATACTATGAAAATAATTCGATTTAAACAAAAGTGAAACATAATATTATGATAAAAGAGATATTGTATAAATAAGAGGGCATTGTTAGCAAATTGGGAAGGGAGAAGATGGTGACCGCTTCTGCAACTTATGAACACATCAAATTAAAACAATGAAGAAATGGGAAGCGGTGGAGGAATCTCTGGGGCATAAAAGGAGGAAAGGTACTGTAGAAAGGGGGAGACATTCTTTTATACAGAGAGAGGCAGAGGAGGAACTTACAAGAGAAAGACACAGAATAATTGAGCAGTTGTTCTTGAGGCTTTTGGGCGCGGAGACCAAAATACTTCGAATTTGAAGTATTTTGGAGTTGGGTACTGAGGCTGTACCTAGTTTGGCGGGGAGGTTTTTGATCTTTTGGTAACAAGAGTGGGAACTGGAGCAAATCAGAAGCATCTTTAGCCAGGTAGGTGCTCAACATCAAATTGAAAAATTATGATATTTTAAATAGTTATATCGTGTTAAAAATTTCAGATTTAAGGCTTTACAAAATGGTCCAACAACGACGACAGGATGCAGTGGTGCAGGTGGTAATCGAGTTTTACGGTCAAAAATCTGGCATGCATGACAACTTTTGACAGCAGTAATGCAATCGTTAAATATGGTAGGCCAGAAGTAACCAACACGGAGAATTTTCTGTGCAGTAGCATAACCAGATAAATGTCCACCACAAGCACCAGAATGGCAATCATTTAGAACTTTCTCGGCTTCCTCATGTGTGAGGCACCTACGAAAAATCGTATCGATACCGCGACGGTAAAGGGTGTTGCCAATGATCAGATAATCTTTGGCTTGATATTGAATACGTCGCTGTTGCAAGCAAGAGGTATCAGACCGAAAAGTTTGGGTTTGGAGATAGATCAGTATATCTCCATACCAAGGGTTAGATGACAAGATCAGAAATAAAGACTCATCTGGAATTGATGGTTCCATTGTTGAGTTGATGGTAGTAGAGGGAAGGTTGCAAAGAAGCTCGACAAAAACTAGAGATTTCTTTGACTTGGATTTGATGAATTCCAAATCAAATTCCTACAAAATGACAATCCATTTTGAATATTTGCCCCCCAGTAATTGACGTGACAAGATATATGTCATAGGGTTGCAATCCGAAATGACAGTGGTCTTTCGGAGCAGGATATAATGGTGAAATCTCTGTACAGATTGAACGGAAGCCAAAGCTAGCTTCTCCACATAAGAATACTTAACTTTCGTATCATTGAGATTACGACTCAAATAATAGATTGGATGTTCAATCCCATCTTCTTCTTGGACTAAAACCATAGAAATGGTTGTATCTGCAGTGGTGAGATACAGGAAATAGTCGTTCTGATAATTAGGGGAATACATTAATGACGCTCAAATCAGGGTATCTTTGAGAGCATCAAAGGAAGCTTGCGCAACCTGGTTCCAGTGGAAGGGAATTCCCTTTTTCAAAAGACGAGTAAATCCTTTAGCCATTTCGGCATAGTTGGGAATGAATCTCCTTAGAAAGTTAGCCTTCCCCTGGAGTCTCTATAACTGAAGTAAATTGGAAGGTGGAGGCAAATCAAGAATTGCCTTAACCTTCAAGGGGTTGAGTCAAATTCCTTCTGTGGACACTACGAAACCAAGCAAACGACCAAAACCAACACAAAACACTCATTTATGTGGATTGAGTCGAATTTTGTAGTGTCGGCACCATAAAAAGATGGCTCTCAAATGTTGCAGCGGATCAACCCGTTTTCGTGAATGAGCAGGTAAGTCATCTAGATAGGGTTGAATGATGTGTTTGATGTCGTGTAAGGCATAATTCATTGCCCTTTGAAAAGTTGCCCCAACGTTCTTTAAACCAAAAGGGAGTTTTCTATATGTGAATGTGCCCCAGGGACAAATAAAGGCAGTTTTAGATTGGTCTTCTGGACGGATATTGATCTAATTATAGCCGGAAAAGCCATCCATAATTGAAAATATTTCACATTCGGCACATTCATCAATTATCTGGTCGATAAAGGGAGTGGGATAGTAGTATTTTGGACAAGCATGATTAACATCCCTATAATCAACACACACTCGTATTGTTCCTTGTTTCTTCATGACAGGAACAATATTGGAAACCCAATTGGTAAGAGGAACGAGGTATATGAAACCAACATGCAAAAGTTTTTCAACTTATGCTTTTATGGCAGCATCCTTCTTCGGATGAACAGGACGGAGGCACTGTCGTATTGGCTTGACATCAGGATACATTTTAATTTCGTGTTCAACTATACTAGAATCAATACCCGGCATTTCTTCATATGATCAAAGAAATATATCACAAAATTCACCAAAAATAGCACGGTAAGTTTCAAGTTCCGATGGATAACAAGATTTGCCAACATGGATGTTTTCTACAATTCCAGGATTGGTTGAAATATCGATAGAAATGGTTTCTTCAAGATTCAATAAGTTTCGTTCGGAATCGACTGTGTCTATAAATACAAAATTTGAAAGGAAATCAACAATTGAAGGGTGATTTAGTTCATTTGGAATATCTTCTATGTGATCTGGAAGATGGGATCGACGATGATAATATGCCCATGTTTTTCTTCTGTCATCATTGATTGGATGATTCCTTCATCCGTAGAAAATGTATGTGAAAAAGGATCAGAGGAAGTACCATATTCTAACGAACAATCAACCCATACAATCGGTGATGATGGATTTGGATTTGCTGCGCAAGCCAAAATGATTGATTGCTATGCGAGCTCAATTGGGCTTAGTGGCATGGTTTCATTATGCATATCCACTTCGGAATTATTGGAAATCTTCCATGAGTCAAATGAAGTGGAAGATATCATGTTACAGGTCTCAACTTTTGCAACTTCTGCCGTTTGTGATGGTGACGGTAGTGAAAAGGTGCCCATTAGGGAAGAATCTTTGAAGAGACCTACTCCAATGTTCTGAAGAGATAGCGGAGGTCCATGAACTAACGAAACGCTTCCAGTTGCCTGTGAACTAGAGGCGAATAAGGCGAGTCTATCAATTACTGTGATTCCGCCTTTACGAGGGAAAGCGATCATATGAAAGTATGTCGAAACCACAGCAGCCATAGCATAAACCCACAGTCTTCCTAGTAAAATATTGTAGTCAAGGGGTCCGTCAACGACCTCAACTTCAACAGTTATAGTTTTGCCCCCTAGTTCTATCTGCAGGTTACTTAAAATTCCACAAGGTGTATAAGTGCGACCGTCAAAATATTTTAACGTCGTAGGTGATCGTGACAAAGGTGGTGAGCCAAGTGTTTTCCAGCAATTCATTGACATGATACAAGTAGATGCACCTTCGTCAACAATGGTTCGGTGAATGAGGTGATTCAAAGCATTTACTTGGATCAAGAATGCTAATTGTGCTGGTAATTGTGGCGTATAACCCACATGGTTAAAAACTACGAGATTGGAATCTATTGGATCAATTCCACCAATTGCTGACAATAAAGCATGCTTTTGGGAGGGACAATTTTGAAGCACCTCAAGCGTCGACATAGCAGAAGGTGACTGAGCCAAATCTTCTACTATGTTATAATTTTGCGCTGCTCGAGCTCGAGGGTTGAATGTAGATTTATGAACAACTCCCTTAGGCGGTTTTATTGTTAACTCTGGTGCAATGGGTGGTGGAATGGAGTCAGACGAAGTCGAAGTCGAAGTATTGGGTTGATTTATAGCCTGATTATTTGACGACAAAGGTGGATTACCGTAATCTTTACTTCGTGTAGTCACCAAAACATCAGTCTTAGGCTTAGTGGTAGATAGCATAAGCACTTGTGAAGTGGAAGCATGATCTGTAGCAACCAAATGAGTCTCTGGGTTTGGAAAAGGGTCTATCAACACAACGGATGTACTAGAAGTCTTAAGAAGTTTTGAGACTTCAGAGTGGTGAGGACAATCTCGCGTAAAGTGCTCCTCATTACAAATTAAACATGGGTAACGAGGTTTCCTAGTCGGAGAAGAGGAATCAGATGATTTCTCTTGAGGGGGAGGATTTTGTTTCTTTTTGGTTTTCCCCTTTTTCTTGCTTCCAGGTTGCTTTTCATTTTTACCTTTGTCAAATGACACAACATTTATTTCGGAAGCAAGTGTATTATCAAGTGTATTAGAGGTTTGATTTGAAATAGCAAGTGTTTGACTAGATGGTCTACTTGTTGTTTGAGTGCTTGAAGAACCTATCACACCGTCACCAGCATGAGAGTCCCTAATGGGTGGAGGTGGTGGAAGTTTGTGATGTACTGGACTCAGTTAAATGAGACCGCTTTCGTCGATTGGGTGTAGCTTTAGGCGGTAAAGGCGGTTTACTCGCTGTCCTATTTGAACGACAAGGTAAAGGTTGATTTTTTTCCACGATTGCTGATTGATTTTACTATAAAAAGAAATAAACAAAAAGAGGGTAATCTAGGCAAAAGAATTACCAAGTAATTGTGAACTGCAATATACCGCCTAGGAGGAGTCAAGGACTTAACATATGTGCAGGTAATCTCCCTGAATGCTGTTTTCGGTGTATCAAAATATACAAGGTGGCCGACTTGGTTACCTATGGATGGATAGCAACCTAATGTGGTCCTCCCAAATATACCCAAAAGTACGTGGAGGCCCAATTTGTGTTAGCGCTGTCTAATGCGAAACTGCACAATGAGAGCATTCCCTTATACTTTTCGTACTATAACACCTCCCGATATACCCAAAAGTACGTGGACGAGCTACGATATACTTACGTATGTGGAATGAGGTATCACACTCGGAATGTATCACAGAGTGTTAGCGATAGCTGCCATGTTTAACGGTGTCGGAACACGTCTGTAGCCTAGACCTCTAAATGTTACGTATTAAGTTATAATGCTCCATTAGGTTAATTGAGATAAATTTTAGTTGATCTTGTTTAAAAGTTTGCCTTTCAGGTTCACCGCGTGATGTTTCTGAAACTCCTAGAATGCAACTAAGATGGGAAACATTCTTTTCATTTGATTTAAACAATGAAAACCGTAACTAAAAGGGATAGAGCAATCAGAATCTCTAAACAAAGAGCATAGAGCACATCTAATGCAATTTTCCCTATACCATTCCTACAAGCACACACAAAATTCTAAATGCATTATGCATGTTTTTCTTTTCATTCCTTTAATATTTAGATGAACATAAAGAAACTAAATGCACAAACAATCAATCAATGCTTTTCACAAGAAACAAAGACTTTACGACAATTTCTTTTTCAAAGGAATGAAGACTTTATGACAATTATTTTTCAGAAAAGTAAAGACTAATCAATGTAATCTAACTTTGGGATTGATTCGATAATGATAAAGAAACATTGAACAAACAAAGCCAAAGCAGGCATGAAAAAGAAATGCTAATTTGGACTTCAGGGACAGAGAAACATTGACCATTCAGCGAACAGGATGTGAAACAGTTTGGAAAAAAGCAAGCAAAAAGGTGGGTTTTTGGCTTGAGAGGAACCAACACGGCCCTGAGTGGGAGACAGTGCGTTGCAAAGCATTGTCTCGAGGCTAAGGCTGTTCTGCAGAGCACTGTGTGAAGAACAACAGTGCATTGATGCCAGAGAGCACTATCAGCACACAAACAAGCACACATTTTGACCAAACAAGCTTCAAAATGATTGATATGGGTAAATGAATTCAAGTAAAGTCTACTGGTGCTGCTAAGACAAGGGATAACTACTAGGAACAATGGTCGTTCCCCAGTATCGTCGCCAATTTGTTATATGGACTTTATACCTACGGATAAGTATATCTTCCCTAAGTGGGTACTTACGCTTAGAACAATTGAAGTAAATATGTTTAACCTTTTCCTACAATAAACAGATAAGATAAAAGAACCTAATTGTGATCCTTCGTTTCCTTTGATCTCCTTTGAGTTGCTCCCATCGCTCCCGCTCAAACTGAATTTGCTCAATTGGTACCTACCAACATAAACAGAAGACGACAACAATCAAAGCATATGATCTATTTATTGTAAACAAATGGAATCGACAACATTTGAACATACATTCATCATAGATATAGACAAAAGTATTGGAAAAGGAACAAACAACTTTATTGATTGATAGAAGGAGAAGTTACACCCAATGTGGTTTGATCTCGTGTCACTCATCTAGGTTAGTTCAAGCCCTCATCACACCAATAGCAACATCAATCCAACAACATAACATTACTTTGACAATGATTTCAAGTTTCTAAACCAACAATATTTCTCTATAATATCCAAGCTCCTTGGCTCTATGATGGGAGGCAAATTTATAGATAAATGCAAGCGGTTTTGTCATTAATATGGCATTGAATGTTTTCCATAATTGGATCATTAGTTTCCATGTTCAAAGGGATGAGAGGATAGAGGATTAGATGATCCAAGGCTATCCTAAGTCGAGCTCATCTTGATAGGATAGGAGCTGGGTTCCTTCTAGAAGGCTCTAGAAAGGAGGAATATACTCAGGATCCAATGAACATTTCGAGGATTCTCGCCCAGTGCAGGCTTGAGTGGGCTTAGGTGCTTTGCAACACAGCCTTGAATGGGGCTACCTGCTCTGCAGAGCACTTACCCCTGACCAGGGGTGCGCTGGTGACCCAAGGAAGCACTTCAGCAGGGTTTGAAGTCAGGAAATTCTCATGGATGAAAGCACTCAATGAGGTGGCATGTCTAGGGCATGTAGAAACTAAATTAGGGTTTGATAAACCCTGTTTACACTGATTTGATCGTCAAGAGTGATGTGCCCAAATAGACCTGTAACAGTGTATGCCCTGCAGCCAACAAATCATCACGGGTCTCTTTCAGTTTTGTGAGGAAGGGATCCACACGCTCTCCCTTCTGCATCTGAGCAGATCTCAACTTTTGCTATAAATACATCTTTCGTTGCTCGAAAGATCCCTGATACAACATGGCCAAGGCATCCCACATGTCGCAGTTGCTCTTTAGCAATGTGGCACACTATGTGATCCTTGACCACATCCAGGATCATCCTCTCGGCCTTTGCCATCTCAGCCTTGTACTTCTTTAGCAGATCTACATCCGCAGGTTCAGCTACCAGACTATCGACATGTCTTGAGGGCATGTTCATCTAGAAGGAAAGACATTCTAGCCTTCCAGATGATGTAGTTGGATGCCCCATCCAACCTGTCCTGATCCCTCAAGCCATTGGTTTCCATATCCTTCGAAAACGGTCGAACAATTCCCTCTTTCTCCCTACTGCGTAGCTTCTAGGTTGGCATACGTACTCCTCGATGGAGCTGGTAAGTTTGTTGCTCCTTTGTTGCCCAACAAATGAGAAATAATGATTTCCTCGGCAAGAAACAATTGAGGAAATATTCCCTCACTATACGATCTGCTTCCTTCTTCCTGTGAAAATTTCTAAATTGAAATTCTACTGCAACAACTGATTTATTTCAATTTTCACCTACTTATTATTTACAATAAGTTATTTACGAAATCCCTTTAGCAAATATTAAAATAAATTCTACCGCAGTTATCACACAATTACCTAGAGAAAAATACATGCACAAGAACCAATCACATCAACACAGTTGTTTTTAGACAATTGTTCTCGAAAAAACCTAATGTGGGAAAACCGGTGCACCAGATGAGGGCTTTATTAATCTTCAACAACAATTGCATTTTACAAGGAATTATTTTACAGAGAAACTGAAAGAAAACACCCGAGAAAACACCCGAGACTTTCCCTTTGAGACTTTCTGACACCTTGGAGACCCTGCTTCCATTCCTGCATCACTCTATGTGGCTCAGCATGGCCCTGCGTCCCTCTATGTCAGCCTGCCTGAGGGATGTGTCTCTCTTTTGGACTGCATCTTTCTCTGCGCTGTCTCCCACTGTCCCTGCATCACCTCCTCAGTCATTGCCTGTTGTTGATGCCCTCCTCTTCCTCCACCCTGCAACTCTCCCTTTGAAATCGATCTCCTTTACTTGAGAATTGATTTTCCTAGAGATACTGAGTATTTGCTGGTGTGTCTCCAAATGATCCTCAAGTCTTCTCTTATACTTTTCCTGTTCACGAATCAACGACCGAGATTAAGTCTCAACGACTACGATTAAAACAGACTTGATCCTCGTCTCTTAGAAGCTTCTTACCCTTATCTTTATTAATACCCATTAATATTTTTATTTTCCTAAGTTTAGACTTAGGAACCCGTTAAAAATATTAATTATTTTAATAACTCCTCATTCGTGTGGAATTTCGCAAAACGATTTCTGGGTGTTGGAGATCTCATATGCCTTAGCCTCTCCTCCAAATTTCAAGGCTAGAGCACATCCGATGCTACAAAAAATAAACACTCCCTCTTAGTGAGGAATGTGCTCTAGCAATGCTTCACTATAGAAACATCACACTGATCTTCCGCATCGGTACCTGTGCTGATGCTTGGCCTGCTGCCTCACATCCCCTGCATTGCTGCTTCTTGTACTGCTGCCCATGACACTACCACTGCCATTGCTATACCTGTACTGCAACACTTTCTCAACATGCTGCCCATAGCACTACCACTGCTAACTGCTGCACTGCAACTCCTGACACTTATCCATTTCTGCTACTAATATGGATTCTTTACTATCCCCATCTTCTCCCTGAAATAAGCAAACTTATTTCTTCCTAGAGCCTTGGTGAGGATGTCTGCCACGTGTTCTCCTGTAGGGGTGTACCTCAACTGTACTGCTTCCCATTCGACACATTGCTTGACAAAGTGACACCTAATATCAATGTGCTTCGACCGATCATGAATTACTAGATTCTCAGAGAGCTTGATACAACTCTGATTATCGCACATGATCCTGGTCGCTTCCTTCCTTCTCCTGAATAGATTCACAAGCAATTTCCTAAGCCATATGGCTTCGCACGAAGCTGTGCTAGCTGCCATATATTTTGCTTTAGCTGAGCTCAGAGCCACGCATTTCTGTTTCCTACTACACTAGCAGGTCATTCCCGATCCAATCTTGAAACAATACCCAGTTGTACCTTTCCAATCTACTGAACTTCTAGCCCAATCTGCATCAGTGAACCCACTCAGCCTAATGTCACTGCCTTTGGTGTACAATAGTCCATGCTCGATTGTTCCTTGTATATACCTGAGAACTTGTTTGGCTGCTGCCCAGTGCGCCCTCTTAGGGTCCACCATGAATTGACTGAGGGTGTTGACAGCGTAACAAATGTCTGGCCTGGTATTGACCAGATACATCAAGGACCCTATAAGTTGCCTGTACAAGTTGGGATCAATGTATTTATCTTCTGATGCATCAATCTTCTTCTGGTTGGTGATCATTGGAGTAGCCATAGGTCTACAGTCCTGCATCTTGAATCTCTTCAAGATTTCTGTAGCATATCTCCCTTGTCCAAGGAAGATCTCACCGTTCTGCTGCCAAACTTCCAACCCCTAGAAATAATGCATCTGTCCCAAATCCTTCATGTCGAATTCTGTGGCTAGGTTCTTCTTGTAGTCTTTGATGAGCCTAGATGATCTTGTCAGGAAGAGATCATCCACATATAACACTAGGATTAGAGGCTCATTCTCTACGACCAGATAGTAGAAATTAGGGTTTGTGTCACTCTTGACGAACCCCATCTTCTGCAAATAGCCATCAATTCGACCGTACCATGCTCTAGGTGCCTGTTTAAGCCCATACAAGGTTTTCTTTAATCTGTATACATGAGATTTCTTCTCATGTGTCTCAAAACCTTCTGGCTATTCAATGCATACTTCCTCTTCTATTACGCCGTTCAAGAATATCGTCTTGACATCCATTTGATGAATCTCCCACCCCATCTGTGCTGCAAGAGATATCACGGTTCTAATAGAAGTATATGTAATGTTCCTAAGTAGGAAAATGAGTTATATTAAGCAAATAAATAGTGCAACAACATATAAAAAATAAAAACATGCATTAGACATCCATGAAAACGCTGCAAATTTGGAACTGCTCAACCATATACTATAAAATCAGAGAGCTAGATACAATATGAAATGGAATGGTGCACCTGGGCTTGTCTCGAGGACAAGCTTGACAAAACCCAAGTGAGAAATAGATGAGCTGAAGGCTGCCCAGTTGTTGCACCACTCTACATTGCACTGTCCCAGTAAACTACTACCTTGCTGAACTTCAACCTGTTGGAATGTGCCCAAAAACTGCCCAGGAAATTATATCCTTTCAACTCCGGACTCCTTGGACAAGACCCAAAAAAACCCATAAGGGAATTTCTCTGGTTTTGACTTTGGATTTCGGCCTCCTTGGAGCCTCTCCCTAGCTGTTGTTGCCAACTTCAACTTATAGGAAACAGCCTGCAAATCCCTCTGAAAACACCACTGAAATGCTGGATTCACCTGTGCTAACTAACTTCTTGCTCCCGGGATGGCTCTTGGCCAAGATGACTGCTCTCCCAAGCCCCACGAAATTGCTGCCATAGGCCTTTGTGTAATCCCTTTGCCCAAAAATTCGTACAGCTGATACACCGGTATATCTGGATGCAAATCCCAGCGAAAATGCCCTCAACAACAAACCTCCTTTGCTCCCGGAACTCCCAACAAGCAATGGACCTCCCTGCTAGCTCTAACTCCTCCTGCGTGTTTCTTGCTGCCCAAGAAATACACAGTCCCCTTCTCTACGTTGCTGGCTGGAGTTTGTGACTTTGTTGAACTCTCTGAAATCCCTGTGGAACAACCTACCTAGGGAAGGCACAGATGGTCCCTGGAAGAAGAGGTTGAATCTTCCACTTGAGATATTCGTGACTAAACAATTGGTAGGCTCACCAAGCAACTGAGCATACTACGTGTGCTTGTTTGCAAATCTTCAAGATGGTCGAAAATGAGAGCTTCTCCTCCTTTAATCACCTTGGGTCCCCTTAGCCTCATGTGGGCCCCTCCATCCACCCATTCAATTCCCTCCAAGCTCATCGAATGGCCAAGTTCGAATTACTCATGTGGGTGGGCCCCACATTCCTCTAGCTGCAAAAATAAAGTCGAATTCCCCTATAGTTCCTAAGTCTAAGTGTGGGGTCCTCCTCCTAAGCCAAAAGTGGTGCCAAAAATGTGCTACACCCCGTGACTAATGTGTTTGAGAAGGGACATGACAGTCCTCCCCCCAAATGTTGCTTGCCCTCAAGCAACCTCAATGTTGGGTATTCTAGTATGTGCTCACCTTACCAGGTGGCATCCTCAATTGGCAAGTTCTTCCAGCGTACTAGGAACTCCCTGATGGTCCCGCTCCTTAGTCTCCTCTCCCTGCTCTCCAAAATGGCCTCTGGTTCCAGCACCAAATGGCCCTCATCATCTAGTGGGGGTAGATCAGCTGCTGTCATCACCTGTTGTCCCAACACCTTCTTCAGGTATGAGACATGAAATATGTTATGGATTCTACTCCCTGGAGGCAGCTCCAGCTCATAAGCCACCTCCCCAACTCACCTAGTCACCCGGTAGGGCCCATAGAAATATGGCTGTAGCTTCTCGTCCCCTTTCTGTTTCAGCATAGACTGTCTGTAAGGCTACAATCGGAGGTATACTAAGCCCCCCTCCTCAAAGTGCGTCTTTGTCCTGTGCCAATCTGCATACAATTTTTGTTGATTTTGGGCTGTCACTAAATTATCCTTGAGAGCGTTGAGGATATCTTGGCTCTCTTGGACCCAGTCTATGGCCTTTGGGGCTCAACTGTCTCCAAAAACAATATCAGCAAAAGTCAGTGCATCATATCCATAGAGGGCATGGAAAGGAGTCATACCGATAGACATGTGGTGCGTGGTGTTGTAGCAGTACTCGCCCAGGTGCAACCACCAAATCCACGTCCTTTGCTGACCTGTCACATAGTTCCTCAGGTACCCCTCCAACCACTGGTTGACTCTCTCCGTCTGGCCGTTCATCTGAGGGTGATAACTGGTGTTAGGAGTGAGCTCCGTCCCAACCAACCTGAAGAGCTCCTGCCAAAAGCCACCCATGAATCTGCAGTCTTTGTTGCTCACAATGTTCTTGGGGAGCCCATGTAGCCTGAAAACCTCTCGGAAGAACAACTCGGCAACCTGTGCAGCCGTGTACCTAGTGGGGAAGGCAAAGAAGTGAGCAAATTTGGTCAACCTGTCGACCACTACGTATATGCAATCCTTCCTGTGTACTATGGGGATCCCAGTGATGAAATCCATCGAAATACTTTCCAATTTCCCCTCCAGAATGGGAAGTGGTTGTAGTAGCCCTGCAGGGTGAGTCAGCTCCACCCTTGCTCCGTTGGCAGGCCTCACACTCCCGTATGTGCTGCAGCACGTCCTCCTTGAGGCCCTTCCATGTGAACCTCTCCCGAACATCCATGTAAGTCATCTCCACACAAGGTTGGCTCTGTCCTCATGAAGTCGGCCTACATTAGTGCTATTCTACCCAACAGAAAGGCTATATATAGAGAGGCAACTCGACCTATTTGGAGCACTCACTTATCAAGTTCGATCTACAAGAAGAAGCAAAAAGGAAGAGCGAAGTAGTTGGAGAAGGAAGGAAGAAGCTAGGAAGACCTAAAACCAGTTCTTGGGCTATATATCTCTCATACTTGCAAAGTTTTTGGGCAGTTGATGGGGTCGAAATTCTGTAGTCGGGGGCCGAAATTCTGGGTTGTAGCTGCAACTAAGAAGTTGACACTTGGAGACTTTGGCAGGGGTCATCTACAAGGAGGAAGGGCTGACTTGGGGATTGAAGGAGGTCTTTGTTTAGGTCTAAAGAATCTTGGATTGTCTCATCTTGATTGGAATCTACTAGTGGAAGAGTTGGACTGGGTTTTCCCCTTGGGGGGTTTTTCCCTGGCTGAGTGCCTACATCTTGTGTCTCTTGTTCCCGTGGTCTTCATATACATTTAATTTGGTAATTGCTTGATGAAATATAAACTAATAAAGAAGTAAAAGAAGCCAACATAATTCACAAATAATTATCAAGAAAGAAGAATCAAACCCTAATTCCTATAAGCATTGATTTCTCAACACCTAGAAGCCCCATGTGCTATTTGACCAACTTTGACCACCTGTAACTGCCTCATGCCTTCACTGTTTGAAAAAATTTCAATGTGGCATGCCATCTTGTTATCATTTTGAGCATTTTGGGACCAAGTTGACCTTTTGACTTTTGGGACCACGTTCATTAGGCAACATGATCTACGTCAGGAAATGTGAAGATGCTGGATTTGTGAGACTGCCATGTTGAGAACTGTCTAAGATGCCATGGCCAAAGACACATAACCATGCGGTAAGACATAGGTGCACCTTCATGTGGGTTAGATTGGCCAATATACCAGTGATCACCTCTACATAACCAAGGCTTCTCTAAACCATGAGTCCCATTGAAATCCATCCACAATCTTCAGATCCTATATAGAACAAAGAGATCAAGGACTTAGACCAAAAGGATAGGCCATCTCCAGCCATCACAAGGACCAGGACACCTAAAAATAACAACTCACATGATTTTTACAAGGGTTTTGACTTGTGATGTTGGGATTACAATGTTGTTAATTGCAAGTGAAAAGTATATGTACCCATTCTGACATGAGGGGTAACAGGACTGATTCTGCTTGACTATAGTGGTTCTAAGTTCAAAAATAAGTCACAGATGATTGTTGAAAATTTGTTCAAAGCATTAAACATGACTTTAATTATCACGTGCTCTTTGACCTTTACATAAATAATTTCCATCTGGAAAGAACAGAGTTCTCGTTCTTGTATTCAATGCAAACAGAGAATAAACAAACCATCCAGTGGTTGGGCACCTTTAGGTCACAGTGCAGGAATCCTTTGTAGGGTACCCTTTGCTTCATAGTGGTGATTGAGATTCACCTTGAAGAGTGGAAATGAAACCTAGGTGAGAGTGGGGGATCTCTCGAGTTACACAGATTCGTCATTGATGAAGATCTTGCACCCATATGGGGTATATTGAGTGGTAACGCTACTAACAATGTTAGTGCTTCATATTTTTCCCTTTCTTTCTTTTCATGTAACATTCTGTGAAGGATAGGTGGAATCTGAATGTTCTGTGAATGATCCTTAAATTTTCAAAAGCCATTTATTCTTGTTAGGCAAATATATAACTTTTGGTATATTGAGTTTTGTGCTTTTCACAGAAATTTAGTGACTTGTTCCTTAATTTAATAGTTCCATGTGAACTTCAATTTTGTGGTTACTTGTGGTAAACTCGCTCCCATTCAAATCTTTAATGATGATCCTACTCACACTTCTTTGGCATTAGAAGAACCACTATTAAAGTCATTATATGATCCTCTGTATGCAGCTTTGTTTTGCATAGGATCACACCTTGCTCGTATAGCTTCTGTACCTCCTATGGACAATCTAAAGTCCTTTTTTAAGTGAGACAGTGAAACTTATCAATTCATGAAATTTGAGTTTATGATTTTAGATTATTCATTCCAGTTCTAAATCCCGATGAGCTACTAAATAATTTACTAGCTAAACTTTTTTGACACTAGTGAAGACTGCCAAGTGCATATTGAATTGCATTACCTACTTTATCTATAATTCATCCTTGCAGCTTATTTTCTAGTAGTTACTATTCTTAGTCATTTCTATTCCAAAATGATGCCGGACTGGCTGCTATCAAGTTGGCAATGACAGTTAAAAACCTTTTTAAATTGACACAAGTGAATCTTATCAGTTCATGGAATTTTTGTGGAGCTTCTGGTTTTCGATCGATCATTATAATCCAAATAAGCTACTAAATACTTAATTAGCTGAATTATTTTGATACTTGCTGCTGAGTGTTAAGTGCATATAATAATTTTTTTTACTAGAATCGACAATTTCTAAATACTTCTTTTCTAGTACTTACTTTCCTTTTTGTCATTTCTAAGCAGGAATGATGCAGGACTGGCGGCTGCAGAGTTGGCATTGGCAGTTGAAAGACATGTTCTGGAGTCAGGCTCTGTCGACAGTGTGGGAACTACAGGTTTGCCATAGAATTTTTTATAAATACTTCTTAGGGAATTTTCAGTGATTAGAAAGATGAGGAAGACATTGTTTTTAGTCAAATCCATTGTACTTGCTCATTTGCTTCAGTTCATAAAAAGTGTCAAAGATGATCTTCATTATCATGTACTGGAGGTTGTCTTTATTTTGGATGTTATTTGCATGTCTGTTTAGGCAAAGTATTTTATAGTGATTGCAAGTACCAAAATATAGTGAAAAATTACAATATTACCTCCATGGACTAAACTAACTATCAATCAAATGCTATATGGAGGTAGGCTTTTGACATCATCTCTTACAGCATTGATACATGTTGCATCATAACCGTACATCCTATGAAACTAATACATCATATGACTTAGCCAGTCGTCACTTTGGAAAGCATGATAAAGGAGGTGGAATATCATTTATTAAATTGAAGTAACATGAACAAGTTTTTTCCTTGGCAATTGTTGACATAGATCAGTAACAGATCATTCCTCAAATAATGCTAAGCAATGTCTCTAAGATGATCCTATATAGATTGTCTCTTACGTCAAGTCATCCCTGTAATTTTCCTTGTAAATTTTCATACATTAAGGTCAGTTGGACCTCAGTTTATAGGTCAGCTCAATTTTCCCATTTAGTATTTATCAAATTTTAGCTCAAATGGTAGTCTGGTCTTGTCACAGCTCCTATAAGCTGGGTTTCTGAAGATCCTTGCTGCCTACTAAAACCGACACACATAAGACAAGGTCCCACTATCACCCTACAAGCATTAACCTTAAAGTTCAATGAAGAACTATGACTTCGTTCTTCCAATGGAGTCGCCAAGAATGATATGTCAATATGTCTTATGGGGAACAAGACACATGTCTCGTTTCCCCGGCAATGGTGCCAAAAATGTTACCGCTTAATTTAGCAGGGTTCCTAGGAGCGGTTCCAAAGGGACTACTACTAGATCAAGTGGCAACAATGGGACAAGGACCCACAGTCACCTCAGTCAATGTCCCCTGCATTTGATGGATTTTCACCGATCGGAGGAGTCCCAGTATAGGAAAATCACTAGAATGGTGAGGTCAATAATGATGCACAATGTGATTTCCAATTCCCATTCAAAGGAGAGGATTAGATAATAGGTTGCTTGTTTTAGAAGCAAAAGAAGGGCTCTCCAAGAAAGACTTGAGGGAAGGATGACCTCGGGTTTTGGAATATTCAAAATGATGAATGTCTAAGATCAAAACTTCCAAAATCCCTCACTTGTGAATTATGTGTTATTACCCATTAATATTTTTATTTTCCTAAGTTTAGACTGAGGAACCCATTAAAAATATTAATTATTTTAATATCTCTTTAACCAGGTGGAATTCCCCAATCCATTTCTGGGTCTTGGAGATCTCATGTGCTGTAGCCTCTCCACCAATTTTCATTGCTAGAGCACATCCGATGCTACCCCAAATCAACACTTATTAGCCTAACAAACCCCTAAAAGTGTCTTTAATGTGCAAAATAACACCCTAATAGGTGACAAGCCCACCAAATAGCTCCATAACATGAAAAATAAGTCCCTTAGGAGGCTCGAAATGATAATACAATAGTTAGGAGGGCCGTTGGAAGGCTTAATGAAGTCCAAAATGTGCCAAAATGGATGGAAGAGCTCCAAAAATAGTGATAAAGGGGGTGACCCCTTGATCTGCAAGCAAGTGACATGTTGTGCTCTCAAGTGGTTGTGGGGCATAAAAACATCCTCATGGGTCTCCAAGTGGATTGAACAAGCATGTATCCCATCTGTAAGGGCTGGAACAATGATGCAAGTCCTCCCTTTGTCTCCCATGGTGAGACACATCCTCATCTTGGCCCTGGAACAACGGCCAAGTGTGTAGCTAGTTAGGCAAGATGGTCCAGGTACATCATCATCGTCAAATAAATGGAACATGAGTGAGCATTTGAGTGGTGCTGAAGGATTCCATGATGTGGCTATCAACTCTCTGCTATAGTGGAGGCCCATGTTTCTCTACGCTCAACCTACAAATGTGTTAATTTTTGGGATGTTCTTTATCTTCCTTAACCCTTATGTAAGATCGAGAAAATGGATTGCGAAACTCTGAATCATCAAGCTTTCTTATAGCATATTTCATATCCTCGTAGCTTGTGTAGTCTACAACTCCCTCAGTGCCACTGCCTTTGCGGTAAACTTGAGAAAAGCACACATCACCAGCGCGGCGCATGTGATCCTTCAAATCTTGCCATGATGCAGAGCTAGGTAGTCCATGCACAATAACTCTGTATCCAGACAGCCGAGATCATAACTGCACCTAAAACCGAAACAAGGTGCTGTCAAACCCTACTCCAGCTCTGCTCCTATATGCGAAATTTCAGAGGCAAACGAAATCAGCGTATTTCGTAATCTGACCAGCGTGTAGATGTCTTCATAATCTGCGTGTAGGTCTTAATGACTAGCGCTATGACTGCGACTCTTCCATGGGCAGATTCTCACGTTGACTGTGGCTTGGGGCAACATACAACAGCTAGGGCATCAGGGCATCACTTGAAGACTAGCATATCACTCTTGGTGTCTCACTCCCAAAACCCAAGACGTGGAGAGGAAGAGATCACTCAAGAATGAGTTGTACTAATGACTCCAAATCCTCTCTTATTTATACTAAAGGCGGATGATTGAATAGACATGATGTTTGGGCTTCTAGAGCCTACATAAGAGCTGGTCGGCTTGATGATAATTATATAAACAAAATAAATTCATATCTCCATAAATACTTATCGGAATCGGATGATCTTTGGATCAATCCTACACCTCTCGACGAGAGGGATCCAATAAAAATATCAGTTGCCATAAATAAGCTGACCCATATGGAGTTTTGCCCTAGTTGCCAATTTAACACTCCCTCTCAACTAGGGGGAACTCCATCTGCTGATCCATATGTTCGACTGTACTATCTCTGCCATCAGTGCCCTGCACTGCTCTACCCATCTTTGCTCAGCTCTGCTGGCTCTGCTCTACTCTACTCAGCTCTGCTGGCTTTGCTTAGCTCTACTGGCTTTGCTTAGCTCTGCTCAGCTCTGCTGGCTCTGCTAGCTCTGCTGGCTCTGCTGTGCTGTGCTCTGCTTTGCTCAGCTCTGCTGGCTCTGCTCTGCTCTGCTCAACTCTGCTGGCTCTGCTCTGCTGAACTATGAAGAAGAGGAATTAATCGAGAATGTCTCATACCATTCTCCACTGACCCGAAGTTAGACTCAGAGTGCGTACCACTGGTCCCAAACCAGTATCAACTGACCCAAAGTCAGCGTCATAGTAGGTACCACTCCTATCACTTGTCCCAGACCAGTATCGCAGTCTCAGAGAGTGTACCACTGGTCCTAGACCAGTCTCAACCGACCCGAATTCAGCGTCATAGTATGTACCACTCTCACTGGTCCCAGACCAGTACTGTACTGACACGAAGTCAGTCTCGGAGTATGTACCACTGGTCCCAGACCAGTCTCAGCCGACCCGAAGTCAGCGTCATAGCATGTACAACTCCTACCACTGGTCCCAGACCAGTATCATTGATCCCGGATCAATGGAGGACATCCTAGCGTAGGGAGTACGGTAGATACAACGATGCGTCCATCGGTACTACTATGGTCCCTAACTTCATTTCCCTGCTCATTGATCAGATGAGAGGTACTTCCCATGAGTCCCAAACTGCATGGGTAGGATGCCTCGACTGGAGAACTTAATCAATCCTGTCCTCATAGGAGAACACATCAATCCTGTTACAATCGCCATGGAGAACACATCAATCCAGGCTGCCATGGAGAACACATCAATCCAGGCCTCACAGGAGAACACATCAATCCTGCTACAATCGCCATGGAGAACACATCAATCCAGGCCTCACAGGAGAACACATTAATCCTGCTACAATCGCCATGGAGAACACATCAATCCAGGCCTCACAGTAGAACACATCAATCCTGCTACAATCGCCATGGAGAACACATCAATCCAGGTCTCACAGGAGAACTAATCATCCTGCTACACAAGAGAGCGAATCATCTTGTCCCAAAAGAGAGCGAATCATCTTGTTCCAGTGCGCACCACCAGGGGAGGGTGAGTCACCCTGTGGTCGTATGTTGCTCCAGTAGATTCTGTAAGCCCCACAGAGCTCCCAGAGCTCAATGTATGCAACATGCAGGACCCTTTTACAAAGGTCTCTTGATGACTCCAAGTCATTCGGGAAAATCACAAATTTGATCTTTCCCCCGGGGTTTTAGCGACCTGTATATCATCTCAGTGCGATGGAGCCTCCTTGCTCATCGACTTTCCATATCCCAGATAAGGCAGTATCTGATGTCTGTTCGCTGGAGCAATTGTTGAATACAGGATTCCTCAATAATCGAAAACAGCTAAGAAATTCCGCAACCATGCAGCTTCATACAAGATCATACTCGTAGCCATGTATTCGGTCTTGGCGGTGCTTATAGTGACCGACTTCTGCTTCCTGCATCGAAGCAGAATCCAAAGAGAACCAACACTGAAAAGTGCTCTAGTGATCCTCCACACTGCCTGCCCACTCATCATTCG
Organism: Pinus tabuliformis; assembly: GCA_031772625.1. Taxonomy (NCBI): domain Eukaryota; kingdom Viridiplantae; phylum Streptophyta; class Pinopsida; order Pinales; family Pinaceae; genus Pinus; species Pinus tabuliformis. The sequence continues at coordinate 929,053,158 of CM062804.1, forward strand.
AATAATCATGTGGTTTCATATTTTCGGCAGTGTATCTCAATCCATGAGAGATTGTGCCCCTGAAGATATCTCAGAAGATTCTTGGTACCAATCCAGTGAGGCTCAACCAAATATGACCTCACCATGCTAATTGCAACACATATGTTCGAACGGAGGTTCTCCAAGAACATCAATGCGAATGAGTTTATGAAACTCAAAGGCATATCATTACCATATAACTTCTGAAAGTTAAGATCCTCGAGGCAGTCACAAGCTTGCAGCTTATCTTCCCACATTCCGAATCCAACTCCCTCTGTCTCCTATAAATGAGAGGGTTTGCACCTGTCAGACATAGGTGCTGGTACAAGAGGTTTATCATCCACAACCTTCGAGTAATGGTTTGGATCGGTTTCACTCCTAGTGAATCTCAGCTGCATTAGACAGCTATCAATCCTCTCCTACTATGCCTGAGGTGTTTTTCTTCAAGCCATACCTGTATACATGAAATTCCTTGATCATGATTCTCAAACTCCTCGGGTTGTTCCAAACCTGTGAACCTGCTGCATGAGGGGAATGGTCCCCTTATAATATTTTCCTTCGGTACATTTCAGACATGTACCTTCATGCTTCTTTTTGAATTCAGGCATCCTAGTCACCATCTGTCTCACAGACCTCCGGTGCTGAGTCAATGGACATGGTCCCCAGTGGACTTCCTGCAACTTGATACAACCCTGAACTCAAAAACATCTTTAAAAGATCTATTTTCAAACACATACCTTTCCATCGATAAGTGCCACCCTGTAACCTTTGACTTCCATTTCCGAGATGGACAACCAGGTACATAAAAGAGATTTTGGGGTTCCTTGCTTTCGTGGAAGAGTCGACCATTTCCTTGATGACTTGCATTACCAGTCATTCTTTTGATCATTGAAGATGTCCCAGGAATGATTGTTATCTTCATCAAGACATGTGTCTCTGCCATTCGGACACTCCTTCGCATAATGGCCGAACTTATTTCAACAAGGCTTCCGCCTTTCCTTCCACCCTTAGATCCGAACTTCCCAATGAAGTGATCTTAAGATGGACCATCAGAATCTTCCGCTGTGCCATTCTGATAACATTCTCTGCTTTGACTTCACCCTAGGTGAATTATGAGGAATCCATTGATCCTTCTGTCTTGTCCCAACTGTCTTCGGTGATTGCTCTTTCACTCTTGCTTGGGCATTGTCTTCACCTCAGCTCCGATACCATGTTAATTTTTGGGATGTTCTTTATCTTCCTTAACCCTTATGTAAGATCGAGAAAATGGATTGCAAAACTTTGAATCATCAAGCTTTCTTATAGCATATTTCATATCCTCGTAGCTTGTGTAGTCTACAACTCCCTCAGTGCCACTGCCTTTGCGGTAAACTTGAGAAAAGCACACATCACCAGCACGGCGCATGTGATCCTTCAAATCTTGCCATGATGCAGAGCTAGGTAGTCCATGCACAATAACTCTGTATCCAGACAGCCGAGATCATAACTGCACCTAAAACCGAAACAAGGTGCAGTCAAACCCTACTGCGGCTCTGCTCCTATATGCGAAATTTCAGAGGCAAACGAAATCAGCGTATTTCATAATCTGACCAGCGTGTAGATGTCTTCATAATCTGCGTGTAGGTCTTAATGACTAGCGCTATGACTGCGGCTCTTCCATGGGCAGATTCTCACGTTGACTGTGGCTTAGGGCAACATACAACAGCTAGGGCATTAGGGCATCACTTGAAGACTAGCGTATCACTCTTGGTGTCTCACTCCTCCCAAAACCCAAGACGTGGAGAGGAAGAGATCACTCAAGAATGAGTTGTACTAATGAATCCAAATCCTCTCTTATTTATACTAAAGGCGGATGATTGAATAGACATGACGTTTGGGCTTCTAGAGCCTACATAAGAGCTGGTCGGCTTGATGATAATTATATAAACAAAATAAATTCATATCTCCATAAATACTTATCGGAATCGGATGATCTTTGGATCAATCCTACACCTCTCGACGAGAGGGATCCAATAAAAATATCAGCTGCCATAAATAAGTTGACCCATATGGAGTTTTGCCCTAGTTGCCAATTTAACAAAATGCCAATATGACCCTCTTGAAGGCTTGGACCTCATATAGGGAGACCAAACCCCAAGACGATGACCAACTTCCAATCCTGTATAAGATGCAATGCATCTCCTCACCTTCCAATACAACGAATCATCAGTGCAATTGAGTAAATGAGCTTACAAATCATGGAACCAAGTGGACACTTCACAGTGGCATGCCCTTCCATAATGGGCTTAAGTACGTACAAGTGTCTCCAAGTTGAAGGAGGTTAATCAAGGACCCTATTAATTGGTTTCAACCTCTAAGGGAATGATAGGTCTATGGTACATCCCTTAAGTGGTAGATGTCATGTGATATCATGATGGAATGAAGTGGGTCATCAGTGGAAGGCTCCAAGCCGCATGCCACTGTACAAGGGTAGCAATGGTGAGGGAAGCTCACACTTGGGTGTATGAATGTAGGAGGGAGCAATCGTGGTACATGAGTTACGTTGATTTTTGTTTTTCCACCCGTCTTCATATGCCTTTTTCCTTTTATTGATTTTTCTTTTATAACTGCTTGGGGCTCCAAAGGATGAGAGCATGGTGTGTAAGATATAGCAGTGATTATCCTCTTAAGGTTGGGCAGTTGATCGCCCACCAAGGGTTGGGACAATCATGGGTTCCTTAATGTTGAATGGGGCTAATAAAGGGGGCCCTAGGAACCTAGGTGATGGCCATAATGGGGGTAGAGCTCATGTTTGGCTTTTGCCCACGTGCTAAATTTGTATGTCCCGACCATCTTTTGCATTTTATGGTACTTTTCCTGTTGAGAGTGGCCAAATTACGCTTTTAACTTTCTTTTAGCTGCATCAACCTCAAGGGCATCATTCTAGGTCCAACCTAAAGTGTGGACAAGGGGAGGGGGGAGGCTAACTCCTTGTGGACCTAATGGAAAAATGTGGACCCTGATGGGAGATATGTGAAAAGGGGTTATATACCTAGGGGGGATAATATGGGGTACCAAGGGTGGTACCCAAGGTAATAATGTAATAATGGGATGGGCCATAGTAATAAATAAGGTGGTTAACCCATGTCATGTAAGGGACCACAAGTAGTTAATAATAATGTAATGGGCCCATGGTATTAGTTGATGGTATGAGGGAACCATGGTAATGATGCATGGTATTGTATGTATGAGGCCTATATAAAGGCTAGAGACTCCACATGGAGGGATATGAAGATGAAGAGAAGTATTCTTGTATGAACAGGCATATGGCTTGTGGAGTGTTCTCCTTCCTTAAGGAGTGAATGTATGGTGTTGCCCTACCTTAAGGGTTTGATAATAAAGAATCATTTCATATTATTTCTGGGTTTATTTGTATTCTCTTATATTATCATGTCAGATCTATAATATTCTTGGGTCAGATCTATAACAATTGGTATCAGAGCTCTTTCTTGGGCAAACCGTGGAGAATTTTTTTTCATTTTTGCAGGGTTTCTTGGGTGGCGAATTTGCAGATCAGATCTGTACGTTTTGGTGCAAAATCTGCAGAATCTAATTGCAGATCTGTATTCCTTGTGAAAAAATAGCCGATTTCAAAAAAAAAATCGGTTGAATCGGAGTCCGGATGAAGGAGATATCGCTGATCTAAAAATCAGTGGGGTTGCAGAGAATTTTTAGGGCCAGCGAATTTGCGGCGCAGATCTGGACGTCCTGGTGCCAGATCTGTAATATCTAATTATAGATCTGGAATCCTTGTGACAAAACACCTGATTTCAAAAAAAAAAATCAGGCGAATCGGAGTCCGGATGAGGAAGATATCGCTGATTTAAAATCAGCTCTTTTTTCAGAAATTTTGGGTGACGGCGGGAAAGTTGCAGCGCAGATCTGGAATTCTAGTGCCTGGATCAAAATTTCTATCACATGGGCAGATGCAGAATGAGGGTTCCATTTCTAAAAACATGTCATAATAAGGATTCTGAGCAATATTGACGAAACTGTGACAATTTCAATTTTTCGCCAATATTTTTGTGATGGCGGGCCTAGATCGCTTTGAACAGGAAGAATCTTTTTTGGGTCGTTTCGTTAAGCTCCGACAGATTGGTACAGTGGAGGAATATATTACCGCTTTTGAAGCCTTAGCCTTTCGCACTAGGGGTCTCACAGATCCATTCTTCAAGGAATGTTTTATCAACGGTCTTAAAGAAGCCATCAAAGCTCAAGTTCTACTTCACCACCCTCCCACGTGGAAGGAGGCTTGCCAGTTAGCTCGTCGGGTCACATTGCCTAGCAAAGATTTTATTTTTACAGAAAAGAAGGAAACTATGGAACCTAAAGGGTTATTTCCTACTGGTATATCCTTATTGCAGATTCATGGATTGATTCAGAAAGAGAAGATCATTGTTTCTATCAATCCTAGTTGTCAACATAATTTTATCAGTGTTAATTTGGCACAAAAATTGCAAGTCCCAGTAAAACAAATTGAACATACACAGGTTGATGATAAGGATGTTCAAATCTATAAGGATTTGAAGCTTTCTATGGATAAGTATGTGTTTCATGGTGATTTTTATGCTTCAGATATGAATAACATGGATGTTGTTTAGGGATACCCTTGGATGGAATTAGTGGGTACTACCAATATTAATGTGCAGAAGAAATTCCTGAAGCTCTGGTATAAAAAGAAGAAAATTACATTACAGGATATTTCCATTAACAAGGAGGTAGAGTCCAAGGAGGCTGAAGCAGAAGATGTTCAAGGGACTGACACGTCAGATGATGAGCCTTTGATGATCAACAATCAAACACAAACAGAGGCTACAGGTGATGATACATCAGAGGAGGGCTCAGTAGTTGAAGTCATATTGAAAAAGAAGACACCACAACAGGCACCACATCAGGGTGAAGTCAAGCAAAAGCCATCGTGGGTTAAAACTTCAACATATCATCACCCACATCGCCCCGCAAGACAACCATCATGGAAACCAAGTAGTCACATGATGGATAGAAAGGAGAGACGATCCACCCACTACACATCAACACAGAAGAGTTGCCACGGTCAACTTCCATCTCAAGTGAGCGAGGCACCAGCGAGATCGAGGGTTCACCTTTCTCTTGGATGGCTAGATGCACATGCATGGTACCAGTGGACTACTCTTTTGAGTAGATCTTATTATTTGTGTTCTTCCCATGTTTCGGGGACGAAACATGCTTAGGGGGTGGAATGTTATATACCTAGGGGGGATAATATGGGGTACCAAGGGTGGTACCCAAGGTAATAATGTAATAATGGGATGGGCCATAGTAATAAATAAGGTGGTTAACCCATGTCATGTAAGGGACCACAAGTAGTTAATAATAATTTAATGGGCCCATGGTATTAGTTGATGGTATGAGCCTTGAGGGAACCATGGTAATGATGCATGGTATTGTATGTATGAGGCCTATATAAAGGCTAGAGACTCCACATGGAGGGATATGAAGATGAAGAGAAGTATTCTTGTATGAACAGGGATATGGCTTGTGGAGTGTTCTCCTTCCTTAAGGAGTGAATGTATGGTGTTGCCCTACCTTAAGGGTTTGATAATAAAGAATCATTTCATATTATTTCTGGGTTTATTTGTATTCTCTTATATTATCATGTCAGATCTATAATATTCTTGGGTCAGATCTATAACATTGTGGTACATGAGTTACGTTGATTTTTGTTTTTCCACCCGTCTTCATATGCCTTTTTCCTTTTATTGATTTTTCTTTTATAACTGCTTGGGGCTCCAAGGGATGAGAGCATGGTGTGTAAGATATAGCAGTGATTATCCTCTTAAGGTTGGGCAGTTGATCGCCCACCAAGGGTTGGGACAATCATGGGTTCCTTAATGTTGAATGGGGCTAATAAAGGGGGCCCTAGGAACCCAGGTGATGGCCATAATGGGGGTAGAGCTCATGTTTGGCTTTTGCCCACGTGCTAAATTTGTATGTCCCGACTATCTTTTGCATTTTATGGTACTTTTCCTGTTGAGAGTGGCCAAATTACGCTTTTAACTTTCTTTTAGCTGCATCAACCTCAAGGGCATCATTCTAGGTCCAACCTAAAGTGTGGACAAGGGGAGGGGGGAGGCTAACTCCTTGTGGACCTAATGGAAAAATGTGGACCCTGATGGGAGATATGTGAAAAGGGGTTATAATGAGCGGAGGGGAGTGATGTCTGTGGTGTCGGGGAGCAGGGCCATGCAACCAAAATAGGGATTTCCCATGTAGTGGCACTCCTAAAGCTAGTAGCCAATAAAGGAGATCCCTTGTGACTAGGATACAAGGTTAACCACCAAGTTGGACAGAGGAGACAAGAGTACAAACCAAGAAAATTTTTCGTCGAATCCCCTAACTAATCATGCCAAAAATTGTCCATGATAAGTAAACAAAAGTACCCAACTATATAATGAAAGCCACACCTTCGGGCTTGGAAGGCCCACCTTCAAACATACAATCATGACAGATGGGCGAGGGTGCATAATGGCTGGCTTAGGTGGCGGAGATGGTGGCACATCGAGCTATTTGGTGGCTACAATGGGCTACTGGCTGTCGACTGAGGACCATCTAGGAGTTCTCCTAAGGGAGTCATCCACAAGTGGTGGGTAACAAGGCCAATGTCTATGTATATGATTACTAACTGGAGGAAGATAGATGGATGAGAGGACAAGGACATGGACCTGACCTTGTATAAATAGCTCATCGGTTCGCTCATGTATTTGGTCAACACCAGACCGGACATTTGCTTCATGTTCAACACTCTCAGTCAGTTTATGGTGGGACCTAAGAGTGTAGTAAATAGTAGCGAGGCATATATTGAGGTACTTGCGCGACATAGTTGAGTATCGGTTGAGGTATACTTGAGGTGATGGTGTCAGGTTATGGGTTATACAAATGCACCTTGGGCAAGTAGTTCAGTGGATCAAAAAAGCACATGAGGGTGTTGCTTCAACGTTGGATCAGAGGTTGTGTCTTTGTGTAGTAGGAAGAAGAAGTTTGTGGTGCTGAGTTCATCAAAGGTAGAATACATGGCAACTAGCATGGCCACATGTGAAGCTATTTGTATTCAAAAGTTGCTAGTGAGTTTGTTTAGTCGGAAGACGAAGGCGACCAATATCTACTACAATAATTAGAGTTGCATCAAGCTCTATGAGAATATAGTGTTTCATGATAGGTCGAAACATATAGACATACGATACCACCTCATCAGAGATTGTGTGCAGCGTGGAGCTGTTCGGCTACAACATGTTCCCACAGACCAACAGGTGGCTGATTACTCATGAAGGCTCTAGGCAGAGCCAAGTTTGTCTATTCCAGAGAACAAATGGGTATAGTGGAGAACACTTCCTGATTAAGAGGGAGTGTTAGTTTTTGATGGATATGGTTTTAGTCTCTAAGGTGTTAGAGAGGCTAAGGAACACTAGGACTCCAAAACCCAGAAAAGGTTTCGAGAGAAAACACTTAGAAAACTCTCATTTGAATTAATTGATCAATAATTAAAACGCTCCTAAGGATAACTTAGGAAAGTTGATTAATTAATGGGAACTAATTGAGGAAATCGATTTTTTTCTAGAGACTTCTAGAAATGTCACTTGACGGAGTCTAAGATGATCTGAGCCATTAATCATTATTAGATCTTGGCCATTGATGGTCCAACGAGAGATTAAAAGAGAAAGTTAAAGGGGCTTGGAGAAGACACGGTTTACAGGTTGTAAGCAAGGCAGTTTGAATTCCCCAATTCGAAGTTTTCAGCGAGGGCACAGTTCGATCTAGGGAAAGCACCAGAGAGAGGAAGCAACAAAGATTTGGGAAGAGAAGAATTTTAGAGAGATTCCCATTGATTTTCGAGTGTCAGAGAGTCAGGAGAAGGGAGGCTGAATTATCTGTAGAGGGAAACTACAGTTAGTGCGAATAGCTAGAAACACCAGTGCAAGTTGCCAAAAGAGACTCGCTTCAGTTGCCAAGTGCCAGATTAGTGTCCCAGAGGCGGAGAAAATTCTTTCTAGAGGTAGAGGGAGGAAGGACGTCTCAATTAGAGGCAGTTTTGGGGTTGTGTGAAATTACTTTGAGCAACAGTGAGCATTTATGGAGGAAGTATGAATTCCAGATAAGGGTCCGAGTTGCCCAGAGAGAGGCCGAATCAGTTGCAGAGGAGACTCGGGTGTCTCTAGTGTATTTTTCCAGTGTATTGCTTGAGGTTTTCCATTTGGGAAATCGGTTGTAATTATTTTCTCAAATTTTTGCATAATAATAAAACCATAATTTGCTACATCGATTTTCCCTTCGGGGTTTTTCGAAGGATATTTGTCCAAAAAAAATGGTGTCATTTTTATTGTGTGTGCATTTATTTCTCAGTTCCTATTTTTATCTCCACTACATATTTTAATTGGTGAAGAATTGCACTGTGGTTTATTCACTATTTGCCTTTAATAATTAACAGTGACAAATAAACGACATAACTTAGGAGAATAATACTCATTTGCTGTAGTTCCAGGAATTTTCGTAACATGTACAATGAAAAACATATGGAATACTCAATTAGATATTCTTTCAAAATTAATTTTCAACAATTAGGGCACAAAATAACTTAACCTAGAAGCAACAATTCCATGCATTAGGCAATTTCAAGATAGAAAATATTTAGCAATAAGCATTTACAAGACAACATGTAGTATATCCATCCATTATCCAAAGAAGTAGCTCCAAAGACAATCAAAAATAACTTCCAAATATCGAAATGCATCCAATAGATCTCTAATAGCCAAGAAGGAACTAGTGCGGTTTCTCTCGTGAGCTCGAATTCCAAGTGTGATGATGATGAGAGACTAAATGAGGTCTCTCATATTTATACATGTCCAATCAAGTCTAATTTTAGCCTAAAGCCCCTCTTAGTTGTTAAATAATCGGAAAAAACTAAGTGTGGTCACAAGCCAACCACCTAGGAACTCTATTAAGGTGCTTTGTACAAACAATAGAGGCAAGTATACAAATAAGGACTTCACAGGGCTCTGTGCGAAGGAGCACATCAAGAGAGATTGCAAAACTCCATACAATCTATAGTAGAATGGAGTAGCGGAGCAAAAGAACAAGACTATTGTTGCGGCAACAAAGGTGATGTTGTATGACCAGGATATGCCCAAGTTCCTATGGGCGGAGGCAAATAGCACGACTGTGTACATACAAAACAAGGTGTTGAAATTTCTAAGTCTAACTCGTTAGAAATTTTCCTGCACTATTTGGTTTATTTCACCTACTTGTTTTAATTACTGAACAAGTTATTTAATCATATATATACTGAAATAAACACAATGCAGTCTCAACCATCTACAAATCATCAACTAAAAGAAATAGACAAACACATAAGGGACACCGTTATTTTTGGACAATCGTCCCCGGAAAAACCCAACTTGGGAAAACCAGTGCAACAGTTCCGAGGGTTTTATTATTAAGCAACTTTTCTTGAGTACAACTAGGTGCCAAACTAGCTCACTCGACAGAGAAATCAATTTGGCAGTAATACCTCTCTTCGGAAGCAAATATTCTGAAAGTTTGCTCCACGAAACTCTCTCCAACACCTCTCCGAGGCTCAGCATCAGTCTTCCTGGCCTTAGCGTCAGCTTGAAACCCTCTGTGTCAACCTTTTGAGGATCTGCACAGCCTCTTTGGCCCTCTGCGTCACTCACGTAGGCCCTCTGGCCCTTTGTGCAGTCACTGCTGGCCTCTGCGTGGTTCCTTTTGGCTCTGCGTCTGCCTCTCTACCTCTGCACTGGTCTTCTGACACTATCTCTGCCTCTCTACTATGCACTCACTGCCCCTCGCTGCAACTCTGATCACTGGTTTGATTTCTCTTAGTAAACCCCGCTCTAGAAAATCGAATTGACTGATCAATCTAGTGTATCTCCAACTGACCCTCAAGCCTCCTCTTATTTTTTTTCTGTTGAGTCTTCAACGATGGAGATTACATCTCTAATCAACGGCTAAGATTAGATTTGGCTTGATCCATGTCATTTAGAACCTTCTAACCCAGTTTTATATTAATAGTAAATACCCATTAATATTTTTATTTTCCTATTTTTAGACTTAGGAACCCATTAAAAATATTAATTATTTTAATATCTCCTTCATCAGGTAGAATTTCTGCAAACCATTTTTGGGTCTTGGAAATCTCATGCGCTTTAGTCTCTCCACCATTTTTCATGGCTAGAGCACATCCAATGCTACCCCAAATCAACATAGGGTCCCTCAGAGTGTTGGGGAAGATAACACTAGAGGAGGTATTCATAGGGAAGAAGCCAGATGTAGGGCACTTCAGGATCTTTGGCAGCATAGCATATTGTCATGTGTTGGATGGGGAAGATAACACCAGAGGAGGTATTCATAGGGAAGAAGCCAGATGTAGGGCACTTCAGGATCTTTGGCAGCATAACATATTGTCATGTGTCAGATGATAAATGCACCAAACTTTATTAGACTACAGAGAAGGGATATTTCATTGGTTACAACAAAATCTCCAAGCATACGAAAACTATATTCCTGGTAGTAGGAGGATCATTGTGAGACGGGACAAAGTTTTAAGAGGAGAAAGCTTACAAGAGATCTCACGAGTTGCCAACAAATGATCATAGTGGGTTAGTAGAAGTTCCTAGGGCTGAGCAGCAGCTATAGGGACAATAGAGTAATAGTATAATTACTAGTACAAGCATTAGCTTAGGTGCAAGAGGTCTTACGAGTTCACAACAGACAGAGCAACAGGGGCAGGATGAGGAGCTCAAAGCTCCAACCACCACTAGTGGAAGAAGTAGAGAGGTGCTTCATACATTGAGAGATGTGTAGGAGTTTGTGGGAGCTCCTAGATCAAGCATCAGAGAACAGAGACAACTAGACAGGTACAGGGCATTGGTGACAGAGGTCATCGATAGGGAGCCTTCCAGTTATGATGAGGTTGCACAACATCAAGTGTTGCAGGATGCCTTGTTGGAGGAGTACAACTCCATCATGATCAGTGATGTATGGGAGGTCATTCCTAGACTAGTGGACATGACAGTAGTAAGCTCCAAATGGATCTATAAGATCAAGTATGCTACAAATGGCAGCATAGAGAAGTATAAGGCAAAATTCGTGGCCAAGGACTATGCACAGAAGAAAGGCATAGATTATGAGGAGACCTTTGCGCTAGTGGCCATATATACCTCTATCTAGGCAGTGATCTTATTGGCAACGTAGATGGATGGTAGATTCACCAAACGGACATCAAGACTACATTCTTGAATGGGGTGATAGAGGTGAAGGTGTATATCAAACAACTAGAGGGTTTTGAGACACATGAGAGAGACATATGTGTTCAGGCTGAAGAGGGCACTATACGGGCTCAAACAAGCTCCCAAGCATGGAATGGTCGGATAGACAACTACTTGTAGTAGATGGGCTTTGTGATAAGTGAGGCAAATTCCAATCTCTACTATCTGATGGTAGGAGGTGAGCCACTCATACTGGTTTTATATGTAGATGATCTATTCTTGACAGGGTCATCGGGGTTTTGAGAAATGAATGCTTATAGGAATTAGGGTTTGATTCCTCTTTCTTGATAATTACTTGTAAATTATGTTGGCTTCTTTTACTTGTTTCTTAATTTATCTTTCATCAAGCAATTATCAAATTATATGCATATGAACTTTGAAGATCACAAGAACAAGAGACACAAGATGTAGGCACTCAGCTAGGGAAAAACGCCTTCAAGGGAAAACCCAGTCCAACTCTTCCACTAGTAGATTCAAATCAAGATGAGACAATCCAAGACCCTTTAGACCTAGACAAAGACCTCCTCCAATCACTAAGTCAACCCTTCCTTTCAATAGATGATCCCTGTCCAAGTCTCCAAGTGACAACTTCTCAGTAGCAGCTATAATCTAGAATTTCGGCCCTCAACAACAAATTTTCGGCCCCCAGCTTCAGAACTTTAGACTTGGTGTTGATTTAGAATTTTGGCCCCAACAAACTACCAAAAAACTTTGCATGTGAGAGAGATAGATAGCCCAAGGACTCGGTTTTGGTCTTCCCAACTTCTTTCTTCCTTCTCTAGTTACTTCGCTCTCTTTTTCTGCTTCTCTTCCTTGTAGATCGAACTTGTTGAGTGAGTGATCCAAATAGGTGTAACTGCCTTTCCATATATATCCTTTTTGCTTGGTCGAATTTCCCTAATGTGCTGACTTCATGAGGACAGGGCCGACTTGGTGTGGAGGTGACAAATAACCTTTTTGACTCAAAAATAATTCTTTTTACATGATACAAAGCCCAAGAAGGGTCTAATAAAAATGATAATGACTCTAATGACTCAAGACAAAACCTAGAAGCCTTCAATGTAGGCTTTGACTTGAAAACATTGACCCAAGCGTGAATCCCATGCTTTAATAAGTCATTTTCTTTAATAATATTTTTTTTTTAACAAGTACAATTATGAAGACCGATAATAGTTACTTTCTTCAACATTCCCTCTTAAATAGGGAGGTATTCATAATTACATACATATAAAGGTACACGGGAGATCTCAAAATGATATGAACTATGAAGAGTTTTAGCACACAGAGTTCTACAAATTAGATACTTGACTAGGGTACTCTAATCGGGTGGGACTAAGGTGAACTCAAGCTTTAGCCACTCTAGGTACCATCAGGCTTTTAATATCTATCACCAACCCAAAGATCTAGGTGCGTATCCAAGGTCGGAGCTCCATGACCAACGCCACCCTCCCTACTTCATGATCTAAACATCAACACATAGGCTGGCCAAATGTCCTCCCAAGCATCTTGCCATAAGATGCTTCATCTCTCCCTATCAACTAAAACTATAACATCAACCAATCCAAGCAAGCTTCTAAAATATTCAAACTTCTTATTCGGAAGAGACTTCGTCGACACATCAACTATTTGTTCATCTGTCGGAATATATTGTAGCTTCACAACCCCATCTTGTGCCAAAATTCTAATATAGTGGTACTTGTTGTTGATATACTTTGCCCTTGCATGAAATACGGGGTCTTCAGACATCTTTATGCTACTTTGATTATCACAATTTATCAACATAGGATCCAGAGACTTTCCAAACAAATCTAACAAGAGTTTTATTAACCAAACAACTTCTTTTCCTACTTCACATGCAACAACATATTCAGCTTCAGCACTACTTAACGCAACAAGATCTTTTTTTCTACTCATCCATTAAATCATTGCAGATCCCAAATTGAAACAACCACCGATAGTACTTCTTCCATCAGTCTCACTACCACCCCAATCAGAATTAGTAAAACTGTTAACTTGACTTGCTTTCCATTGTACTTTAGGCGGTGATGAATTGTCCTAAGTAGGTATCTCAAGATATGCTTGGCAGTTATCCAATGGTCATGATGATGCTCCAATTGCAATTGACTAAGAACATTTACAACAAAACATATATCGGGTCTCGTATTCACCAAGTACATTAGATAACCCAACAACTTATGATAGCTTGTAGGATTGACGAGGCTAGAGTTAGATCTTCTCAATTTCTTGAGATTTTTTATCATGGGAGTAGTCATAGGCTTGGAATCCACCATACCAAACTTTTGTAACATCTTGATTATGTATTTACCTTGACCAAGATATATCTCACTGGGTTTCTGCCAGACTTGCAAGCCCAAGTAATAGTGCATGAGTCCCAGATCTTTCATTTCAAATTTTGCTGGCAACATTTTCTTGCATTCTAGAATTCCTCACTCCACACCTATAATAAACAGATCATCCACATATAGTAGTATAATGACAAGTTCATTCTTCACTATCTTGATGTAGAGTTTTTCATCGAAAAAACTTTTGTCGAACCCAATCCTTAAGACATATGCATTCATTCTTGCATACCAAGCGCTAGGAGCTTGCTTCAAGCCATATAGAGCTTTCTTGAGTCTGCACACATGCGTGTTATTTATTTCAAAGCCTTCTGGTTGTTCAATGTATACTTCTTAATCAATGGTTCCATTTAGAAATGTTGTTTTGGCATCCATTTAATGGATATTCCATCTTATAGTAGCAGCGAGCGAAACCCAAGATCTTATAGTAGTATACCTGGCAGTAGGAGCAATGGTTTCTTCAGTATATTCCTTCCTTTTGTGAGAAACCCCTTGCGAAGAATCTAGCTTTGTATTAGTCTATGCTTCCATCAACAACATGTTTGATTTTATAAATCCATTTGGAGGTTACAACCAATTTGTCACTTGGTCTAGGAATGATTTCCCAAACCCCATTCTTCATGATGGATTGATATTCTTTCTGCATCGCCTTCTTCCATTCTTCTTGATGAGCGACTTCGTGAAAGGTAGTTGGTTCTGCTTCTATTAATTTCGTCATGTATGTTGCATATCTTGAATATCTCTTTGGTCTTTTGCTTTCTCTAAAAGATCATTTAGTTGCTCCAAGTCCTTCAGCATCTTCGAGTGTAGCTTTTAACCAATTTGGCCTCTTCTTTGTTTCAGGAATTATTATAGGTTGAATAGGCTCACTTGGTCCTTGTTCTTCTTCTGTTTCTTCTTCGTTTGTAGTTGTCTTGTCATGATGCTCTTCTTCTGCAAATAGTGGTATATCTTCCTTGTTGATTTGTGGTAGCATCAGATGTGCTCTAGCCATGAAAATTGGTGGTGAGGCTAAAGCACATGAGATCTCCAAGACCTAGAAATGGTTTGGGAAAATTCCACCCGGTTAGAGAGATATTAAAATAATTAATATTTTTAATGGGGTTCCTAAGTCGAAACTTAGGAAAATTAAAATATTAATGGGTATTAATATAAAACTGGGTTAGAATGTTCTAAATGACATGGATCAAGTCAAATCTAATCTTAGCCGTTGATTAGAAACTTAATCTCAGCCGTTGAAGACTCAACAGGAAAAGTATAAGAGGAGGTTTGAGGGTCAGTTGGAGATACACCAAGATTGATCAGTTAGTTCGATTTTCTTGAGCGGGGTTTGCTGAGAAAATTCGAACAAGTTATATGAGTTGCAGCGAGGGGCAGTGAGTACATAGCAAAGAGGTAGAGACAGTGCTAGAGGGTCAGCGCAGTGACTGAGGAGGCTATGTAGAGGCAGCTGGAGCCATGCAGAGGCAGCTAGAGACTGCGCAGAGGCTGAGGGGCTTGCGTGGGTGACGTAGAAGGCCAAAGAGTTGACATAGAGAGGTAGAAGGCTAATGCAAGGGGTTCCAGAGCTACGCAGAGGCTAGCAGGGCTGACGCAGAGCCTTGGAGAAGTGCCAAAAGAATTTTCGTGGGGTAAACTAGCGCTGAGAAGCTGAATATCTGCTTCCGAGAAGAGGTATTACTGCCGTGTAAAAATCTCTGTTCGGTGAGCCAGTTTGGCACCCTTGTTGTACTCAAGAAATTTTCATAATAATAAAACCCTCAGAACTCCTGCATCGGTTTTCCCACATTGGTTTTTTTTGGGGACAATTGTCCAAAAATAACAGTGTCCCTTGTGTGTTTGTCTACTATTGTAGTTGCTGATCTGTATATGAATTAAGGCTACATTTGTGTTTATTTTCAGTATTTATGTGAATAAATAACTTGTTAAGGAATATACAAGTAGGTGAAATAAACCAAATAATGTAGTAGGGGTTTCTGATGGGTAACATTTAGAAATTTCAACATGGTATCAGAGCATTGCAAATCACAGGAGGACTGAAGGCACCAGCATAACCAGAAGTATTTGCAATAGTAGCCGCTGTCCCGAGAGACAGAGCTGCTCCTAAGCAAAAAGCAGCAGAGGAGTGACGCAGAGGGCCTGCATCATCATTTCGAGCCAGAGAGAGGGTCAGCGCAAAGGCAGAGAGAGGCATATGAGGCTCATGAAGAACCATGTCATCCTACTCAGTCAGGTAGGCTTGACGCAGTTGGCCAGAGGAGTGATTCAGCATTTGCCAGGATTGTGCAGAGCTAGAAGGCTCAATTTCTTCAGTTGTTTGGGCATAGGGAGTTGTGGGCAGATTGTGGATTAGGAAGATGGTGGGGTGTTGTTGTTGTCGAAGCTGAACAATACCTAACGGGACAAAACCAAGGTAGAGGGAGTTGCTGCCTTGACAGATTCTAGCTAAGAAATCCAGATCCGAGTTGGAGTTGCAAAGAGGATTGGAGACGAGCGGATCGACAGTTGCCGGGAAGATTTCCAGCAAGGAAATTAGGACTTAGAGGGAGATTTCCAGGAGGGATGTCGAATCTTAGTGGAGTCTAGAAGAAGCGGAGATGGCAGTGAATGAACTAAGGGATCAGGACAGGGTGGATGGGGCTTCCAACTTTGTCATCTGGAAGGCCAGGATCCTATCAATGCTGGATAGACATCGCATCAAGGGCTTCGCCTTGAGAACTGTGGCTATCCTAGTCGACCTAGCTGATAATGAGAATTATGAGGATGCAATGGCGAAGGGAAAGTGCATAATCCTTTATGGGGTCAAGGATCATGTCGTACCACATATGGCCGAGAAGAACACGACAAAGGAGATGTGGGATACGTTGATGACATTGTATTAGGGCACTTCCGTGCAGAGGAAGATGCTATTAGAGAATCAACTGTGGTTGTATCAGATGCAAAAGGGGAAGTAGATAGATCTATACCTCCTCAAATTACAAGATATTTGGGACCAACTTACTTCCATAGGGGCCACGTTGGATCAGGAATTCATGGTGAGGACCACCTTGAATGCAGTCTCTGAGGATTGGGAGACATTTTTCCAAAGCATTTTGGGCAGAGCTAATCTTCCAGGATGGGAAGAGATGTGGGTAGCTCTTTGCCAAGAAGAGATCAGACGGTTGACCAAGGTGGGAAGTAGCAGCAAAAGAGGTCGAATCAAGAAAGATGAGGAGGATGCAACTCTAGCATCTGCGGAACAGCAAGGGAAGAGGAAGAAGAAGAACATCTCCAAGGTGAAGTGCTTCCATTGTGGGGAGCTGGTTCATTATGCAACTCAGTATCCCAGGAAGAAGAATAAGGGAGAGGCTTCTGACTCCAAGGCAGCTCCGGCTAAGGCGGAGAAAGAAGTTGATGTTGATGACGACTGTGCCATGAGTGCTCATGCACCTCTAGAGAAGAGGTGGGGAGACATTGAGCTGTAGTCAGGAGGACTACAAAATATGAGGGGTAGGATCCTTGAGGTACCCAAACTCTTGGATCATATTTGGCTACGGGAGCCCTAAATGACAGTAGCAGGACGATAGATGTCGGTAGAAGCAAGATGCGATGGAGCAACAAGGCAGTGCTAGAGTGCAAAGGTCTGTAGCAGCGTAGTGGGGGTTGCAGTAGTGCGAGAGGCACAAAGGTGTTTGTAGCAGTGCGAGATGCACAGAGGTGGTTGTAGTAGTGCAAGAGGCACAAAGTTGTTTGTAGCAGTGCAGAGGCAACCGAGGGAGCACAAGATAGCAGCAGAAGTAGCTTCAACATCAGGAGGCTTCTAGAACGACAAGGGTGTCAGTAGTTGGGTAGATCAGTTACCTACTTCTTGGTAACTGAGTTGCAGTGCGGCAGTTAGCAGTGGTAGTGCTATGGGCAACATGATGCAGCATGTTAAGAGGGAGATGTAGTACAGATGTAGTAGTGGCAGTGGCAGAGCCATGGGCAACAGTACAGGAAGAGTACCCAGAAGAATCCTCCTTCGTTGACACACAATAACCCTCCTTCACTTGCCCCAAAAGAAAACCTTTGTAGCCTCTTTCTTCGCACTTCTCTTGATCGTATGCAAGTCGAGTTACTTGCCTCTAAGTGAGGCTAAGTGTGGCTATATATACACCTCTGCACATGTCCTTTAGGCCGACATGATCACTTGTAGTTAGGTCGAATTCTTCTAGCAGTTTCTTCCATCGATGTAGGCCGACTTGAAGAGGATAAGTGACAAGGTCTTGGAGGATACTTTACATAGACAAATTTGACCTTTTACAAAGTGTAACAATACTTTATTTCTTTTTATTTTTTTTGTAAGCTTGGTAGGATTCTCCGATTTTCATGTCCATTACACACCCCGCTACAAGGGAAGGGTAGCCCAAGATTTGAACCCAATACTTCCGGTTTGGTGAGACTTCATTTCCATGACAACTGCCACTTGAGCTACCTCATGCGGACGTGTAACAATACTTTATTACATGACAATGACTTTATCATTTTATGACTAGATGACAAATAATTCCTAAAGAGTCTCAATGGGAGTCTTGAGTCAAAAAAAAAATCTCTTGCTCATGAAACCCATGAAGCAAGTTAATATAATAGTTTTATTTTTCTTCTTTACATTTCATTACATAAAATCATAATTACATGTCATTATGAAAACCGAATCTAGTTACACTTTTCAACACAAATGAGGTAGAGGTCACTTGAATTTATAACCTTCCAAGGCAATCCAATTTGCTTTAGGGCCTATTGTCGTGCAGATTGACACAACAACGCTCAGATCGGGGGCTGTCACTCTGATCCCCGATCTCTCCGTTTAAGCCTGTCTCCCACGGCTAAGGGGGGTAGACCCTGTGAAATGACGAAGACCAACTGCTGACCAGTTGGTTGGGAGACACGATATAAAAAGCACTAGAAGGATTTAGAAGTTTAAAGACCAGTGCCTTGTGGAGTAAATGTTTAATTGCTTAATTATCAGATGCTGCAACAATATAAACCATGCAGAGCAAACATTTATCATCAAAGCTAGAATGACGCAAGATATCAGTTAAAACGACGACGCTCTTATAATGACAAAAGCGCAATAACGATATTTTAAAATTTCGAAAGATAAAAGCTCTAAACAACCACGAAAATCATGAATCATTAACTAGATATCATATGCAGACCTGACTAAAATGATAAACATTCATTCCACATCAATAGATTTGAATTTCAGCATAAAAATGTAACGTGATAATTTCCCTAGAACTGAATCTGACAAAAGTTTCCAATTTTTTTTATTTTTTATTTTTTTTATAAATAAAATCTAAAAAAAATGAAACAATTTAAACTTAAGACCAAAGCTTTAAATAGATAAAAATGAAATTTAAACTAAACTAAATTAAAAGATAAATATTAAACTACAAATTAAATAAAATCTAAATAAAAAAAAACTTAATAAACAAAACCTAAATTCTAATATAACTTAGTCTAGAGAAAACAAATGAAAAACTAATATAAATCAAACTATATTACGATATCAAATTTTTATTTTTATTTCCTCATAAAATAAACAAAAGCGCATAGAGTTCTATTCATGAAACGAAAAAAAAAAAAAAAAAGATTATACCCTAACTAAGATACGAGATGTAGAACCGAAATATGACCAAAACAATAAAAATTTGATTTACCTGTTACTGTGTGTGAATCGATGGATTACCAAAACTTAAAACACGTATATATCTGCTACCATGCGTGAATCGATAGATTTTGGGTTGGCGCCCACGCTGGAAACTGCTGCTCGTCTGTGTGAAGGAAGACTGGGCACAGTTTCGTTTATTAACCAAAGGAATTTTGATGGTGATTGCAGGCCCACGAAAATTTTGTAGTGGCAGTTTCACGCAACGACTTCACACAATGCCTCTATTCCGCGGGGTCAGTCACCAGGCGGCCTGATGCCCTGATCATTTCTTGGATCTAAACACCAATAACTATACCAGAAACGTGATAATATATGAATGAACAGAGAAAACAGATCGAACGCAACCCCTTTTTTATTTTGCTTTACGTCTCGGATACCAAGTCCGCGATTTTGTGGTTTCCGGCATCAGACGGCGGCTGAGGACGTTGCAGCGATTTCGATTTTACAGATTCCTTACCTGAGCGTGTCTGTCGACTGATACCCTTGACGGCAACATGTTAAGGTTGGTCTTTTGCAGCTGAAATCCACTGATCCGGGACCGTGAAGCTCGAAAAATCGATTTGTCAGTTTGCAGACGTTGCGAATACTGAAGACTGATAGAAAGTTTATGACGCAAATCTCAAAATGACCCCAATAAAAATTTAACTTTCCTCCCAATCTTGTCTCTGCAAGAAGAAAACAAAGCTCGGCAGATATATGCGAAGTTTTAAGACAAAACCCTTCAAAATTAGCTTAAAATCACAAAATTTTGCAGTTCTAGAAAAAGCCAGATTTGACAATAATTGCAGTAATATTTTCGAAATATCAGAAATTTGAATTTTGCTGTGAACAGACTCGAGAAAATCTCTCATGCAAAACAAGAAAGAAATTTTAAATGATTAACCCAGGGCAAAATCAGCTGGGCTCTGCTAAGAAGAGCCTCTGGGAGTTGACTGGTTCAGCGTAGAACTTCCTCAAACGCCCACCAATCTTCTTCAGTAAGGGTTTTCTGCACAACTCAAAACAACCATCAGTAAAGAGGGCAAAAATGCTGCTCGATCTCAGAAAGTAATGAAGATACCTGTCATTACTTCAGAAACCCTAACAACATTCAAACCCTAGCAAGTGAACAAGATACCTGTGCTTACGATACTCTAAAAATAAGCTGTTATTAATGGCTGAAAAATAGAATATGCAGGAAATTAAACATCTCACAGTACTTCCAGAGAGTAACACCAGCAAGATTTGGACCCCAAAGTCTTCTTTTATTAACCAGAAATCAGATTACAAGAGAGCTTTTTCAGTACAAGACTCACAGATCGAATGATCTGAAATGACCCCTAGCACCCTATTTAAAGGAAATGATCCCAACGGCTAGTTCGAGTGATCCATGTCGAAATGATCTCGACCGTTGATGAGAATCAAGACATCTCTTAATCTCATCCGTCGATTTATTAAAAAATGATATTTTACATGCATTCACTCAAAATATTATTATTTTATTATTTTAGGGTTTTTGCTTTATTTTATAATATTTTATTATTTTTACTTTGTTATTATTTTTTATTTTTTATCTTTCAGTTATTTATTTATTTTTATTTTTTTTTAAATGGATCTTCGAACTTAGCCTTTGGAAAAATTCCCTAGGACCTAGGACTTAGGACTCATGAGGGGATTTACAACGTTTTCCAACCCTCAAGACACTTTACATCATGAATTTTACAATTTACATCTTAAGGGGGGAAACCCCTTTATCATAGACCCTCAATAACCACCCAGTTCTGCGACACAACTATAATCTAGCAGTTTAACACACTAGGATTCTCCTAAAATTCGAATGACAAAATCAATCCCGGCTTTGGGGTCAGGCTGAAGGAAAACTCTGCCGATCATGGATCGGTGAGACGAAAAACCTTCTGGGACGTAGATTATCATTAGAAAGTTAGGTCCACCCAGGCAATTTACATACACGACTAATATCTGCTAAGATTATTTACATTTCATATATGTAGACTGGGTTTACAACATAAATCGATCAAGCTGCTGATGACTGCGGGATGGCACGGACATGTTGATCAGGTGCTACCCCTTTCTGCCAAGAAAAGGGGGTGTACTGCATGGGTAGTTGACCAGTAGTGGTCAACATCTGGCTCTACTTGGGGACACGTTGCTGCTCTGTAGGAATGTGAGAATCCAGAATCTGCATCCATACAACACACAGATAAAAATAAGTAGCGTCCATTCCAAAATCATCATATACATTAAGCACAGGAAAGATAAAAGCTCTTCATTTATTGACTAACTAATAACATGAAAAGTAAATCTAATCCTAAAAACAGAAATGAAATGCTGAAAAGACAAGGAGTAGGGATAGAAATACAATACAGAAGATGCCCCATGGCATCAGATATCATCTCTGAAGAACAGCTTGAGCATTTGGCCGTTCGCTGGTAGATCAAGTGGTTCGCCATCCAATCTGCTCAAGTAGAATGAGTTTGGCCCAGCTATATCTCTAATGATGTATGGTCCCAGCCACAAACTGTCAAACTTCTTATGTTTTCCCGGTTTTTCATTCTTGCGATCCCAAAGTAAAACCATATCTCCAACCTGCAAAGATCTAGATCGAGAGCATTTATCAAAGCTTTTCTTAATGTTAGATTGATTTTTACATATAGCCTCAAAAGCTGTCCGACGAGCCTCATCTAATTCCACAATCTGATCTATTCTATTCTGAACGACATCTTTATTAGTGGAAATTTTTTGGAGAAGTTGATAAGCTGGCAATTTTAGGTGCACAGGTAAGGTAACATCCAAGCCATAAACTAATTCAAAGGGAGATTTACCAGTAGACTTCTTCTTAGTGATTCTATCTGCCCATAAAGCATACTTGATTTTGCTGTCCCATGATTTCTTGTTATCTCCTACTATCTTCTTGATAATGGTTATGAGATTTTTATTACTTGATTCAGCCAAACCATTACCCTGAGGATAGTAATTCGACGAATGAGATAAGACAATGCCATACTTGAAACAAAAAGATGAAAACTCTAAAGAACCAAAAGCCTTGGCATTGTCCGTAGTGATCTTAGCGGGGACACCAAATCTAGTAATGATGTTATTCTCAATGAAATCCATAATAACCTTTTCAGTGGCATTCTTAGCAGGAATGGCTTCGACCCATTTAGTAAAATAATCCGTGGCAGTCAAAATCCATGAGTAGCCATTACTAGAATTTTCATGGAACTTCCCTATGAAGTCCAGACCCCAATGCTAAAAAGGTGCCTCTACAATGACAGGTTGTAGAGGAAGGGCAGCAAGCTTCTGCTTCCCAGTGAACAGTTGACAGGCTTGACACGCTCTAACAAACTTGTGCACATCAGAAAAAATCGAAGGCCAATAATAGCTAGCTCTCAGGATTTTGTGGGCGGTAGTTCTAGCGGCATAATGACCACCAAAAAATCCTGAATGAAACTCGGAGATTAATCTTTTGGACTCAACATCGTCAACACACCTAAGCACTATGTCCTCAGGATTTCTCCATCCAAGGCCATCCTTCATAAGGCAATACTTAGTGGCTTTTAGTCTAAGAGCCCTTCTCTGATGAGCGACTAAATGGTTAGGACATGCAAGATTGGTTAAGCAATAAACTATGTCCTTATACCATTCATGCTCAGCTAATCTTTTCAATTCTGGGGAAGATAGATCGTTAAGGCAGAACAAACCAAGAGTCTTTTCATTACTTTCAGTTAACATTTGAGCTAAACCTTGGCCTTTGATCAACTTGGTGGGTCTGATTTCCAAATCATACTCCTGTATCTTAGTAACCCACCTAGCACGAGTCCCTAAGCAATCGGTTTGAGTTAATAAGTCCTTAACAGCAGAATGTGGGACGAAAGCAATGATCTTAGAATAACCCATATAAGTTTTAAAATGCTTAAGAGACTTGACCAGGGCATAAGCCCGCTTTTCCATGGTATTGTACTTCAATTCGGAGTTTTGAAGTGCTCTACTCATGAAAGCAATAGGCTGCTCATGACCATTTTTATTCTTTTGAAGCAGGACACCGGCAATGGTATCTTCAGAAGCGAAAGAAAAAATCATGAAATCCTTGGAGTAATCAGGACTAACCAGGACAGGAGCTTTTGCAATAGCAGACTTGATTTCTTGGAAAGCCTTTTTGCCCTCTTCTTGCCAGACAAATTTCGCATCTTTCTTCAGAAGACTTTGAATGGGCTTAGCTATTTCTGCGTAATTTGGGATGAATCTTCTAATAAAATTTATCTTTCCAAGGAAAGACTGAAGGGATTTAAGATTATGCGGGAGAGGAATCTTTTGAATTGCTTCAATTCTTTCGGGATCGATCTTGATTCCTTCCTTAGAAATGATATGACCGAGTAATTTCCCTTCTGTTACCCCAAAAACAGACTTAGCCGGATTCAAAGAAATTCCATATTCTCTACATCTATCGAAAACTTGCCTAAGATGATCTATATGACTGATACCATCTTTAGAGAAAACAGTAAGATCATCTTGGTAAATTTCGATAATTTTCCCGATTAACCCTTTGAAGGCATAATCCATAGCCCTTTGGAAAGTAGCCCCAGCGTTTGTTAAACCAAAAGGCATTCTGATGTATTCAAAAGTACCCCATGGCGTCGTGAAAGTGGTTTTATGTCGATCTTCCTTCTTAACCCAAACTTGATTATACCCAGAGAACCCATCTAGCAGCGACATCATTCCAGAGCCAGTTACTCTTTGCAACAAAGTTTCCATGTTTGGCAAAGGGTAATTATCCTTTTTGCATGCTAGATTAAGGTTTCTAAAGTCGACACAAAGTCTTATTGTTCCATTCTTTTTCCTAACAATCACCAAATTCGAACACCATGTTGAATGCCTAGTTTGAGCGATGATCCCTGCTGCAAGCATCTTTGCAAGTTCTTTCTGGACCAAGGGGGCTAATTTAGGATTAATTTGCCTAAGTTTCTGCCGAAAGGGTTTAGCATTTTCGTCCTTTAAGGGAATAGTATGCTCCATAACATCTTCCCTATAGCCCTTTAATTCGTCATAGGAAAAAGCTAAAACATCTCTATATTCATGAAGTAAATCGGTTAACTTTTTCCTTTCCTCCAAACTAGTACCTTTACCAATTTTAACCATTTTCGGATTTTCAGAAGTACCAATGTTAACTTCGAGGTACTCGCCTAGGTCCATTTTGTTTTCTTCTCTCAGCTTCGTGGCATCATGCCGATCAAAATGTTGCTCTAAGGCAACCACATTTCTAGGAGTAGGATTTATGATATGTTCATGATCTAAAGATCCATCCTCCTCAGAAACTATCCGGAAATCTTCAAACTCATCCAAGCTATTAAGGAAACGAATGACTTGTTTTTCATCATTAAAAACTTGCCAATGCTCTGAGTTGTCTGGCACAGATGGTCTGAATATTACTTCCATTTTAATCTTATCGTTAATTAATTTATCAGACAACTGGAAAGTAGTAGCAGCTACAGCAAGTTCATCTGCCAGACTATTTTGCTCTCTAGGAATTGCTTCGAGGTCAAGGGCATCAAAATGCTCCATAGTATCCCACACAGCATTTCGATAGTTTCTTAATCTCTGATTTCTGCATGTGAATTTATTCTTAAGATGCATGATAACTAAATCAGAATCTCCTTTAATGCTAAGCAATCTAACCCTCAAGGACTTGGCCAATTCAAGACCCAACAATATAGCCTCATATTCAGCGACATTGTTGGTTGCCTCAAATTCTAATCGATAGGAAAACTTGAAAATGTGACCAAGGGGAGATTTAAGCACTATTCCCGCACCTTTACCAGCCCTAGATGATGCACCATCAAAGTACATATACCAAACTTTATCCTTGAGACCCTTAATCTTATCATCGGGAGGAATTATAAAATTAGACATGATGGCGTAGTTCCCAATGTCAGATTGCTCTTTGATTATTTCGTTATGAGGTCTCCTAGGATCTTCAACATGAAACTTTCTTTCGGGCTCTCTATTTAGTCTTACAAAACCATCACCACTAGGAGAAGGAATCATGGCATATGACCAATTCATTTGAATGCTTCCTCCTAGATCAGAGGCCCACTTTCTAGATAACAGCATACCCCAGGCATCAGGCACATCCACAACTACAATATCCATGACAACCATGATGTCTGGGTAAACCGAAAAATGAACTTGCAAATCTTTGATTAAACCATGCACTTCGATTTTCTTAGAATCCATGGCGCATATGTTATAATAGGGTCTAGAAACTCTTAAGTTAAGCTGTTCCATGACCCTTTTAGTCATTACACAAGCGGATGCACCAGAATCTAACATGCAATTATTTAATTTATACCCATTAACTAATAAGGTGATGAAAAAAGGCTAGTGATCTTTGTTATCAACATCTAAGCTTTGCAGATATATGGGAGCATCATGATAGCCAACTTCCCGAGTCTTCTGTTGAGAAGTATTGACTTGAGGACCTTGAATTGCTTTTAGTAACTTGTCTCTTTGGGAAGGGATTTTAGCGATCTCGGAGACAGGAACCCAGATTTTAGCATTGTTATACCAATTTCCCAAATCGACATCTATTCCAGAGTTTACACCAGGGTTAAAAGTTCGAAGGGGTATTTGATTCCCGCTTTGATCTTTATCCTTTCTCTGATAGGTCAAACCCTTATCTCTAGAAATTTCCAAGATTTGTTCAGGAGAGGGTTTTTCACCATATAACCTAGCCAAAATATCATCTTCGTTTTCAAGGTTATTTATACTAAAAGCTGATGAAAGATTCTCAACATCACGACTCCTTTCCTTGACCTCTATCCAATCATTCATAGGCAAAGGGAACTTGCTTCCTACTACGTTTATTTGATCACCTGTTCCAAACATTCCATTATCTAAAATTCTTCTAACGATGGGACAAGTGGCTTCTTCATGAAGAGCATCACAAACCCGACAGTAAGGAGGAGCATTATCAACCAAATTACTTAGCGGATTAGGAGGTCTCTGCTCACTAGTTTGACCCTTTCTTTGCCAATTGTTATTTCTATTATTATTGTTTCGAGGTTGAAAATTTTGCGTTTGCGATCTTTCCATTTGAATCAACCTATTCTGCAAAGTGGTTATCTCCTTATTATGATTAATTTCCATAGTTTCAATTTTTTGAAGCAATTTTAGAACAAGCTCACTTTCAGGTTCTTGGGCTGCTTTTCCCTTAGGTTCTTTTAGTTTCGTAGCAGCCCTATCGAAACCTGGGATCTCAGATTTTCCAGATGCAGCCTTGTCCTTTTCAAGTTCTATAGCTAAGGATTGACAATCTCTATAATCATTAAGTTTAGCACGCCTTAATTCATAAGATGGCTCAGGACTAAAGGCATCAATGTAAAAATCTTGGAGAGTTTTGTCTGTAGGTTTATAGTCTTGAGGTAATTCTCTAACAATACCATTAAACCTTTTATTAAATTCTTCAACATTTTCATCCTCTCTCTTTTTTATTAGGCTAATAGCTTTTACAAGATGTCTTCCTTCTCTCTTATCTCCATATTTTTCTTTAAATGCATTTATGATCGATTCTAAGGAGTCAAATGAATTTTGGGGTTTTTCAGTAAACCATTCATGAGCATCACCCCCCAAAGTTAAAATGAAAAGAGTCATTCTAACATCTTCATGATCGAAATCAGGAGACCTTGCATATTTAGCCATCCATATATTAAAGTCTCTTAGATGCGAATTTGCACTGATAGCATTATCTCCCTGAAAGCTAGGTAATTTATCTATCCCGACTGATGGAATAGCATTGGGATACCCTGGAATGTTAGAAAAATTGCAAGGGGCATACATATTCATGATGCTGTGCTTAACTTGAGCCTTAAAGAGCAAATGAATATCGGAGAGGGCTTCTTGTCCAAGATTTCCAAGAAGTGTACGAGAAGCGAGTTTGTGTAATCGCACCCTGAAGACCTTTTCAGGATCAGGAGTAGGGTTGCACAGACTGCTTGGATGCCTTCTAGTGTACACTCTTGTAGATAATATAGGAAGTGGAGTCGCCACCTGAACAAGAAGTTAAACACAGAAAAGCTTGAAAAGAAAAAACCAAGGACAGAAAAACTCTATCCCCGGCAACGGCGCCAAAAAATGTTGTCGTGCAGATTGAAACGACCTTAGTCACCAGGTTCGAGTTCGAGTTCGAGTTCGAGGACCTTGAAATTCGAATAAAGTTCGGCAACTCAAATTTTGTCGATAAAATTCGACATAAAATTCGACATATAGAAATTCGAAAAAAAAAATGTATATTAAAGATAGAGGGCAGATTTATACACTTATAAAGACTATCTTATTGTTAGAAATTATATTAATAATGGAGTCAAAGCATAATTCGATGAAAAGCTTGAAATGTATAGGAAAAATCAGCAAGTTATGTAGCACATGAAAATTGCTAATGAGTCAACCATATTGACAAAGAAATAATGAAAATTTCTAAAAGATACCATTTGATCACCAACCAAAATATGATGTAACCATCAAAGCGAATAGAACAGTAAACAGTCATCAAATAAGAGTGAACAGCAGCCTTTATCTTCATTAGCAGTTTTGGTTACATCAAGTGATTAAGAGGACTGAATGCCTCTCAAAATACTCTTACTCAAAACACCCAAAACCCCCACCAAAGAAGTTTAAACAGATCTGAAAGTACAGATATAATTTGTGTTTAAAGTTCAGGCCAGCATTGACAGATTTATTACAGCAATTGTTGTATTCAAAGGACAGCCTTGCAATTTCACATATATTGACTCAACATACCTGGAAACATATCTATTTAGTGCTGGTATATAAAACCTGAATACCTTTATCACTTCATGTGAATCCTCAAGGCATGAAAAACAAGCACAGATTCTAGAAAATATCCCAAAAAAATTAAAACATGATTATAAGAAATCCTGTAGGCTGTAACTTTGTAAGCAACCATTCATAACTATTTTTTAAAGATAGATTGGCATAAAAAAATATACAAAAACAGCAAATATATATTCTTTTGGCAGTTCAATGAAAAACTCTGCATTATAATTTGTAAGATAAAAAGAGAGTTTAAACTTTAAACTTTAAAGTAGCAGCTAGCTTGGCAGTTTTAGGCTCTAGCAAATTGTTCATGCAAAAACTAAACTAGAACTCTAAAACAGGAACACAAGTTTTATTCTTGACGTTCCTGTTGCCCACTTGTTCTATCAAAAAGTTCTATGTCATCAAGAGCAGTATGAGATATGAATCCGCTAGATGCTTCAGCACCAGATTCATCAGCGAATTCCTTGTCACTATCAATGTACAAATCAGCATCATCCATTGTTGCATTTGGAACAGGATCGATCCACGGAGTAGAAGAATTGGATGACTCTTTAGCCACATTCTTCAATGCCAACTGCAAATTACTACGAACATAAACAAGATCTTCTAATTTTTGAGATGACAGTCTATTTCTTTTTTTGGAATGAATGTGGTCAAAGGAACTCCAATTCCTTTCACATGCTGATGCACTTGTTCCTTGGCTTAAGATACGAATTGCAAAATTTTGCAATTCTGGTGCCCCTGAACCATACCATTCCCACCATAGTGTTGGATCACTTCTGCTCCTATCATACTTTGCTGATACTGTTCCAAATAATCCTTCTTCTAACCTGTATGCTCTCAAGTTGAGAGTCTCAATCAGTTCATATACAACAAGATTCATATAATTGCAAGACATTAACAACAAGATTCATATAATTGCATGCAAAGGAATATAATTGCAAGACATTTACCTGTATGCTCTCAACTGACTTCTGATCAAACCTGCAATGTCTGGATCTGGATTTAGCTTCTCAATAGATTGGATAAGTCCATTCATGATTTCTTCGTCCCTATGTCTTGGTAACCCAAACAATCTAGGGTCCAAATAGCATGCTGCTGCGTGTAATGGACTATGCATCATCTTCCATCTATGATCAATTAAATCCCATATCTCCTTGTAATCAGCTTCCACATTATCAAAAGCAGTTGCAATGGCCTCTTTGCAACGATCAAGGCTTTCATAAACAAAACCCATACAAGGTTTGTCACCATCAACCATGCGGAGCACATTAACAATTGGGCCACAAATTTTTAAAACCTTGTTTGCATTTTCCCAAAAGCCATTATTGAGCACTATTTGTTCAACATTTTTCCCCTTAGTTTCTTTTGAGAGAGTAGATCTCTCCCACTCAGTGCTGCAAAAAACAGCTCTTAGGCTCGCTTTTTCCTCAACAACTCTTTTCAGAGTAATATAAAAAGTGGCAAACCTTGTATCACAAG
Organism: Pinus tabuliformis; assembly: GCA_031772625.1. Taxonomy (NCBI): domain Eukaryota; kingdom Viridiplantae; phylum Streptophyta; class Pinopsida; order Pinales; family Pinaceae; genus Pinus; species Pinus tabuliformis. Next base: position 929,082,899 of record CM062804.1, read on the forward strand.
GCCTCAACAACTCTTTTGATGCATTCTTCCTGTATATGCTCAAAGTGAGACGATGGTTGATGATGAAGTTTGAAATTGATTTGGCTCTTCGGATTGTTTCATTGACCCAAGGAAATTTGGCTAAGTCATGCAACATTAAATCCAAGCAATGAGTTGCACAAGGGGTCCAATAAATCTGCCCATATTTTTCCATAATCAGCTTCCCTGCACCAACACAATTTGATGCATTATCTGTAACAACATGGACAACATTTTCCACCCCAACTTCTTGAATCGCTTCATCCAAAATTCCAAAAATGAATTCTGATGTCTTCACTTGATCCATTGCATTCACTGCCTTCAAGAAAACTACCCCTTGAGGACAATAAACAAGCACATTGATCAATGGGCGATGACACAAATCTGACCAACCATCACTCAAAATTGTGCATCCTGTAAGCTTCCAGGACTCTTTAATATCAGCCAACTTTTCTGTCACTCTGTCTTTCGCTCTCTTTAGCAAAGTTGTCCTTAAAGCTTCAGATCCAGGAGGAACATAGCCCTTCCCAAAATCAATGGCCTTTTTAATTACATTTTTAAAATATGGACTCCTCGCCACATTAAAGGGAATTGCACATGCATAAAAATACTCAGCAACAGCGTCATCAACTTCCTGTTTCTCAATAGGTTTCCAGAATTGATTTAATGTTTTCGGCCCACCTGTTTTTGCTTGAGGAGCTGTAGAACTAGATCCACCAATGTTTGAAACTGAATTAATGGTGTTGGAGGAAGACATGGCAATCTCCCTCTCAATTCGCTGCCTCTTATTCACCCTTTTCTGCCTTTGCATCTGTGAACTGGAATGGTCTTTCTCCACTTTGGCTTTTTGTTCATCAGTGATCTTAGTGCAGGCTTCAACACCACCTCCACTTCCATTGCTAATACCGAGAAGGTGATCCACTGCTCTAGTCAAAGTGCCCTTGAAATTATGTCCACACAGCTGACATGAAAGATTAAAACCATCTTTTTGGATAAAATTCCAAGCTACAGCAGTTGATTTTGGGGGTGCCATTGGAATTTAGAAGTCTGAAATGTCTGACACTTCAATGTCTGAAATGCCTGCAATTTTTTTTGAAATTACATTTTCGTTAGTCATCTTCAACACAGTCAAACCAGGCTTCAGCCTTCAACACAGTGAGAACATAATTAGAGCCTAGAGCCTAGAAAAAGTGGAGCATATGTAAATTAAGGGGTGAAAATAATGATCCAAAAGAAATTGTCCTTTGGGTACTCTCAGCCCACTAAAACATTTTGTTAACTGCAGACTCAACTGGGCTGATATCATTATTACAGTGGCTTGACATAAAATTACAGAGGTTTGATCTAACTTAACAGTGGCATCTTGTGACATATGTTCGGCATTAGACTAATCCTTGTGGTTGCAGGTATCTTCAGGAGCCTCACTGCTCTTTTGAGCCTAAAAGTTGTGGTTTGGTTCCCAAAATTGTCACTAAAGGAGGGCTGCTATTCCATGAGGTTTGTTTTCCTCTCTATCCTTGACTGTCATCTTCATTTCCAGATCTTAAGCAAGCTTTACAGTGGCTGTAACAAAATAATCAGGTTTAAAGTATTTTATTTCATAACCTAATCTCAAGAACAACAACAATAATAGAGCTTAAAACACTAAAGAGCCATCATAAAAGCTTAATAAGGGTTTGGCTCTTGCATTTTGGTGACTGATGTAGAGCTACAGTGACTGATCTTTGCCTACAGTGGTACTTCAGTAGCATCTCTAAAGTCTTTGACACTGTTCCTAATTGGTTCTTGAGCGTTAGTTCCTTTTCCTTGCATCTTTGGTGACAATTTGGGCTGTTAGAGTACTGATATCTTTGCCGATCCAAATTTGCAGAGGACTTAACTGTCCACTAAGTACTTAACTGTATTATATATATAGACAGTTAGGTTATACTAATACAAGCCTAAGGACTTCGCATCAAGCACAGTTCAGAGCTCAGATTTCAGAGAGGAATTTCGGTGATCTCAGATATAGTTTTTTGGTGATCTCAATGAGACAGAATTTCATGAAGGCATAGTATATTGAAGAGATATTGAAGAGATGATCTCCAAACCCTTGATCAGTCACTGTTTTAGTTACAAACTTACAACCATATAACTACTTGACGACAGTGACATGTAACTCATTTAAGTGACATAAAAATACCTAAAGGCTAACACATTTCTATGTCATTTGCATCAGTTGGGCATTCACTGTTTGGGCAAATTTCACAAATTTGGATGACTGTTATAACTGTTTTGAAGTGCATGTTAAGGTCTGATATATCATTGTAAATTGCAGAGATGATTTCGGTCTCGGTGCTAAATTTTGGACAAGGTCTCGGTGCTAAATTTTGGACAGAGGCACAGCCGGCTGCCGCACAGGACGTGAGTAACTCCACCAGGCTCCAGCAAACAAATAATTTGTAACATTATGGACCATGGTTCGTTCCATTACTAATAAGTTATAACTATGACGGAAAAACTTACAAGTTACAGGCACAGCACGCGGCAGTTTTCTTTGTTTCTGGAAAAACCCGAGCCCGTCAAGCCTTCAAGGTGTAGACTGTAGTCTATGGCGTCTGCGGCGGCAATGAAAACTTAAACAACGAAACCCGAGCCCGTCAAGGTGTCCGTGTAGTCTCTGTCTTGTAGACTGTAGTCTATGGCGTCTGCGGCAATGAAAACTTAAACAATGAAACCAATGAAACCTAAAAGGCTAAAACAGCAACACTCATACCCGCGGGCGCGAAAAAAAACGAATTTTAACGCATCTAAACGAATTTCAACGCATCTAAACGATTTTAATGGCGAATTTAATCGACAAAAATTCGAATACGGCATGAAATTCGAATATGGCATGAAATACGGCGAACTTGAACGAACATATTCGTTTCAGCTTGAAATACGGCGAATTTCGAATTTTATGGATTAAAAACGGCGAATCCGGTGACTTAGGACACGACAACGCTCAGACCGGGGGCTGTCACTCTGATCCCCGATCTCTCTGTTTAAGCCTATCTCCCACGGCTAAGGGGGGTAGACCCTGTGAAATGACGAAGACCAACTGCCGACCAGTTGGTTGGGAGACATGATATAAAAAGCACTAGAAGGATTTAGAAGTTTAAAGACCAGTGCCTTGTGGAGTAAATGTTTAATTGCTTAATTATCAGATGCTACAACAATATAAACCATGCAGAGCAAACATTTATCATCAAAGCTAGAATGACGCAAGATATCAGTTAAAACGACGATGCTCTTATAATGACAAAAGCTCAATAACGATATTTTAAAATTTCGAAAGATAAAAGCTCTAAACAACCACGAAAATCATGAATCATTAACCAGATATCATATGCAGACCTGACTAAAATGATAAACATTCATTCCACATCAATAGATTTGAATTTCAGCATAAAAATGTAACGTGATAATTTCCCTAGAACTGAATCTGACAAAAGTTTCCAATTTTTTTTTTTTTTTTTTAAATAAAATCTAAAAAAAATGAAACAATTTAAACTTAAGACCAAAGCTTTAAATAGATAAAAATGAAATTTAAACTAAACTAAATTAAAAGATAAATATTAAACTACAAATTAAATAAAATCTAAATTAAAAAAACTTAATAAACAAAACCTAAAATCTAATATAACTTAGTTTAGAGAAAACAAATGAAAAACTAATATAAATCAAACTATATTACGATATCAAATTTTTATTTTTATTTCCTCATAAAATAAACAAAAGCGCATATAGTTCTATTCATGAAACGAAAAAAAAAATAAAAAAAATTATACCCTAACTAAGATACGAGATGTAGAACCGAAATATGACCAAAACAATAAAAATTTGATTTACCTGTTACCGTGTGTGAATCGATGGATTACCAAAACTTAAAACACGTATATATCTGCTACTGTGCGTGAATCGATAGATTTTGGGTTGGCGCCCACGCTGGAAACCGCTGCTCGTCTGTGTGAAGGGAGACTGGGCACGATTTCGTTTATTAACCAAAGGAATTTCGATGGTGATTGCAGGCCCACGAAAATTTTGTAGTGGCAGTTTCACGCAACGACTTCACACAATGCCTCTATTCCGCGAGGTCAGTCACCAGGCGGCCTGATGCCCTGATCATTGCTTGGATCTAAACACCAATAACTATACCGGAAACGTGATAATATATGAATGAACAAAGAAAACAGATCGAACGCAACCCCTTTTTTATTTTGATTTACGTCTCGGATACCAAGTCCGCGATTTTGTGGTTTCGGGCATCAGACGGCGGTTGAGGACGTTGCAGCGATTTCAATTTTACAGATTCCTTACCTGAGCGTGTCTATCGACTGATACCCTTGACGGCAATGTGTTAAGGTTGGTCTTTTGCAGCTGAAATCCTCTGATCCAGGACCGTGAAGCTCGAAAAATCGATTTGTCAGTTTGCAGACGTTGCGAATACTGAAGACTGATAGAAAGTTTATGACGCAAATCTCAAAATGACCCCAATAAAAATTTAACTTTCCTCCCAATCTTGTCTCTGCAAGAAGAAAACAAAGCCCGGCAGATATATGCGAAGTTTTAAGACAAAACCCTTCAAAATTAGCTTAAAATCACAAAATTTTGCAGCTCTAGAAAAAGCCAGATTTGACAATAATTGCAGTAATATTTTCGAAATATGAGAAACTTGAATTTTGCTGTGAACAGACTCGAGAAAGTCTCTCATGCAAAACAGGAAAGAAATTTTAAATGATTAACCCAGGGCAAAATCAGCTGGGCTCTGCTAAGAAGAGCCTGTGGGAGTTGGCTGGTTCAGCCTAGAACTTCCCCAAACGCCCACCAATCTTCTTCAGTAAGGGTTTTCTGCACAACTCAAAACAACCATCAGTAAAGAGGGCAAAAATGCTGCTCGATCTCAGAAAGTAATGAAGATACCTGTCATTACTTCAGAAACCCTAACAACATTCAAACCCTAGCAAGTGAACAAGATACCTGTGCTCACAATACTCTAAAAATAAGCTGTTATTAATGGCTGAAAAATAGAATATGCAGAAAATTAAACATCTCACAGCACTTCCAGAGAGTAACACCAGCAAGATTTGGACCCCAAAGTCTTCTTTTATTAACCAGAAATCAGATTACAAGAGAGCTTTTTCAGTACAAGACTCGCAGATTGAATGATCTGAAATGACCCCTAGCACCCTATTTAAAGGAAATGATCCCAACTGCTAGTTCGAGTGATCCATGTCGAAATGATCTCGACCGTTGATGAGAATCAAGACATCTCTTAATCTCATCCGTCGATTTATTAAAAAATGATATTTTACATGCATTCACTCAAAATATTATTATTTTATTATTTTAGGGTTTTTGCTTTATTTTATAATTTTTTATTATTTTTATTTTGTTATTATTTTTTATTTTTTATCTTTCAGTTATTTATTTATTTATTTTTAAATGGATCCTCGAACTTAGCCTTTGGAAAAAATTCCCTAGGACCTAGGACTTAGGACTCATGAGGGGATTTACAACATTTTCCAACCCTCAAGACACTTTACATCATGACTTTTACAATTTACATCTTAAGGGGGAAAACCCCTTTATCATAGACCCTCAATAACCACCCAGTTCTGCGACACAACTATAATCTAGCAGTTTAACACACTAGGATTCTCCTAAAATTCGAATGACAAAATCAATCCCGGCTTTGGGGTCAGGCTGAAGGAAAACTCTGCCGATCATGGATCGGTGAGACGAAAAACCTTCCGGGACGTAGATTATCATTAGAAAGTTAGGTCCACCCAGGCAATTTACATACACGACTCATATCTGCTAAGATTATTTACATTTCATATATGCAGACTGGGTTTACAACATAAATCGATCAAGCTGTTGATGACTGCGGGATGGCACGGACATGTTGATCAGGTGCTACCCCTTTCTGCCAAGAAAAGGGGGTGTACTGCATGGGTAGTTGACCAGTAGTGGTCAACAGGGCCAACCTGATCAAATTTGCACATGTGGGCTCATAACTCCAAAATATACTTTCCCTTGTCCAAATTTGATGATCTTTAGGTCGATCTTGGTCCTCTTGAAAAGAGGAATTCAATGCAATCATTATCTCCATCAAATGGGTTGTCCAAAGTGGATTTTGGCCCTAGTTTCCAATTTTAACATAGCTTTACTAGTATCAAGCAAGCAGTTGTATTTCTCAAATTGCTGAAGAATCAATGATATAAATCCTCATCTATTGAATTGGTTTTCTCCACATTTGTGTTGAATTTTCCACGACACTCAAGAATATGGTTTGTGTCTTAAAATATCCAACACAAATGCACTTAAATGCCACAACATTTCTACTTTGCACAGAGGAATAAATACAACAATGAATCAACTAATACACAATACACAATTTTTCAACCCAACTTAGTTATATTACAATTCTTTAATACAATAGTCTAAGGCTCCCATACTAGGGATCATGGACCTTACAATCAACCTTGATAGAAGACAAATAAGGCTTGGTATTGACAACAACTATGATAACCAATATACCTTGAACAAGGTACAACTAACCTACCACTATTGGTGTGCATCCACAGTCCTTTCAGTCCATGTTCCTTGAACACTTCTGGTGGTCCTTTGCCTTCCAATCTATAGTTCCTCAATCTGCCTCTATTAGTCAACACAAGACCATTAGGTCACTGAATGTAGGCCTAAACAACTTTGCTCTCTAGCTACTCCTTAGTCCTTCAAAGATGCCAACTCATAGGGCCTTCTTATCGCTGCCCACCATTGCCTCTCTGTTGATCCAATAAAGACAGACCTAGGGCTATGGAGTTTGCCCACTTTTCACTGAAGATGATCTTCTGCAACCCAGTGAACTAGGGCTTATTCACTAGCCCTCTTGGTTGCCCTTTCTTCTCTTCAAAGACCAACCCTTAGGTTCCAAACGTCCTGCCCTCCTATCAGCCTTGTAGTCCTTCACAATAGGAAAAACTTAGGGCTTTTTGGAAGCTACCTAACATCCCTCCACCTGTACATGAACTTCCCAACCAAATTGTCTCAAACTCGACCTTCACCAACCTAGCAAATACATCAATATGAAAGGAACACACCTTTGAAATAGAACGTCACCATCTGCCACAAAACTTGGCCTTGTGCATGCTCCAACTTCGAGGTATTTCGACCTAGTTAGGGCAACAGACCAACCGATGTCTTGGCCTCAAAACCTCTACCATCTTTGTGTTCAACCCTCTCCACAAGCACTTCCTTTCTGCTCTATTGCTCGGCCTTTTCCCGACTACTATATTGGTTGTTTGGTCCTCCAAAACAGGGCTTTCGGCCTCCCAAACAGGGTGCTTTAGGGGCTTGATCCTACCTGCAATCAACATAGAAAACTTGGCCTTGTTCCCAAGAGACTTCAGCCCATACATAAGCCCATGTTTTGTCCTCCTCCACTTTGCCACCTTTTTGCATATCTCGGCCTAGTCCTGTCATAAGAAAAGCTTCAAAATAGACCTTTCTCCACTTCGGCTAGCCCTTCTCATGGCTGGGGCTACCTCAGGTGCTTCTCCAATGATGAATTTCTCTTGTGGTGTGTTTAGATCGAATGATTAGGGTCCTTTATTTATGTGTTCTAGGTGCAAAAACTAGCCACCAAGAGACACCTCTATCAAGCCAAGCCGACTTGATCTTAGTGTCATTTAGCCCACACATACAAATATTTTTTTTTCTCTCTCATTTGATCACATCTTCCATAGCTGCCTTAGTTGCCCCTTGCTCCATTAAGGGTGCCACACATGCAACAATGGTCCAATCATCAAAGGTTTCATGCCCATAACTTTGGGTGCAAAATCAACTGCTTGGGTACTTCACCCACAAAGTGCTGTTGTGGTGCCAACTTACACAAACCTAGTACCCAGGGTTGTGGAGTACCTCCCAAGCTACAAAAATCAACACTCCCTCTTAGCAAGGGAGGTACTTCCACCACTTAGAAGTATCTCGTCATCATCATCACTGCTGGCGGCACTAGCCCAACTCCTGACATTCACCACTCTAGCATTCCATGTAGAATGAACCATTCTCGTCTCGTCGGTAGTGTCTTTGCCACGAGGAGCTTCTTGCCTCTTCTTCTCTTGAAATTCTTTCAGGCCATCCCATGTTTCCTTCTTGCTAGCTATAGAAGCCTCCTTGCTTCCCACTGACCATGTGCTCTTCTTGGGATGCACATTCTCCCTTTGAGGTTGCATACTCTTACTAGAACATGGCTCCCTTTGAACGTTACGACCTTGCACCTGATTTTGCTTCTCATGATCTATAAGCTTGCCCGTCCGCCGATATATACCATGCTCCCTAACTCTAGCGACTACTCCAGCAGAGTTAGAACCTTTGGGCATGAGCTTCGCTTTCCCATCCTAGAAAATCACGTCAAACCCCTTCTACTTGATCATTGAGACAAACAACACGTTATATTTGAGATCTGATACAAATAGTACATCTTGCACTCTTATCATCTGACCTAACTCCATCTTGAATGGCATGACACTAGATCCTCTAATCTCCTTCTGACTCTTGTTACCTACCATCATGTGCAACTTCGATTCCCACTCAGTTGCAGTCTCGAACACATCACGTGAACCTGTCATATGCTTCGACGCACCATTGTCCACATATCATGTAGTCTTGCTTATGGCACCCTTGGAGAAATGAGATACTAGAGCAAAATCTTCACTCTACAATATTCTAGAGAGATTATCTAGCTCAGAAGAGGAAGCGACACCTTCTATCTCCTTGCCCTTCTTCTTCTCATTGTCTCCCAACTTCTTCTTCGAACACTTTGTCGAATAATGACCATAGTTGCCATAGTTGAAACACTTCATCTTACTCAAGTCCTTCTTCGGCTTGCCCTTCATTCTTCTTGCAAGAGCCATGCTATCATATGAAGTCTTCATCTTTGTATGAAGGTCCTTGTCTCGCAATTCCTCCTGAATGAAGTCAACCCATAACCTGTTCCAGTCTAGCAGCTTCTCTCTAGCGACAATCCTTCTAATGAAGGGCTTCCATTCCTCTGTGAACCCTTTCAAAGCAATCCTCACCATCTCAGAATTTGTAATAGTCTTACCGATGGCGGCAAGCTCATCTCGAACCTGAGACAATCTTGTTAGATACGATGCCACTTCCTCTCCATCCAACATATTGGCGCTCTTCAACTTGTCCTTCAATACCAACAACCAGTACTCGTTCTTGTCTTTCCACATCTTATGCACACTTCTCTTCTCCAACAAATGAGGTATCAAATGATCCTTGACACCATCTAGGATGATTAGCTTGGCCTTTGTATCCAACTCCTCATACACTTCCAACTCCTTAGGGTCAGTTGGTTTCTTGATCTCCTTATCGGCAAAGTCATAGATCTTGTTGACCATCAAGACCAACTTGATCCTTTCCTTCCACAGACTATAGTTAGATAGCCCATCGAACCTATCCTCATATTGCAGACCAACCGACAAGTTCGCCATTGCTATTTGTCCTTTAACAACAATGGAACCAACTCCCTCTTGAGCTATATGTTGTGTAGTGTACACTTTGATTCACTAGCCCATCAAAGTAGCTCTGATTCCATGTTGAATATTCCATGGAACTCAAGAATCTGAATTGAGTCTTAAAATCTCCAACGCAAACACACTCAAATGCCATAACACTTCTACTTTGCACAATGAAATAAATACAACAATAAATCAACTAGTACACAATACACAATTTTTCAATCCAAATTCATTATATTACAAATCTTTAATACAATAATCTAGGGCTCCTGTACTAGGGATCATGGCCCTTACAATTAGCCCTTATACAAGACAACTAGGGCTTGGTATCAACAACAACGATAACCAATCTACCCTGAACAAGGTACACATGACCTACTTTTGTTGGTGCACATCCACAGTCCTTTCAGTCCACGTGCCTTGAACACTTCTAAGTTCTGGCAGTCCTTTGCTTCCAATATGCAGCTCCTCAATCTACCTCTATCAGTTAACACAACTCCTTCAGGTCACTGAACTTAGGCCTATTCAACTTTTCCCTCTAGCTTCTCCTTAGTTCTTCAAAGATGTCAACTCATAGGGTCTTCTTATTGCTGCCCACTACTGCCTCTCTACTGCTCTAATAAAAATAGACCTAGGGCTATGGAGGTTGCCCACTTTTCACTAAAAATGACCTTTTGCAACAAAGTGAACTAGGGCTTATTCACTAGCCCTCTTGGCTACCCTTTCTTCTCTTCAAAGACCAACCCTTAGGCTCCAAACTTCTTACTCTCCTATCAACCTTGTAATCCTTAGCAATAGGTTGAACTTAGGGCCCTTCTGGAAGCTACCTAACAACCCTCCACTTGTACATGAGCTACCCAACCAAATTGTCCCAAACTGGACCTCCACCAACCTAGCAAATACATCAACATGAAAGGCACATACCTCTAAAATAGGACGTCACCATCTTCCACAAACTCGACCCTTGCATGCTACAGGTCTGAGGCATTTCAGCCTTGTTAGGGCACCAAACCAGCCCACTTGGCCTCAAAACCTATGCAATATCTGCACTAAACCCTCTCCACAAGCCCTTCCATTCTACTATATTGCTTGGCCCTTTCCCAGCTACTTGCCTGGCTATTTGGTCCTCCAAAGCAGACCTTTCGACCTCCCAAACAAGGTGCTTTAGGGGCTTGGCCCTAACTGCAATCAACACAGAAAACTCGATCCTGTTCCCAAGAGAATTCAACCCATATGCATGCCCAGATTTTGTCCTCTTCCACTCGGCCACCTTTTCGTCTATCTCGGCCTAGTCTTGCCACAAGAAAAACTTCAAAACAAACCTTTCTCCACTTCAGCGAGTCCTCCTCAAGGCTGTAGCTACTTCAGGTGCTTCTCCAATGATAAATTTCTCTTGTGGTGTGTTTAGATTGAATGACTAGGCTCCTTTATGTTAATTTTAGATAACAATGGTATGTTCTATGCTTAAGAGCAATTTACTTCAATTTTCTTATTAGCCCAATATCAATTTCCAGATTAGCAATCACATTAACATGACAATAAATGCAGATAGAACATAAACAAAAACAGTAGAAGACAAGCCAAGACAAGAGGACACAAGATGTGGCACATGCCAGGGAAAATCCCCAATGTGGGGAAACCCTTTAATCAAGTCTTCTTATTATTCTTCAAAAATTCAGCAGAGAGTACAATGTACAAAATTCACTTGCCTAATCAAAGTCAAAACTGTCCAATTAAACTGCAGTCACTAGAAGCCCTAACCAGAAAGTCAATGCTGGTCAACATGGCAGAATTTTTCCTTCAAATAAACTTAGTCAAACCTAGTCAACTTGACCTCCAACAGTCATCCAAATGAGCCCAAAATAGTCCCGAAAATGACAATCAAACTTGGTCAACGCAGAGGTCAAACCTACGGTCAACGTTGGTCAAACAACTTTGTTTGCCTCGATTTCTGTGCCTACAAATGCAGCCTGCCCAAACAGAAATATCCTCAAGAAAAACACAGTCAAATCAAGTCAATAGTTTTCCAGTCAATGCTGGTCAAACCCTTCGACAATTCGGTCAATGCCCAAACAGAAAATTATAGTCTTCTTCTTCGCACGTGTGGAGAGAAAAACTGCCCAGAAATCTGTACCCAATCAAATGAGGAGAGAGAGATGTGTGTGAAGATGAGTGAGCAAATGAGGAAGAGGCTCCTTCTATTTATATGCAACATTGAGGATGAAAAGACATGTCTTGTGGGCTTGTGAGCCTACATTAATTTGCTAGCTGACCTTGACAATTTGTCCATAATAGAAATAAATTCATAATTCCATTTATACATGTCAGAATGAGATGATCTTTAGATCAATCCTACGTCTCTCGGAAAGAGGAGTCCAATAAAAATATCAGCTACATCATATGAGCTGTCCAAGGTGGAGTTTGGCCCTAGTTGCCAAATTTAACACTCCCTCTCAACTAGGAAGAACTCCACCTGCCAAACCATCTGTACCATCCCTGTCATCCCTGGTCTGTTCTGCTGGACCATGAAGGAATAATGAAGAAGAAGTGATCGAGGATGTATCACACCATTCTCCAATAATCGAGAGTGTATCATACTACTCTCCACTGACCCGAAGTCGGTCTCCAATAATCGAGAGTGTATCATACTACTCTCCACTGACCCGAAGTCAGTCTCCATTGATCCTAGATCAATATCAAACATCCTAGCATAGGGAGTACAGTAGTACACAATGTGTCCATCGGTAGTACGATGGTCCCTATTCTCATTTCCCTACTCATTGGCCAGATGAGAGGTACTTCTCATGAGTCCCAGACTGCATGGGTAGGATGTACCGACAGGGGAAGGTGAACCACCCATCTTGCTCATATGCCATTGGAGAAGGCGAACCACTCATCCTATGCATATATCAACATGGGGTATCACAGGGGAAGGTGAACCACTCACCCTGTACACAATGCACCATTAGGGGAAGGTGAATCTCTCACCCTATGGTCGCTCATCACTCCAAGAAGTACCCCAAGCCCCTCGGAGCTCCTAGAGCTCAATATCCAAATCTAACGGGACCCTCCCTCCACGACTCTTAGTCGTTCTCAGAAAGTCACAAATTGACCTTTCCCAGGGGCTTTGACAGGATGTTGGCGACTTGCACATCAGTCCCAATGCGATGGAGCCTTCTTGCTCATCGATGTACCATATCCCAGATAAAGTGGTACCTGATGTCTATATGCTTGGAGCAATCATAACGCACGAGATTCCTCAACAATCGAATCCCCCTCTGGTTCTCAAAGAAGATCATGGTGGTATCCATCATGTGTCCAAACAGCTCATTGAAGAGCTTCCTCAACCAGGTAGCTTCACATGAGGTCATACTCGTAGCTATGTATTCAGTCTCAGCGGTGTTTAAAGCAACCGACTTCTTCTTCCTGCTCATCTAGGATGTCATAGCAGAACCTAATGAGAACTAGCATCCACAAGTGCTTTTGCAATCCTCCACACTGCTTGCCCAGTCAGCATTCGAATAGTCATGCAGCTTCACATTTACGACAGTGTATCTCAATTCATGAGAGATTGTGCCCCAAAGATATCTCAGAAGATTCTTGGCACCAATCCAGTGAGGCTCATCCAGATGTGCTCTTATGATCCACCACATTGCCAGCCCAGTCAACATCAGAATAACCATGGAGTCTTACATTCCTGACAGTGTATCTCAGTCCATAGGTGATTGTGCCTCGGAGATATCTCAAGCGATTCTTGGCAACAATCCAGTGTATTTGATGAAGCTCAACCATAAATTGACTCAATATATTCATTGCAAAACATATGTCTATATAGGAGTTCACCAAGAACATTAGGGGCCCCACGAGTTGACGATACTCAGAAGGATTTCCCAAATCGGGCCCAACAACTCTTCCACATAACTTCTTGAATTTAAGTTCCATCGGAGTAGTCACGGACTTGCAATCCACCATCCCAAATCTTTCAAGTAGTTTCACAAAGTATTTTCCTTGAGAAAGAAAAATCTCACCTGGCTTTTGCCAGACTTCCAACCCTAGGAAATAATGCATCAGTCCTAGGTCCTTCATCTCGAACTCAGAAGCCAACTCCCTCTTACATTGATGAATAAGAGGGTCTGCACCTGTCAGAAAGAGATCGTCCACATAAAGTACCAAAATTAGAGGTCTATCATTCTCAACCTTAAAGTAAAGGTTCAGATCAACTTCACTTCTTGTAAATCCCAACTTCATTAGATAGTTGTCAATCCTCTCATACCAAGCTCAGGGAGCTTGCTTCAACCCATAGACGATTTTCTTCAACATGCATACATGTGTCTGATGATCTTGAACTTCGAATCCCTCAGGTTGTTCTATATAGACTTCCTCCTTAAATGAACCATGTAAAAAGGCGGTCTTGACATCCATCTGGTGTAGATTCCATCCTTGCGAGGCAGCAAGGGCTATAATCGAACAGATGGTGGTATATTAGGCAATAGGTGAAAATAGCTCATTGTAGTCCACACCTTGCTTTTGACAGAAGCCTCAAGCAACAAATTTGGCCTTGAACTTTTTAGCACTTCCATCAGCGCCATGCTTGATCTTGTAGAGCCATTTTGAGGTGACAACAGATTTGTCCTTGGGTCTCGGGACCACATCCCAAACATCATTCTTCATAATCGACTGATACTCTTCGTTCATAGCATCCTTCCAAACTTGGTGCTTCACAGCTTCTTCAAATGTGCAAGGCTCAGATTGAACAGTGGTGTTCATGGCAGTTAAGTACCCTTGGTACCTATTCGGCTTCTTACTTTCACGAAATGTCCCCCTTGGTGCAATATGTCTCTCGGCATCTTTGAGAGTTTCCCTAAGCCATGAGGGTCTCCTTTTTGAGGAGGAGGGCTCATGAGGAGGTGGATCAATGGGATCCATTGGTCCTTCAACATCAGGCATCGGCTCATCCTGCGATTCTCCCTACTTTCCTGAATCTGCTTCTTTGTCCTTCCTTGGAATAGGAAGGTTACTAATCTTCCCAAGGGCAGCATCTTCGTCAAAGGTGACATCATGACTTATCTCCACTTCTCTTTGACCAGGCACATAGATTCTATATGCCTTAGAGGTTTCACTGTAGCCCACAAATGTTCCTTTCTTCCCAGATGCATCCAATTTGCTTCTCTTTTCTTTCGGCGCATGAAAATATATGTGACTACCAAAAATTCTAAAGTGAGAAACATCAAGTTTCTTACTAGTGAAAATTTATTCGGGAGTTTTGGAGTCCAACGCTTGATGAGGGCATCTATTTTGAACATATAGAGCAGTGTTGGCAGCTTCTGCCCATAAGAACTTTGGAAGGCTTTGATCATGAAGCATGGCACAAGTGGCTTCTATAATAGAACGATTCTTCCTTTCAGCAACACCATTTTCTCAGGAGTATATGCGGTAGTAGTCTCCCTCTTAATGCCAACTTCTCTACAATAGTCATTGAACTCATTTGATTCATATTCGGTTCCATTATCGGTCCTCAAGATTTTGATCTTCTTCCTGGTTTGATTTTCGACCAAGGCTTTGAAAGAACAAAACCATGAGAATACTTCGTCCTTCTTCTTTAAGAAATATATCCAAGTTTTGCGAGAGAAATCATCCACAAAGATAACATAATATAAATATCCTCCCAAAGAGTTCACCGACATCATACCAGATAGATTAGAATGAATCATTTGCAATATGTCGGTAGTCTTGCTATCACTTGAGGGGAATGGTCCCCTTGTATATTTTCCTTCAGCACATCCCTGACAAACACCTTCATGTTCTACTTTAAATTTGGGCATACCTGTTACCATCTTCCTTGCATCGGGTAGGGCTTTATAATGAAGATGAGCAAACCTACGGGGCCATAATTCAGATTGAAGAGATGTATCGCAAGACATAGCTCCTAGTGGACTTCTTCCAACTTGATATAGGCTGTCAACCCTGAATCCAAGAGTAAATGCTTCTTTGAAATTCCTTTCCCAAACACGTACCTTTCCATCGATGAATTCCACCTTGTATCCTTTGTATTCCATCACCGAGATAGATACCAGGTTCTTCTTTAGATCAGGTACATATAGTACTTCTTGTAGATGAATGGTGTTAGCTTGATTCAATTAAAGAGTAACATTCTCAACTCCCTTCACGGAATAGGTGGCATTGTCTCCAAGAATGATTTCCAAATTTGTATCCTTTTCTATCAGATTTGAAAGAGCTTTTATACCCAATGAAGTGCCTTGAGGCACCACTATCAATCAACCAATTTCCCAAAGTATTTGGAGGAGAGGCAGTAGAGAGCAGATATAAGATAAAATTATTTTTGCTTGTTATCAAGAATATTAGATTCATCATACCTGGAGTTTCTCTATCTTTTGGGAGGGCGACCATTTCCATGCAGTGTCACAGGGTTCGTCGAACCTAAACGTTGAGGTCCGAAATTCGGCGAATTTCAAAAGAAATCTTAAAGTTCGTTCAGGTTCGAGAAGGTTCGACTTTATCTCAGTTCCTGCTGCGTGCATGATTATTATAACGACATTCATATTGTTATTACCCACAACAAAAGAAACATTCTACAGGAGATACTAGTATATTAAAATTATTTTTAGGGTTTTGTGTCCTAACTTGGACAGTCTTCCACATAATCGTCCCAATCTCCCAGTGAGCATGTGCGCAATTTCCGAGTCATGGTTCAAATTTTTTTGCTAACGCGTTGACATTATTATAATTTTACAAGTATTATAATATATTGTAGTATCGAAATCTGCGTACATGCATTATAATGTGTTAAAAGCATTATATTTTAAGGCGTCAACATTATTATAATTCTACAAGTATTACAATGAACTGTAGTATTGACCTCAACGTACATGTATTACAGGCAATACAATATGTTAACACATTACAATGTATTGAACTCAGCTTATATGAGGCATTACAATGGGCTAATGTATATTTATTATTATTATTATTATTATAATAAAGATAAGTTAACATAATTTAAAAATTATATATTTTTACAAGAATTATTTTTAATATATTTTAAATTATATTACATTAACAAAATTAGGGTATTGTTATTTTAAATATTATAAATTAATATAACTTATATTTATGGAAAATTATAAATTTATTGATATAGTATATGATAAAAATTATAAATATATATTAATTATAAATGAATATAAAAGATTCATGTAATTTTAATTATTATATATATATTTTTAAAATTAGATACATGAACGAACCTAATGGCGGACCTCATTCGAATCTCATCGAAAAATTCGAACTCGACCGAACTTAATTGTAATCGAATTTGAATTCGAACCCGAACCATGTGACATTGTTTCCATGTGAGTAGCGGGAGAATTCCTTTTTCCTTTGTTGTTAATCTTGCCGTTACTTTGATTGTTGTTGCCTCTGAAATTGTTGTTGTCGTGGTTGCCATATCATGAGGTGTATCCCTTCTATTAGGAAACTCCCTAGCATAGTGGCCAAACTTGTTGCAAATGAAGCATCTCCCCTTCCTTCCATTTTTGAATCCTAGTCTTCCTTGACATTGCCTCTTTGAACTTGCATTGTTCTTCTTTTTAGCATGAGCGGAGAATGCAGTAGATCATTCCTATTTGAAGGCATATCCATTTCTGTTAGGGTCCCACCCTAACCCCCTTATTTATGTAATGGGATCACGTCATAGTCAAGAGTCAATAAAGCCCATATTAATAATTGTAAGTGGTTAATCCGCAATTAATGACGGAACCACAGTTAGTTGCAAATGGGCCGTAGTATTAGATAGATGGTATTAATAAAACCCACGGTATTGGCCCGTGGTATTGCATGTATGAGTCATATATAAAGGATAGAGACTCCCTGCGAGGAGCATCGTGTCTTATTTTGTAATCGAGCTCTGCTCTATTGGAGGTTGCCCCCTCGAAGAGGCAAGTGAACATTACTCTCTGAATAATAAAATCATTGCTATTCTGTGTTCTGGGTATCTTTTCTTCGCATATTCTGTATTTGGGTATCATTTTGTAGGTTAAGAGCATAACAAGTGGTATCAGAGCACTTTCCAGGGTCGGTGGGATCTCCATTTCTTAGCAATTTTTTTTTTTGGCTAGAGACGTGTTCCGGCGTCTTTAAACCACGGGATCTGTCGTTGAGCGCATAAACCTGCGGATTTGGGGAGGCATGCACGCAGGAAATACAAGAGGTGGTCACGTCTGTTGGACTCCCTTGTAACCCCTGTGGGTACCCCTTCGAGTAGTAGCGCATTAGACAGAACCGCGCACGGACTATCTTCCACGTACCCTCTGGGTATATCGGAAGCCCCCTAGGCTCCCTTGAAACCTCGCCATAGATAAACCGTCGGCCATCTTGCGGCTACAATACACCGAGAACAACACTTAGAGAGATTACTCGCCCGTACGATAGGGTAGTCAGGTTGTACGGCTAAGGGTATGGTCGATCCTCCTTAGTTAGAGCCCTGAAACATTGGGCCGAGTACTACTGCCAGACCCTTATGTATATTGCGATCTGTAGCACCTGACACTCCTCAAGACCATAGTTCCCTTTTCTATCAGGGGATCACACATCATCTCTTCCAGATCCGCTTGTGCAAAGGGGTGCAACAACAGTAGACATCAGTCCCGCAGTCTCGAGTTCGCAGATCAGCCATTCCGATCTATTAGATCCATCAGATCCGCAGAAGTAGTCTGTTCCACCACCCAGAGCTATCAGATCCGCCATTCAGATCTCTCAGATCCACGAGATCGGAGTCGTTGTGAAGGGTTCCTATACCGGGGTATAATTTTCGCAGGACTTTTGGCCGCTTTGACATTTTGAGGATTTGGCCACTGCAGTATTGATAAGGAAGGAGTAAAACTCCATTAGGAGTTTTCAGAGAGAAAAAAAAGTCTGAGATATTTCGGGGCGCTTATTGGTGATCTAGCCCATCAGAATCAGGACGATGAGCTGAGCACGGTGGTACCATTCACTTCTTAGTGAAATTTTTTTTTAGGCGGTCCCGATTTTCAAAAAATCAGGTTGGTGTATGGTAGAAACTAGAGCTCAAGCGATGGCCAATGAAAGGATGGATAAAATTGAAGAATCAGTGCAAAACCTCCACATTCAGCTTAGCGGACTATGTAGCATGGTCGAGAAAATAGTCCCGAAGGGCAAGGAGCAAGCCCACGAGGAGGCGTATAATGACAATGGACACAATGAGGGTGAGTCTAGCCACTCTCCTCACGTCTGGCACACCCACCAACAACCCAGTCAACGACCTCCCAAGTTGGATATGCATAAATTTGACGGTTCTCACCCGTCGGCATGGATAGCACAAATGGAGCAGTATTTCAAACTGAATCACATCTTCGATGATGAGACTAAGCTTATGTTGGGGAGCATGTACTTGGACAATGAAAGGTGGCAATGGTGGGAATGGCATCAACGTTGCACTGGACCTTTTAGGACTTGGACCAAATTCACCAAAGCTCTTCAAGACCGCTTTGACCAGGAATCATCTTTTTTGGGTCATCTTACTAAGCTCCGACAGACTGGTACAATGGATGAATATATTACAGCTTTTGAAGCCTTAGCCTTCCGCACTTGGGGTCTCTCAGATGTGTTCTACACGGAATGTTTTATCAGCGGTCTTAAAGAAGCTATCAAAGCCCAAGTCCTACTGCACCACCCTCCCACATGGACGGAGGCTTGCAAGGTAGCTCGTAACGTGGAACGTGCATTAGCAGCCCAATACAGTCGCCCAAATTTCTCCGCTAAAGGTTGCGCCCCACAGGCTCACAACACGACTCAAACACTTAAGGTCCAAAAGGTGTCACCTGCGGAAATGGCCGAAAGAAGAAAGCAAGGCCTATGTTACTACTGTGATGACAAATACTCCCCAGGTCATAAATGCAAGGAGCCAAATTTTTTTCAAATTGATGCCACTGACTACAGCTCAACAGAGGAAGATCCACCACTGGAGGAACATGAGCCGCTAGAAGAAGACAACCAAAAGGACAATGTCTCTGACGAACCAGTTATTTCGTTGCATGCTTTGGCAGGAATTTCTTCCCCTCAAACTCTTAAAATCAGAGGTTTTATTAAACATCGCCTAGTAGTAGTCTTGATTGATAGTGGAAGTACACATAATTTCATCCATAAAAAAGTCGCAGAAGCAGTGCATTGTTTTGTACAAGCAGTTTCTAACTTCCAAGTTCAAATTGCGGATGGAGGCACAATGAAATGTGAAGGCCGCTGTGAAAATGTCAAACTTCAAATGGGGGATTATCATTTGAAAACCCACATGTTTGCCATACACATGCGGGGTTGCGACATTGTCCTCGGCGCTGAATGGCTCCGCACTCTTGGGCCAATCACAATGGATTTCCAGGAGTTATATATGAGTTTTAAGCAGAACAACTACACACATACCCTCCGTGGACTCCAGACGGGAGCCCCCTCTATCATCAGCTCGCATAGGATGGAAAAATTGTTAAAAAACGGCAATCATGGAGTTGTAGCTCAATTTAATGCCATCCAGGCAGTCGAAACCAAGCCTCTGCCAATTCATCCTGAGATGCAACAGATTTTAAATAACCATCTGCCGGTCTTTGACAAGCCTCATGAGCTTCCACCCTCGCGAGGGGAACATGATCATAGCATTGCCTTAGTTCCAGGGG
Organism: Pinus tabuliformis; assembly: GCA_031772625.1. Taxonomy (NCBI): domain Eukaryota; kingdom Viridiplantae; phylum Streptophyta; class Pinopsida; order Pinales; family Pinaceae; genus Pinus; species Pinus tabuliformis. The sequence continues at coordinate 929,103,174 of CM062804.1, forward strand.
CCCAACCCCCAAATGTGCGCCCATACAGATATCCGTTCACCCAAAAGAATGAAATAGAAAAAATCATCAAGGAACTTTTGGAAGCAGGTGTCATTCGTCCCAGCATTAGTCCTTATTCATCCCCAGTGGTCATGGTGCTCAAGAAAGTTGGGGAGTGGCGGATGTGTCCCGACTTCAGGGCCCTCAATAAGTTGACAGTCAAAGATAAATTTCCCATCCCGATGGTTGATGATTTGCTGGATGAACTCAATGGGGCTCAATTCTTCACTAAGCTGGATCTTCGCTCAGGCTACCACCAAATTCGCATGAAGGAAGTCGACATTCCCAAAACTGCTTTCAGAACTCATGAAGGCCATTATGAATTCCTGGTCATGCCATTTGGTCTTTGTAATGCCCCCTCTACTTTTCAGAGCCTTATGAACCACATTCTCAAACCCTATCTCAGGAAATTTGTCCTTGTCTTCTTTGATGATATCCTCATCTATAGTTGCACTTGGGCCGCACATCTTCAGCATGTAGATCTACTCTTGCAACTACTCCGCAAGCATAAATTATTTGTCAAGATGTCCAAGTGTTCTTTTGGCATGGCAGAAGTAGAGTATTTGGGCCACATTGTGGGGCGTGAAGGTGTCAAGGTGGACCCCAAAAAGATCCAGGCAATGCAGGAATGGCCTCAACCTAAGACCTTGAAGAGCTTGAGAGGATTTTTGGGTCTCACAGGCTATTATCGTAAATTTGTCTGCAACTATGGTCGCATAGCGAAGCCCCTCACCCAACTCCTAAAGAAAAATTCATTCTTCTGGAATGAGGAAGCACAACAGGCCTTTACAGCTCTAAAAAATGCCATGTGTTCCACTCCAGTCTTAGCACTACCTGACTTCACCAAATCTTTTGTCATTGAATGTGATGCTTCGGGTACAGGTATTGGGGCGGTCTTAATGCAGGAAGGGCGACCGTTGGCCTTCACAAGCCAACAACTAAGTGGGAGGAATCTGGGCCAATCTACCTACGAGAAGGAAATGATGGCCATCTTACATGCAGTCGAGACTTGGCGACCTTACTTATTGGGGCGACGTTTCCAAATCCGCACAGATCATCACAGTCTTAAATATTTTTTGGAGCAACGCCTATCCTCCCCACAACAAAATAAATGGCTCGCCAAAATGCTGGGATATGATGAGATCATTTACAAGAAAGGGAAAGACAATAGTGTAGCAGATGCATTATCTTGCCAATTTGAGGAGGAAAGTACTCTGCTAGCAATTTCCCTCCCCATTCCAGAATGGATTGAAGAGGCTCGCAAGGAATGGTTTTCACACCCCAGGCTCTCCCAACTCATTTCTCAATTGCAGGTAGATCCAAATTCCACCAAGGGCTACTCGTGGCAGGATGATATTCTTCGCTACAAGGACAAAGTCGTAATATCACCAACATCCACCCTCAAAAGTCGCATTTTGGCAGAATTGCACTCATCTCCCATTGCAGGACATTCGGGCTTTCAGAAGACGTATGCTCGCACCAGAAGATCATTTTTTTGGACAGGCATGAAAAAGGACATCCTTACTTTCGTCGCAGAATGCGATGTCTGTCAATGCCACAAAGGGGAAACCGTCAACACACCAGGCACATTACAACCATTGCCCATTCCGGCATCAATTTGGACGGAGGTTTCTATGGATTTCGTTAGTTGCAAATGGGCCATAGTATTAGATAGATGGTATTAATAAAACCCACGGTATTGGCCCGTGGTATTGCATGTATGAGTCATATATAAAGGATAGAGACTCCCTGCGAGGAGCATCGTGTCTTATTTTGTAATCGAGCTCTGCTCTATTGGAGGTTGCCCCCTCGAAGAGGAAAGTGAACATTACTCTCTGAATAATAAAATCATTGCTATTCTGTGTTCTGGGTATCTTTTCTTTGCATATTCTGTATTTGGGTATCATTTTGCAGGTTAAGAGCATAACAATTTCCATCATCTTTGTTTCTTCTTGAGAACATCTAGTTAGCAATTCTTCAAAACCTGGAATCCTGTCGTTGTTGAGAATAGTAGTGTTGAACACATGCCATTCACGAGGGAGTCCTCTAAGGGCGATGAGAGTGAGCTCCCTATCAACGATAGCTTCTCCAATCGAAAGAAGATCATTTTTTGATCTTGGTAATCCTCATGAATTAGGATTGAATATCTTCACCTCTTCCCTTTACGTCCTTCAATTTGTTCTTGAGAAAGAGAACTTGGTTTGCATTGCTAGATTTGAACATGCCAACCAACCTGTCATACATTTCCTTAGATGTGTTCAAATCAGAGATGTATGCAACCAAATGCTTGCTAATAGAATCCTTGATAATCTTTTTTTCTTTGACTTCACTCTTCTTGTACTTTGTCTTCATGACAACCGATGCATTTGAAGGAGGCTCAATAATCTTCCTTTGCACATAGTCCATAACATCCCGCTCTTCCAAAGTCAAATCAAGAGACATCCTCCATGCATGATAATCAGACTTATCATTGAGCTTGTCATCATACTTGAAGTAAGATGCAGAGGTCATTGACTCTTGTCCTTGTCCAACAAATCTTGGTGATTGCTCTTCTCAGTGATTGCTCTTTTCACTTTTGCTTGGGCTTTGTCTTCACCTTAGCTTCGATTCCATGTTAATTTTAGATAACAACGGTATGTTCTATGCTTAAGAGCAATTTACTTCAATTTTCTTATTAGCCCAATATCAATTTCCAGATTAGCAATCACATTAACATGATTGTAAATGCAGATAGAACGTAAATAAAAATAGTAGAAGACAAGCCAAGACAAGAGGGCACAAGATATGGCGCATGCTAGGGACAAACCCCCCAATGTGGGGAAACCCTTTGATCAAGTCTTCTTATTATTGTTCAAAAGTTCAGCATAGAGAGAGAGTACAATATATAATATCCACTTGCCCAATCAAAGTCAAATCCATCTAGTCAAACTGCAGTCACAGGAAGCCCTAACTAGAAAGTCAACAGGGCAGAATTTCTCCTTCAAATCATCTCGGTCAAACCTAGTCAACTCGGCCTCCAATAGTCATCCGAATTTGCCCAAAACAGTCCCGAAAATGATAGTCAAAATTGGTCAACGCAGAGGTCAAACCTATGGTCAATCAAACAACTGTCTCGATTTTTGTGCCCAGAAATTCGACCTGCCCAAACAGAAATATCCTCAAGAAAAATGCAATCAAATCAAGTCAACACCTGCCTAGTCAATGCTGGTCAAACCCCCCTGCAATCCGGTCAATGCCCAAATAGAAAATTACAGTCTTCTTTGCACGTGTGGAGAGAGAGACTACCTAGAAATGCGTACCCAACCAAATGAGGAGAGAGAGATGTGTGTGAAGATGAGTGAGCAAATGAGGAAGAGGCTCCTTCTATTTATATGCAATGTTGAGGATGAAAAGACATGTCTTGTGGGCTTGTGAGCCTACATTAGTTTGCTGGCCGACCTTGACAATTTGTCCATAATAGAAATAAATTCATAATTCCATTTGTACATGTCAGAATGAGATGATCTTTAGATCAATCCTACACCTCTCGGAAGGAGGAATCCAATAAAAATATCAGTTGCATCATTTGAGCTGTCCAAGGTGGAGTTTGGCCATAGTTGCCAAATTTAACACTTTATTTGTGTTCTAGGTGCAACAACTACCCACCAAAAGACACCTCTATCAAGCCAAGCCAACCTCATCTTAGTGTCATTTAGCGCATACATACAAAGAATTTTTCGTCTCTCATTCGATCACATCTTCCATAGTTGCCTTAGTTGCCCCTTGCTCCATTAGGGGTGCCACACATGCAACAATGGTCGAATCATCAAGATGGCTCTTGGTTTCCCGCCCACAGCTTTGGGTGCAAAATCCACTGCTTTTGTACATTGCCCGCAAAGTGCTTTTGTGGTGCCAACTCACACAAACCCAGTACCCAGGGTTGTGCAGTACCTCCCAAGCTACATCAACAATTGGTGATTTTCCAGGGACTATTGTCCAAAAATCTTGGTGTCCAAAATTTTGTGTGTGCATTATTTTCTTAGTTCCTGAATTTTATTTGTGAAGATTGCAGTGGTGAATTAATCATTATTTGCCGTAATAATTTCCAAAGACAAATAAACTGCATAAGTTAGAAGATTAATTTCTGTTTGCTGCAATTAAGGGAATTTCATATTATTTGCTGGTAATCTTTGTGGCGTCTTGATAAAAATTAACGGCATAAAATTTTATGAAAAAAATTCCCCAAATGATTCCATGAAATATCAAAACAGGATATTACAAAAGACAAGACACCAGGTTTGGGATGCCTAATACATGGCCTCACATGATTTTTTACAAGGCTTTGATTTGTGAGCTTGGTCTTACAATGGTGGTGAGTGATCTACTTGAAAAAATCTAATGTACTCCCACTAATAGAGGGGTAATAGGTACTACACATATGACAGGTAAGCAAGGTGAATGCTGTCTAGAGTTATTATCACAAACAACAATGTGTGGCATTTTAACTTTTTACACTAAATATTTTGAAGGAAAGATGAACTCATGAATGATAAAAGATGATCAGCTTATGAAGACCAACTCATTCATTATCAGTAGAAAAGCATGTAAGAGCGAGAGGGATTTTTTATTATGTGTTGAGAATATATGGGTAATCTTTACTTGTGGCCACTTGCTAGTCTAAGCCCACTAATTTTATGTTATTTTGGGTGGCCAACCTAGTCTATTCCTTAGGGATAACACCTTAATCCTAGAGAGGGTAGTATAGATACACCCACCTCCCTCATTGGTAATATTATCTAATGAAAGTGAATATATCTGTTCTTTGCCTAAGGGCACGTACAAAGAATTATATCCTCTGTTTTTTTCTCTTGGTTAAATGGTTTAAATATTTTGGTGAGTTTATAGTATATGAATATCTTCTTGTTTATCATTTAGGTGTTGTTATAAAACTGCAACTTTCTTTATTTGAATTGGGTTTGGTACAGAGGTCACGGTAGTTATACTATCTGTTATAAGGAACAATCAATCCTTTGTTTTTGGTCTTGTTCTAATTTTCTGAGACAAATAACTGACGCGTTTTTATACCTCTATTAATGACTAAATTGCCAGCATTAAAAATATTCCAATTGTTCTCTATAGAAATATTTTGTTTATTTTCCATTTGAAAAGTCATGAATATGGTTGTTTAACATATTTTTCAGTGTCAGATGCCTGAGTTTATTTTCGTATTTCTGGTAGGTATTATGGAGATACATCCAGGAGCAGTTAATAGCATTCCAAGTAAAGCACATGTTGAAATTGGTATGCTTTTGACACCCAAGAACCAACCTTGTACCATTTCATTAGTTGATGCCTTTGTTAAGAAACAAAACATAATCTCTATATGAGGAATTGGTTTTATCATTAGGCTGAATTTTAAGTGGTGATATGCTTCGTTTCATTTACTAAGTTGCTTGTGGAATTGACAATTATGGAATTATGCTTGATTATGTTTCAGATTTAGCTATCCACTAAAATCTCAAATTTGTGAATGATAATCTCCTCAATATATTAAAATGTTTAGGCATTGGTTTCTTAAGCCAAGCCTGTCTCATTAAGGTTTGTACATATCTGGCCTCGCAAGTGCAATCTGCAATATTCAGCGGCTAACATCCAAAAGCGGGAAGAAATTACAAGATCTTATTTGCTTTCAGAAGAAACTCGCTTCAAACGAATTTGTGTGCTTTGAGTGTTTTAATCCTGCCTTGGGTTCATGTGCATGGATGTCAGAACAATTATTGGATTTACTAAACATATTGCCTTGTAATAATTCTGGATGAAACTATGTTGTACCAAGTTGTTAGTGTTGAAATTTCTAAGTCTGACATGTTAGAAATCCCTATTGCATTATTTGGTTTAATTTCTCCTACTTGTTCATTCCATTAACAAGTTATTTATAAATATAAACACTGAAACAAACACACATGCAGCCTTAACTCATATACAGATCAGCAATTGAAATACTGAGACAAACACACAAGGGACACCATTATTTTTGGACAATCGTCCCTGGAGAAACCCATTGTGGGAAAACTCGTGCAACAGTTCCGAGGGTTTTATTATTATGCAGATTCTTGAGTACAACTAGGGTGTGAGAAATGGCTCACCCAACAGAAATTGTTACACGACAGTAATACTTCTTCTCGAAGACAAATATTCAGCCTCTCAGCTCTAGTCTACCCCACAAAAATCCTTCCGGCGCTTCTTCTTGGCCTTGTGTCAGCCCTGTTGGCTTCAACTCAGCTCCTGAAGCCTTTGCGTCAGTCTTTAGACCCTATGCGTCAGCTCTCTGGCCCTCTGCGTCACCCACGTAGGCTCCTCAGCTTCTGCGCAGTGCCCAACTGCCTCTGCGTAGCTCTAGTTGCCTCCTTGTCAGCCTCTTCGGTCACTAGGCTGATCCTCTGGCACTATCCCTGCATCTTTGCTATGCACTCACCTCACTACAACAGATCACTTGTTCGAATTTTCTCAACAAGTCCCGCTCCAGAAAATCGAATTGACTGATCAGTCTTGGTGTATCTCCAATTGACCTTCAAACCTCCTCTTATACTTTTCCTGTTGAGTCTTCAACGGCCAAGATTAAGTCTCTAATCAATGACTAAGATTAGATTTGGCTTGATCCATGTCATTTAGAACATTTTCACCCAGTTTTATATTAATACCCATTAATATTTTAATTATCCTAAGTTTAGACTTAGGAACCCCATTAAAAATATTAATTATTTTAATATCTCTCCAAACCATTATTGGGTCTTGGAGATTTTATGTGCCTTAGCCTCTCCACCAATTTTCATGGCTAGAGCACATGCAATGCTACCACAAATCAACACTCCCTCTTAGCGAGGAATGTGCTCTAGTAATGCTCCACCACTGAACATCACACTGATCCTTCCACACCAGTACTTGTGCTGATGCTTGGCCTACTACCTCACATCATTTGCACTGCTGCTTCTTGTACTACTACCCATGACACTGCCACAGCCACTGCTACATCTGTATTGCATCTCCCTCTCAATACGCTGCCCCTAGCATTGCCACTGCTAACTGCTGCACTGCAACTCAGTTACTGAGAAGTAAGTAACTGATCTACCCAATTACTGACATCCCAGTCAGTCTAGAAGCCTTATGGAACTGAAGCTGCCTCTGCTGCTATCCTGTGCTCCTTCTGCTGCCACTGCGCTACTACATACACCTCTGTGCCTCTTGAACTGCTGCAACTTCCATTGTGTTGCCTTAGATTCCTGCACCTAAGCACTACCTTGCTACTCCACTACACTTTGCTCCACCCGACCTCTATCATCCTGCCACTATCGTTAAGGGCTCCCATAGCCGGATATGATCCAAGAGTTTGGGCACCTCAAGGATCCTGCCCCTAGTATGTAGTCCTCCTGACTACAGCTCGATGTCTCCCCACCTCTTCTCTAGAGGTGCGTGAGCACTCATGGCACAGTCGTCATTGGTCTCGACTTCTTTTTCCACCTTAGTCAGAGCTGCCTTGGAGTCAGAAGCCTCTCCCTTCTTCTTCCTAGGACACTGAGATGCATAATGTCCTAGCTCCCCACAATGGAAGCACTTCACCTTGGAGATATCCTCCTTCTTCCTCTTCCTTTGTTGTTCCGCAAATGCTAGAGCCACTTCCTCCTCCTCTTTCTTGATTCGACCTCCTTTGCCACCACTACTCACCGCCTTGGTCAACTGTCTGATCTCTTCTTGGAGAAGAGTTGCCCACATCTCTTCCCATCCTAGAAGAATAGCTCTACCCAAATTTCCTTGGACAAATGTCTCCCACTCTTCGGATACTGCATTCAAGGTGGTCCTCACCATGAACTCTGGATCTAGTGTAGACCCTATGGAAGTAAGTTGGTCACGAATCTCCTACAATCTGAGGAGGAATAGATCTATCTGCTCCCCCTTCTTTATCTGATATGACTGCAGCTGATTCTCCAATAGCATCTTCCGCTGCACGGAAGTGCCCTGATACAAGGTCGTCAAAGTATCCCACATCTCCTTCGCTGTGTTCTTTTCAGCAATATGTGGTACGATATGATCCTTGACCCCATCAAAGATTATGCACTTTGCCCTCGCCATTGCATCCTCATCCTCATACTTGTTTCGGTATTTTATTTAAATGGTGAAGGCTGCAGTGTATTCATTAAAGTTTTACTGTAGGAAACAATAAATAATTTGGTTCAGCAATTAACAAATAGGAGAAACCTAATTAGTTGCTGCAATAGGAATTTGGGCATCCAATTTTTCACATGGTATCAGAGTTCTAGGTAAAACAAGAGAACAGTGCTGGAAGAGCCCAACACTGAAGGAAGAAGGGAGTTCAAAATTCTTGCAGAGGCAACAATTCAAATCCCTAGATGGATTGCGTAGTTCAGGGCAGGAGGGCTAGATTTTCGTGGTAAATATCTCTCTAAGTGAGTCAACAGAGAGGTAGGATTTCCAGATCAAAATCTGTCAGTGATAGAGGGAGCAACGCAGGAGAAGCTTCAACAAAGAAGGGGTTTCTGGTGGGACGCAGTATTCTGTAGGCAGTTGTTGGGCAGAAAGATGTCAGAAGGAAGAGAAGAGACACTTGGGTGAATTTCTTCCTCTGATAATTCCTAGCCAGGGAATTCAAATTTTCATTTGTTGAGCAACAACAGGAGAGAGGAGGTCATTTGACATTTCTTTTGGCAGAGATGCCAGCTAGTGGACTGAGCAGGATAAGTTGAATGGGGCATCCAACTATGTGATCTGGAAGGCAAGGATGTCATGCCTTTTGGATGAGCATTTTCTCAAAGTCTACGTCGACAGCATCGTAGTTGAGCTTGCAGATCCAAATCTGCTCAAGAAGTACAAGGGAGAAATGGCGAAGACCATAAGTATGATCCTCGACGGAGTGAAAGATCATATAGTCTGTCACATTGTTGGCAGAAACACTGCCAAGGAGATGTGGGATGCTTTGTCGACACTATATTAGGGATCTTCCAAGCAGTGGAAGATGTACTTGGAGCAGAAGATGAGATCCACATAGATGCAGAAGGGGGAACACATTGATTCGTTCCTCACAAAGCTTTAGGAGACCTGAGATGAGCCAGCAACTGTGGGGTCAACACCTCAAGGTTCTGATATGGTAAGACTGGCCCTAAATTCAGTATCTGAGGAGTGGCAAGTCTTTGTCCAGAGCATCCTGGGCAAGGTGACTTTGTCAAACTGGGATGAAATGTGGGCAACTCTTAAACAAGAGGAGCTGAGGAGAGACTTGTTCAACTTGACGGTAGCAACAACAGCGGGTCAAAGCCCAAGGAGGAGGAAGAGAATGCAACCCTTGCATCCAAGGGGTAGTAGGAGCAGCATAAGAAGAAAAAAGATGTTTCGAAGATCAAATGCTTTAGGTGTGGTGAATTTGGTCACTACGCAACACAGTGTTCTCTCAGGAAAAGGGACAAAGATGAGAAGCATGATCAGAAGGTTGCAACCGCAAAGATCGAGGAGGAGTTTTCCATGACAGCCCATGCATCTCCAAGAGGGAGGTGGGGTGATTTACAGTTGTAGTTTGAAAGGACTGCAGATGGGCAAGATCCTTGAGGAGCCCCTCTCAGATCAATTCCTTGCTACGGGAGTCCAGATCAGCAGTGGCAGGATGGACCAGTGTCAGTTGGTGCAAAGGAGTGCCGGAGTGAGTTGCGGTGGCTAGTAGTGCTAGAGACTAAGTAGTGTAGAGAAGAGTTGGTAGAAGTGCAGATGGCACAGAGCAGAGGTCAACAGCAGTGTAGAGGCTTTAGAGGGTCAGCATAAAGACTAGCAACAGTCAGAACTCCAAAAATGAGATGCATCATACTGAACACCAGTTCATTAACTTGGGATGCTTTTCCATTGTTGATGCAGTAGCAACAACAATTGGAGAAGGTTGCAGTGTAGATGTAGTATTGGTAGTGGCAACGCCAACAACAACACGAGTGGATAATTGAGAGGGAGTTGTAGTACAGATGCAGTGTTGACAGTGGCAGGGTCAGCAGCAATACAGATGTAGAATTTGTGTAGTAGTTGGTGGATAGGATGTCAGACATCAGTAGTGAAAAAGGAGATGTTACAGAACAAAGTGATGCTTCAATAGGGTGCATTGCTAGAGCACATTCCTCGCTAAGAGGGAGTGTTGATTTTTGGTAGCATTGGATGTTCTCTAAGTCTCAAAATTTTCAGGGAGGCTTAGACACATGCATTCTCCAATACCCAGAAATCGTTTTGGGAAATTCCACTCGGAAACAGTTTTATTAAAATAATTAATTATTTTTAATGGTAACCTAAGTCTAAACTTAGGAAATTAAAATAATTAATGGGTATTAATTTAAACTGTGGGTGTAACTTCTAGAAGAAGATGAGGATCAAGCCAAAATGATCTAAGCCATTGATTAGAAGTTAATTTGCGCCGTTGGTTGTCCAACAGAAAGATATAAGAAGAGGATTGAGGGGCACTTGGAGAACACACATAGAGGGGAGATTAGAAGTTCAATTTTCTGAAGCAGAGCAGCTGCTAGAGAGATTTTCGATAGTGATCTTTTGTGGTGAGGGGTAGGGATAGTATTCGAAGGGAAATCTTTCTTGTTCGGAGAATACTCAGCAAAGAAGAGAGAGAGAGATCCAACAAAGGTACCGCAAAGCCAGAGAGGTTGACGCAGAGCCACGCAGGGCCATGCAAAGGTGATGTAGGCTGACACAGAGGCAACATAGAACCTTGAGGAAGTCTAGAAATTTACTGAGGAGATCGATTTCTGTAGTTGGAAGCCGGGGTGTAAGATTGGGAGAGCAAAAGTCATAACCTCAGAGGGAAATCGATCAGCCGAGAGGAGTGACACAGTCCCCACAGGGTGTGACGCTGTGTTGATGTAGTGACTGCATAGAGGCAGCCAGGGGTAGTTCATTCAATGGTTGGATCAGCCAGGATTTCCAGTGATTGTGTGAGGTAACCTCACTTATCTCTTGATCAGTGATATTCTCTGTAATTGGATTGCTGGGAAGGCATCCAGAGATTGTATTCAGAAATTGCTACTGCATAATAATAAAACCCTCAGAGCTGCGACACTGGTTTTCTCGCATTGGGTTTTTTCGGGGATATTTGTCCAAAAATAATTGTGTAGATGTGTTGTATTTATTTCTTTTCAGTTTCTTGTTTTCTTATTTTATTTAAATGGCGAAGGCTGCAGTGTATTCGTTTCAGGGTTTACTGTAGGAAACAATAAATAATTTAGTTCAGTAATTAACAAATAGGAGAAACGTATGTTGATTTGGGCTAGCATCGGATGTGCTCTAGCCACGAAAATTGGTGGAGAGGTTAAAGCACATGAGATCTCCAATACCCAGAAATGGTTTGGGCAGATTCTAAACAGTTTGGGAGATATTAAAATAATTAATATTTTTAATGGAGTCCCTAAGTCTAAACTTAGGGAAAATAAAATATTAATGTGAATTAATATAAAACTATGTTAGAAGGGTTCAAAAGCTGTGTTGCACGGGTACCCGCACCTGGGGGTGGGGTTCTCGAACCCGTCCCGGGTTCCCGCACCCAGGTACCAGATTCGGGTACGGGTTCTTCCCAGACGAACCCAGAAGAACCGGGTTCTTCAAAAAAAAAAATTGGGTTCTTTTCCTTTAACGGGTTCTTGGGTTCTTCGGGTGCTTGGGTTCTTGGGTTCTTCGGGTGCTTGGGTTCTTGGGTTCTTCGGGTTGGGTTCTTTGGGTTCTTCGGGTTCTTCGGGTTGGGTTCTTTGGGTTCTTCATAAAAAAACTATGTTAAAAATTTAATTTTCAAATAAATTTTTTTATTGAAATTTAATAAATAACTTATAACAAAGGTAAACTTAAGAAACCCTAAATCCGGCGGCAGTGGGCAGCTTCAGCAGCAGTGGGCAGCTTCAGCGGCAGTGGACAGAGCAGCTTCAACGGCAGTGGACCGTGGTATTTACAAGTTTTCCTTTGCAATTTTATTATTTCAATTTTCCTTAAAAGTTTAAAACCAAAAACCTAGGCCTGTAGACCCGTGTTCTCATTTCCAAAGATTACAGTTTCCGAAGACTGTCTTTGTTCACATGCCTTAGCATTGCTCTGTGGGCATGACGTCCTGCTCAAGGGTAATGAATCATTGTAAAAATTTATCAACAGTGATAAGTTTTTCAAAACTTATGAGCGACACAGTGTTCTGAAATCATATATGATTATGATATCTCAATATTATAAAAGGAACATTATGGGTGTACAATCCCACAAGTAGAATATCATATCATATTTCCTGTAGCTTTGTGGAAATATTTAATAAGGTGATGACCATAGTTGGAAAAAAAAGGGTAGTTGTTTGCACATTCATGAGTCCCTTCCTACCACAGGAGACTCTTATGATCAGTCTCTCCATTAGTCTTATGCTATAAAAACAATTTCAAAACTTATGCCCAAGGTTTGTTAGAGTCTCAATGTAAATTATGAATCTCCTGTATTTGTGGATCTTCAATGCCTTTAATATTATATGGCATCGAAACCAGAACTGGAAAAGAGACCTCTTACTCTGTAATTTGAGCCTGTAGATTCTTGTAAATCAATTTGGAATGAATTTAATAATTTATGAAACATTCATTCCCAAGCCAAATAAGTTAATAAGTTAATAACCATCAAATTATAAACTGTAAATGCACACATACAGGTTCAGACATTTTCGGTCAAATAGAAAGTAGGATTGAGAGTCGAGACCAGCCATAAGCTGTAATCAGCTGATGCTGTTAAATGGCGAAGGGCTATTTTGGACAATGGCTAAATTAAGTATCAAAATCTGCCAATTTCTCACAACATTCTGATAACATCATGTTAATATTAAAACTAGGAAAATATGCCTAAATGAATAAGTGTGTTTTGTGGAAGGGTAAGGCTGCCACTGTTTTAACTTTTAACTTTTTGGGATTACTTTACCACAGAGCACACCATGCATGGGGCATTTCCTTCTAATGATGTGCATGTTCAAATTTCATATATATTATTAATTATAAATTTATAATTTATAAAATATAATTATTAAAATTTAATATTATTATATTACCCGACGAACCCACACACCCTGTTTCCAAAAATGCCGTCCCTGTCCCCGTCCCCGTCCCCGCACCCACGTTTCCTGGCAACATAGTTCAAAAGTCCTGGATCAAGCCAGAGCTAATCTTAGCCATTGTTACGGAATTAATCTCGGCCTTTGAATTGTTAACGAGAAAAGTATAAGAGGATGCTCGATGGTCACTTGGAGCACACACTGAGTTGATCAAGAATTCGATTTTCTGGCGCTGGGCTTGCTTAGGAAATTGAAAGAGTGATCAGAGTTGCAGCTGAGGGGCAGTGAATACAAAAGCAGAGAGGCAGAGATAGTATCGGGAGGATCAGCATAGAAGCCGGGAGAGAGGGAGGTAGAGCCAGCCAGAGGTTCACGTAGAGCAAGCGAGGGCTCACGCAGAGGCTGCCAGGAGCTGCGCAGTGCCTCAGAGAGCCAACATGGGTGACATAGAGGCTCTAGGGGCTGACGTAGTGCCTCCAAAGGTTGACACAAGGTGAGCTAGGGTGACGTTGGGCCAGAAAGGCCTGACGCAGTCCCTAGAGGTTGACGTTGGGGTTTTCGTGGGGTAGATTGGAGCTGGGAGCTATCGGAGTGTTTATCTGGGGTTTCAGCCGAAATATCTGTCTCCGAAAGAGAGGTACTACTGTCGAGATTATTCTTTGTTGGGTGAGCCAGTTTTGGCACCCAGATTGTATTTTGAAACTGCTTAATAATACAAACCCTCAGATAGCTGCACCGGTTTTCCCGCATTGGGTTTTCCAGGGACATTGGTCCAAAAACAACGGTGTCACTTGTGTGCTTGTTTTGTTTCCTTCAGTTGATGATTTGTAATCTGTTGAGCATGTACTTGTATTTATTTTCAGTATTTACATGGTAAATAACTTGTTAATTAATCAAAACAAGTAGGCAAAAATAAATCAGAAAGTACATGAAAGGTTTCTAACGGGTTCGACTTAGAAATTCCAACATGGTATCAAAGCATGGTTGCAAATCACAGAAGAACTGAGGACATCAGCCGAGCAAAGTAGCAACAACAGAAAACAGATGTCCCGAGTGACAGAAGTTGTTCCTAGTAGGGAAGCAGCGAGGAAGGGGTGACGCAGTGCTTGCGTCATCAAGTTTGAGTCGGGAAGAGGATCAACGTAGTGGCAGAGGGGAGCAGTCTCGACCTACGTAGTGCCCGATCATCTTTCTCAGTCAGGAAGGATTGACGTCCGTGGCCAGGAGGTGTGGATTTTGCTGGTGCCGGTATTGCCCAGAGCTTAGAAGTTGTAACCTTCATTTTGCTGGAGCTTAGGAGGTTGTGGGTAAGTTGCAGAGTGATGCTGGTGGGGCACTGTAATCAAAACAATACCTAACAGGGCAAGACCAAGGAGGAGGGAGTTGCTACCATAGTTTTTAAAACCGGAACTGGTGACCGGATCAGTGCACCTAATGAACCGGTTTACCGACCAGAACTGGTCTAACCGGGACTGGTTTGGTCTAAATGAACCGGTTTTAGAAAAATACATTAAATAATTAATTTTTAATGAAACAAAACTATTTTGAAGATTTAAAACCATGATTCCAAGCCAATAGAGACAAAATATGCAAAGTTTGCTCATTTATATACCATGTAAAGGTGAATATGTCAAAATGGCACCGAGTGCAATACATATCATCGACAAAATAGCAAAATACATAAGCAATGAGGCTCTAAATGGCCTATGAAGTCCAAAAACAATGCTGCAAGCTATGAGGCCATTGGCCTACTACAAGTCTACAATGTACACATGATCAATCATCAAGTTCATCATGACTACTAGCCACAAGATCATCATCAAGAGCTACATAGACATCATCTGGTTCAGAGTCTGAGGATGCCTTAGCCTGATCTGCAACCTTAGTATCAATGCCACCAATAACAGTAGAAGTGGACCTAATGGAAGCACAAGTTTGCCGACCTGCATGACTAGTGCCTTCCATTGGTTCTTTGCCTTTCCTTGATGCCGCTACTGATCCTGGTTCTAATGCCACCACATAATCTACTTCATCCCCCGCTAAAGCCATGTCGATATCAAAATCAGCCTCAAACACAGGTTCTTCTGTCTCCTCCACCCATTTTGATGTTGGATCAATATCATCCAACATAATGGGATCTAGATCAGGAGTTTTGCTCATCATTTGGAGCTTCGATTGCATTTATTATTTACCCCCAAACCATGAAATCCTGAAAACCATTAAGTCTGCTGAATTTTGAGTGAAATCTAAAATTCTAGTTTCTCCATATGAAATCCAATGAGGTCGAAACTGCTCTCAAACATCCTGAGTCATTTCATGGTAATGTTAAAAATTTAAGTAAAAGGATGAATTTAACATTACCATTAATTGCCAACATTGTTAGGGTTGAAATGTGTCAGGAAAATGAGAGGGTAGGCATGTTTTTCTTGGAGGTACTATTTTTGGAGGAAAACAACTCCAAATTTCCTTCAAAATAGCGTCAAAACTCACAAAAATGCATTTTGTGGGGGTTATACTTGCCATGGCAATAAACTGGCTGGTTTAGGACAAAACCGGTTGGTTTGACCACAAACCGGCCGGTTCTGTCCTAAATCGGCCGGTTAGGACCGGTTAGCTCCAATTTTTGGCCAAACAGGGTGTCTGACTGAGTTTTTTGACCGTTTCCAACCGGTGGGCCTGCTAACCGGCCGGTTAGACCAGTAACTGGTTAGCTGGGCCGATTTTGAATACTATAGTTGCTACCGAGGATTTCTAGCCAAGAAATTCGGATCAGTGGTGCAGCTGCACTAATGATCGGAGTGGGGGCATCTCAACATTGGCAGAAGGGTTTCTAGGAGGGAAATTGAGGCTCAGAGTGAGTCACACCAAGAACTTCCAGGAGGGAAGTAGAGGAGCAGCGAGATGGCAGTGAACAGGGTAAGAGACCAGGACAGACTGGACAGAGCCTCAAACGTCGTAGTCTGGAAGGCCAGAATCTTACCTATTCTAGACAGGAACCGTCTCAAGCAATTTACCTTGAGGACAATAGTGGTCCCAGTTGACCCGGTTGATAACGATAGGTATGAGGATGCAATGGCGAGGGCCAAGAGCATCATCCTTGATGCGATCAAGGACCATGTAGTACCACTTATTGCCAAGAAGAATACGGCAAATGAGATGTGGGAGGCCCTAAAAAAGTTGTATCAGCATACTTCCGTGCAGAGGAAGATGCTACTAAAAAATCAGCTGCAGTCATACCAGATGTAGAAGGGAGAACAGATCGACACCTTCCTCGGTCGATTGAAGGAGATCCGGGATCAGCTAGCTTCCATAGGAGCCATGCCGGATCAAGAATTGATGGTGAGAACAACCCTGAACGTAGTCTCTGAAGACTGGGAGGTGTTTGTCCAAAGCATACTGGGCAGGGCGACCCTTCCAGATTTGAAGGAAATATGGGCGACTTTTCTCTAAGAAGAGATTAGAAGGCTGACCAAGGCAGGAAGCAGCAATAAGGGGGTCAGAATTAAGGAGGAAGAGGTGCATGCTGCCCTAGAATTTGAGGGAAAGCAGGAGAAATGGAAGAAGAAGGATCTCTCCAAGGTCAAATGCTTCTACTGTGGGGAACTGGGTCATTCTGCGACCCAGTGCCCAAGGAAGAAGAGCATGGGAGAGGCTTCTGAGACTAGGGTTGCGCTAGCAAGGGCGGAGAAGGAAGTGGAGACAGATGATGACTATGCCATGAGTGCTCACACGCCACTTGAGCGGAAGTGGGGAGACATCGAGCTATAGTCAGACGAACTACAGGCGATGAGGGGTAGGATACTCGAGGTACTCAGCCTCTTGGATTATACCTTGCTACAGGAGCCCTGAAGAGGAGTAGCAGTACTAGCGGATGTCAGTGGAGACGGATGTGGATGGAGTGACAGAGGGAGCTATAGTGCAGGATTCCTAGGACAGCGTGAGGTAGCAATGTGAGATGCATGGAGTTGTTGCAGCAGCACAGAGGTCAGAGAAGGGGCACTTGTTAGTGACAGAGGGAGTTTCAACATCGAGGGTGTCTCTAGCCCGACAGAGATGTCAGAGTTGCGAGATCAGTTACTTACTTCTCAGTAACTGAGTTGCAGTGCAGCAGTTAGCAGTGGCAATGCTATGGGCAGCACGATGCAGCATGATGAGAGGGGTTGTCGTACAGTTGCATCAGCGGCAATGGTAGGGCCATGGGTAGCAGTACATGATGCAACAGTGCAGAGGATGTTGGGCAGCAGGCCTAGCATCAACACAAGGACCAATGCCGAATGATTAGGGTGATGCTCAGTGAGGAGTATTACTAGAGCACAGTCCTCGCTAAGAGGGAGTGTTGATTTGGGGTAGCATCGGATGTTCTCTAACCACGAAAATTAGTGGAGAGGCTAAAGCACATGAGATCTCCAATACTCAGAAATGGTTTGGGTAGATTCTAAACAGTTTGTGAGATATTTAAAATAATTAATATTTTTAATGGAGTCCTTAAGTCTAAACTTAGGGAAAATAAAATACTAATGTGAATTAATATAAAACTGTGTTAGAAGGGTCCAAAAGTCATGGATCAAACCAAAGTTAATCTTAGCCGTTGATTAGGGACTTAATATCGGCCGTTTAATTGTCAATGAGAAAAGTATAAGAGGAGGCTTGAGGGTCACTTGGAGAACACACCGAGTTGATCAAGAATTCGATTTTCTGGGGTTGGGCTTGCTGAGGAAATCGAAGGAGTGATCAGAGTTGCAGTTGAGGGGTAGTGAATACAAAAGCAGAGAGGCAAAGATAGTGCCGGGAGGATCAACGTAGAAGTCGGGAGAGAGGGATGCAGAGCCAGCTAGAGGTTCACGTAGAGCCAGTTAGGGCTCACGCAGAGGTAGCCATGAGTTGTGCAGTGCCTTAGAGAGCCAGCGTGGGTGACGTAGAGGCTCTAAGGGCTGACATAGGGCGAGCTAGGGTGACGTTGGGCCAAAAAGGGCTGACATAGTCCCTAGAGGCTGACACGGGGGTTTTCATGGGGCAGATTGGAGCTGGGAGCTGTCGAGGTGTTTATCCGGGGTTTCAGCCAAAATATCTGTCTTCGAAGGAGAGGTACTGTTAGCACTCCAGGAAACTCTCCTAGGTTGTAGCTCGGAGATGCCTGGAAACATATAAATCTTCAATATCGTTCTCTAAACTGTTGGAATGGATTGGGGTTTGGATCAATTCAGATAACTGTTTCAACTCTATTTTCACTCAAGACATGCATGAACACCCTCAGCTTGACAAGGCTTTCGACCACTAATGCTCAATAGTTTATAGATTCAATGAATAGATGGAGAATCCTAACTGTACCAACAGATACATACATAAACACATATGAATGGCTAGCTATAGAAAGTAAATGAAGCTTACAAATCTAATTTATCAACGCAGAGATAAGATGACAGTTATCTGGCATTCGACATAGAAGAAAACATGAATAACCTATTCAAGTGCAAGCTTAGAACAGAGGAGAAGATGGCGATTGAACATGTAACAACAAAAGAAGCTTGTATTATTGGAATGAAGATGAGACGCTGGGAGGAATAGAGTATCCATAGTCTCCAAAAGTTGAACCCTTATTCCCTCCAACTTTCAGCCATTTATAGGATTTTTACAATACTCTCAAACTCTCTGAGGCTTGAGATGTCTTAATCTATCCCCTCTGTCTTCTAACTACCTGATGCCATAACTCGATAAAGATGAGCTCAGAGAGCTTTGTTTCTAACCAACACAGTAATCAAATTCTGGTAATTTCGCCATGTTGTCAGGTGGTTCACTCGTGCCAGCACGTTCCATGATCATTTCTATTGGTTTGGCTGCATCGTGATGTTGTTTTTTCCCTTTTCGGCCATGCATTCTGTTATTTCAGTTCAACTGTCTGACTGTAAAAAACACTAACAAAGCCAACAAATTTCCTCCCTGGAGGACTAGTGGAAAGTGGTGTACGGGGCCGTTGGATGGTGTGGATCGACGGTCAGGATGTTGGTCAGGCGGCGGAGATCGAGCCAAGGAAGAATAGATGAGAGAGTGCACAGGAGTTGTCGGATCGATATGATCAATGGATAGGATCATATCGCAGAGATAGAGGAATTGATATCGCATCGGCGGATTTTAAAGCGAAAGGTGGTATGTCGGGCGAGATCACAAGAGGTAAGTGGTAATTCGGATTGGCATCTGATTCCACTCATTAAGTGACATGTAACAGCGAGGAGGAGAGATGAAACTGCTTTTCGGGCGGTTAATCCTCGTGCATGTTGCTCACCCGAACTCGTTGTGAACCGTTGGATATGATGGAGGAAGATCGATGGTTGAGGATCATCATGCAAGTTGATTTGATCGGCTAAGTGACAACCGTCGGATCGAGTTCAAATCAACGGTCAAGATTTGATCGTTAATCGCAGCGGAAAAGAGAAGAACCGAGAGCGGACCCGCCGATATCTATGAGCATGGGTGTATAATTTTTGAAGTTCGGCTTATGGCCAAAGCAGAGCAAGAGGAGACGTGGACCATCGGAGCTAAAACAAGGGACATTTCCGTTAAAATAGAAGCATTGCACCTCAAGGCTAACAGGTATTATTGCCGAGATTATTCTCTGTTATGTGAGCCGGTTTTGGCACCCAGATTGTATTCTGAAATTGCTTAATAATACAAACCCTCAGATAGCTGCACTGGTTTTTCTGCATTGGGTTTTTCCGGGGACGTTGGTTTAAAAACAACGGTGTCACTTGTGTGCTTGTTCTTTTTCCTTCAGTTAATGATCTATAATGTGTTGAGCATGTACTTGTATTTATTTTCAGTGTTTACATGGTAAATAACTTGTTAATTAATCAGAACAAGTAGGTAGAAATAAATCAGAAAGTACATGAAGGGTTTCTAATGGGTTAGACTTAGAAATTCCAACAACGTAATCAATTGCTATGGTAGGAATTTGGGCATCCACATTTTCACACTTAGTAGCCCAATCAGGGTTGCGGCTAAGGCTTGTAGGAAAAAAATGGCTACCGACTAGGCTTGAAGGTCAACGCTGGGACTAGGGGCCCTAAAACACTTTGAGACTTAAGATTTTCAATGTTACACAAATCACCACAAAATTGCATGATTGTTGGTCTTGTAAATCAAATGGAGACTAGATCTTACCCTCAAGGGCCTAGATCTAGCCCAAAACCCCAACAAATCTTTTTGAAGCGACCTGCACAAATGAAAATAGAATTTCCCAAAACCCTAGTATATATAAAATTAAAATAATAAAACCCCAAGTGCTACAAAACAAGGGTTAGAAAATAATTTACAAAAATTATTTACAAATATATAAAAATATACAATGCCTGTAAAATGATTTTTTTTGAGAATTTTATTTTTTTAAATAATGACAATGGCTCAATGTATTTTGAAAGATAGAGTATTAACCACAACCTTAGTGAAGTAAGAAAATCATATAAATTTCCCGACGGCCAAACAAGGTCAGCCTATGCCTACAGTCTGTGAACTTGGAGTCCAAGGGCTTGTGTACCCGCAAATCTCAATGTATATTTCTTCAAGAAAACTTGTTAGACATATGGTGAATCAGATCACCTAAGATAGACCCAAAATCTACCAATAGAATGCTCTTATCATCAACAAATGAAATAACAAGTTTATATAAATTTTAGCACAATATAGGAAAGCACATAGCTAGCACGTATCATAGATCAATGAGACAAAGACACCATGAACTAAACCCCAAAATCTTCTATTATGATATTCAAACGTTCCCAACAGAACAGTGGCTTCACAACAACGTTACAAAATTACACCGACCAAGGATATCCAAATAGAAGCAAAATTTCTTCTATTTATAGAGAAATCCTTCCAAGTGGAAATAATGGCTACTTGGCTTGATCCCCGTCAAAATAATATCGACCGTTGATAAATATTTGATCATCTTTTAATCTATGTTGTTGAAAATATTTATTTTGAGGAATTTTCGAATTTCTCATAAAACCCATTTTTTATTAATCTAAAAATTATTTTTTTGGATTAATTTCCTCAAAATTTTGACTTTGACTTAACCACCAAGCTCTAAGGGCTTAATTTTTCTTAAAAAATCCATTTTTTCCTTGGTGGGGGCCCTCCAAAAAAATAATTTCTTTCTGACCTCGAAATTTTTTGGTCATTTTCCACTTGGAGAAATTAATTTCTCAAAAATTAATTTTTTGACTCTAAATTAATTAATTTTCTTGCTAAGGATTTAATTTTATTTTTGCCATAAAAATTAATTAATTGACACAAGAGGAGATTAATTATTTTTCCACCCTCAAATATTTTAGCCATGTTGTTTGATTGCGAGGGACCATGCACTAAAATATTTTTTACATTAGATAATTACAAATTCAACCCTCAAAGGGGGAATACCCATTTGTTATAGACCCTCAAATAATTACCCAATTCTGTGACACAATATGATTTAGTAGACCAAGCAATTTGTAATAAAATAATTTAGCCAAATAACTTAAATTATTCTCAGACCACTTTTACAAAGACTCGATATAACACTAGGACTCACCTAAGACTTTGTCAATAAATTCCACCCTAACTTTGGGATTTAAGCTGGAGGAAAAAACTCTATCAATTGTCCGTGTTTAAAAACACACATAATATGGGGAGACGAAAAACCTCCTAGGATGAAATTCGTTGCCAAAATAAAAGGCTTACTTAGGTGTTGTTACATTATTAAACAATTCATACTAGCATCATTCACATTACAACGTGCATAATTTGGGTTTACAATGATACAATAATTTGTTGGTTGATGATCATGAACTTTGAAAATTTTTGTCCAACGGCTTCCTTGGACCTTTGACAAAATTGGTGCAACAGGACCAAGGGCATCAATTCTTGACCTTGTTAAGGACGATTTTGGCTAATCTAAAGCATCTAGGACTCCATATGCCCAAAGGACAAGGTGTTGGTCCAAGATTTTGGTGATCAATTCTAAATTTCGGTCCCCATAAATATGACGACTAGGCTAGGGCATAGAGCGAAATGCATTGGAGGAAGAATTGATGGATTCTAGGAGCACATACACCAAGCCTATGGTCTTATCTACAAGACCTCAAAGTTTGGCAAGCATCCCTTAGGTTTTCATCCATAAATCTATTGCCCTAGGTGTGCCCTAGAAGGGAAACCCTACCATGTATTTCCTTGACTTGGGGACTTCTTTGAGGTTTGTATGAGCCTAGTACTCAGTGAACTAAATCATAAGAAACCCTTTCTTCACCTTGCCTTGGTCTCAGGAGTACCTTTGTCCATGATAATTCACAAAACCCTAGATCTTGTGTAAGCTCTTTTTAAGTCTCTTAGAGGGAGCAAAGTACCCTTTTGAAGAGCCATATTATCACGTAGAGCTTCCCCTAAGAGGTCTTACCTCACCACCTAGCACCATAAGCTTTAGAATATCCATCGAAAGGCGATTATCATCCTATCAGAACTCCTCCCATTGGTGAAAGTCCGTAAAAAGAAGGGGACATTGGCTAAGATAACAGTGGCCCATTGTTCGATTGTTATTTCTTAGTCTAGCTCTTTGTCCTATAGGCTTTCCCTCCTTAGGGCCTGCTAAATTTTATGGTAACAAAGCCCTAATTACGGTACTCTTTCGTTCGAAACCTTTAGGGTTTGACAAATTCTTCAACATGCCACACAAAGCTTCTAATTCTAGGGTGTGCCTCTCAAGACTTCTCTAAATCCTAGCATAGCCATTCTCTCCCCTCATGAGAACTCCAACAATGATGATATAACTCTTCATTGAGATGGCTTTTATACTTCTTTTTCTTTATTGGGTTAGCGCTGACCTATTCATAGCTTAAGGTCATGCTTTATTGTAATTATCCTAAATAGGAAATGCAAGTGATAATAGCAAATATTCTATGTAGCAAAATACAAAAATGAAATGTTCATCAGACACCCATATAAAAATTGTAATGGAGAACTTCTGAGCCATTTTATTAATTTTCTGCAAGCTAAATACATTGCATGATGGAATGGTGCACCTGGGCTTGTCTCAATGGACAAGCAAGACCAAACCCAGGTAGGAAAATTGCTGAGCTGAAGGTTGCCCAGTGGCTGCACCACTTTGCACTGTGCTGCCCAGAAAACAACTACTTTGGTAAAGTTCAAATGGCTGGAATGGGTAGTAAAACCACCCAGAAAATTATATCCTTTTAACCCTGCACTCCTTGGCCAAAACCCAAAAACTACGAAGGGATTTTAGCAGGTTTTGACTTTGGTTTTTCGACCCCCTAGGAGCCTGACCCCAACTATGGTTTCCAAATTCGACCTGCTGGAAATTGTTTGCAAATCCACCTGCAAACTCCTCCAAAATGTTGGGTTTACCCTTGCTATCCAACTCCTAACTCCCCGAATGATCTCTTGGCCCTACGCAGCTGCTCTCCAAGCACCACAAAATTCTGTTGTGTGGCCTCTGCGTTGTCTCTGAACCCAAAAATGTGAATTGCTGGAATGCTGGCTCAACGGGCTGAAAGCTCTAGCGAAAATGCATGTCCAACACTGCTACCTCAGCTCCTTCACCTCTCGGCAAGATGTGTGATCCCTGCTGGTCTCAAACTCCCTCTGCGTGATTCATGGCTACCCAGAAATACGCACTCCCTTCCTCTGCGTGATTCATGGCTACCCAGAAATACGCACTCCCTTCCTCTGTGTTGTTGCTAATATGTGTCACTACCCCGGAACTCCTGTAGAACAGCCTCCCTAAGGCGGGCATGGATGGTCCCCCGAAGTAGAGGTTGAATCTCCCACGTGAGAGACTCGTGGCTAAACAGCCAGTAGACTCGCTAAACAACAGAGTGAACAAATGTGTATTTGTTTGCAAATGTCAAAGATGAAAACAAAATGAGAGCTGATCTCTCTTTATAACTCCTTGGGCCTCCTTAGCCTCATGTGGGCCCCTCCATCCACCCATTCGATTTTCCCTCTAAGCATATCGAATGGCTAATTCGAATTCCTATGTGGGTGGTCCCCACATTCCACTAGCAGCTAAATAAAGTCGATTTGGTCCCTAAGTCCCTAAGTCGAAAGTGTAGGGCCCTCTTCCTTAGTAAAAATGTGCAAAATTGTGTAACAACACCCTGTTACTAATGTGTTTGAGAAGGGACATGACAGTCCTCCCCTCCCAAATGTTGCTTGGCCTCAAGCAACCTCAAAGTTGGGTACTCCAAAATATGGTGACCCTCCCAGGTGGCATCCTCATTTGGCAAGTTATTCCAATGCACCAAACATTGCTTGTCCTCAACCAATGCCTGAACAAACACCCTCTTTGACTGTGGACCCCCACTATCACTGCAAACTTCACTAGGGTCCCAAATATGCCATTGGATCGTACCTGATCATTGTACTATCCTATAGTGAAGGAGTCCCTTGATACCCAGATCCCAAGCCAACCTGATTAACGTGAAGCCCCACTTGCTCCACTCACTATCCTGCTAGATATGGGCATTAGAACCTTGTGTCTATCACCAATAAGTACAACATCCCGACGATGTAAAACTCTGCCTAAATCCTCATGAAGTTGCTCTACCGAATAGTCCACCCCATGCACTCTGATTGTGGGCCCTTGAAGATACAACTCAATCCCTATGTGAATGAAGCCTCTCCTGCATGAGCTCCTCCTGAAATCCTCTTGCGGCCCATCTTGCCATGTTGATGAAGTCTCCCATGCCCTTAGCGAATCACTGAAACCCGATGGAGAATCTTGATGACCCTCCCCTATAGAAACCAACTCACCCCTATGGGTATCTGAACTGCTAAGTACTATGACGCTAGGGTCCCATGCCCAATGCAACAAGAAACTGTCCTGCTGAACCTGTGACACCTTGGTCATCACCAATTGTCTAACATGCTCGTACCAGAGCCTCCTCTTGCATAGGTCTCGGCCACAATCTATACGATGATCGAGGTTAGGCCCAACCTGCCAAAGCGACCCAATAGTGTTAGCACCTATCTCTCCATGGTTGGCCCCAATCTTGAACAACAATCTACCTCGCCCTTTGGTGAGGGCTTCGGTGATTCCCCACGTGTCTACTTATGAATGAATCAATTCGCATGTTATCCTGCCCATGCTCACTGAGGAGTGGAGTATCCCACCAATCCACTGGATCTCTAGATCCCATAACCATACTAGAGGTCCACAACCCCCAATCCTCTTTGCCTGTCGCTGTGATATGCTGCTAGTTGTTGGGACTCCTCCGTGCCCTGTCTTTGACTCTTGTAGGTATCCAATAGGTAGGCACCGAGCATCAAGAACCTGTGTTGCGAATAACCAACTGCTCTGTGCCTGCCAAATCACACAGCAAGATCTACTATCCCAACTCTTGATGATGTGCCCTGGTCCTACTGGAAGCCTAGGCATCATCCTGCCAACAAGGGCTACCATCCCTCGCACCTCATGCTCACCTAATGTCTCAAGTTGTCGAGCTGGAAAAGCACCATACAACTCCCTCTCGGTCACCTCCCCAAGTGTGAGCCTAGGGGTGGAACATATGCTACCTCGACAATCAACCATGTTATCCCTAAGCCTGTATCTGTCAACTCGTGCACCTACCAAGTGTCTCAACTGGAGAGTCTCCTCCTAGCCCATGACACGCGGTGTCTCATCCAACTGCCTAGGGTGAGCCTCCCATGCCTTGCTGCCTGAATGGAGAGTGTCAAGGGGCAACAACCAAACACTATGTGACTGTAAGCAACACCAGAGGAGGATGGGTGGGTATGTCCCGAAGGGTATGATCAAGAGTCTGCTAGAATGCTCAAGAGTAATCCTATGGACGTCCCTGTCTCTACCTTGGATCTACTAACAACCCCCTCGAGGCCCTATCTCCGCTAAACATGGTGTCACCAGATGCTCAACCATGTCCTCATCGATCCTAGGTGAGATGCATCCAATGGTATACCTATTTCCCCTATCCATAAGTCTCCTTGGAGGTAACGCTCCAAATGCCCACTGCACTGCGTCATCTGCCACTACATACCACCCAGTATCACCGCACTCATCGACATGCCACTGTATATCGCAACCTATCTCTGTACACCATGGAATACCCCCAGCTACAGTCATACCATCTTGTATCATCCTGTGCCTTGCCTGTGTCACTGCACCTGTCACTCCCTGCACGTCCTCAATGCGATGTGAGTCACTCCTCCTAGCCCACAGTGTCAACTGGCATGCTGTGGTATACCACCATGTATCTCTGTGCTCCTATGCAATCCACTGTACACCATTGGGTGCTATGGCCTAGAATTGGGTTTGTATGCATCGGGCCACATCCCTCTATATAAAATTGAACGCTACGACCTAACTCTGTGCAGTCTTGTGTACCACTACCTACTATCATACCATCCTATAACATATGGTATCCTGCATGTGCCAAAGTGTTCACCACTCTGATATTGACCCCACCATGACATGCATCATGTCCCCTCGTCCATCCTAGTAGACCTGAGCACCCTAACTTCACTCTTGCTAGGGGGGATATCTTTGTTGTGCCGATCCTCTGTGACCCCTAAGTCCTAAACCTCAATGGGAGAACATCATCTCCATACAATATTCAGTCTAGTGGCATACCCATGCCAGCTCCTTGATCCAAAATGGATTTTGGATAGACTGCTAAGTCTAAGTGTTCCTCACAGAGGAAAATGAAAGTCCAAGGAAGTTCCTGGAAATAGCCCCATTGCATAGATCTTTTCATTATGAATCTATTGCAACTTGAATGGGAAAAAATGGACTTAGGATGCAAAAGTTATCGCAGAAAGAAGATGCCCTATGTTCTTTAGAAAAAGAGGAAAAATCCTCTAAAATGGGCAAAAAAACCCTTATAAAGAGAAATCGCATCGACAGAGGGCTAAAGGCGGACTTGAGCGAAAAGGGGAAGAAACCCCCGATTGCCGATCCTCGACATGTCGGGTCGGAGGAAGGCACATGCACATGATATGAGAAAAAGACCCAGGCCGATGCGATATTGTGATTGCTGATATCGGCGTCGGCATAGGCCATGCCATATGGAAAGACCCCGGGACTTTGCGATATGCAATTGCGACATGTTGCATCGCAAAATCGCATCGCGACAATACAGAGGAGTGGGGCCATATATATATGTGACTTGCAATAAAGCCGGACCCGACGGGTCTTATCGGCCCAAATATATATATTTTGAGTTCCGGAAGGAAAGGGTTTTTCTATGTAAAATCGCATTTTCATTAAATAAACGAAAAACAAAGGAAATGTGAATGGGGCGATAAAACGGACCCGAAAGGTTTTATACATGCAGCGATATATAATTTGAGTTTCATAAAGGCGGATTTCGAGCAGGCCTCATGTGGTAAATGGTTTTGGGCTGGCTCCGCCTGATCCCACACAATGAACAATGCATGGCTTGGCGGAGGAATAGGGAAACCGCCTTTTCAGGCGGGTAACCTCTGTACTCCTAAGCTGCCCGAAAATGCATGATGACCATTTGATCTGAGATCTCGTAGATCGACAGTGGAGAGCGTGATAGCGGCCAAAGGTGGACCTGATGCGATATTAGGGTGGATACTATAACATTTGAAGTCCGATATGGGGAAAATTGTTGGGATTTTCTTTGTATTTGGGATTTTTCGTAATAAACCCAAATAGTGATTTAAAGGCGGACCCGATGGAATATAGGGCAGATTTAATGATATTTCAGGTCCGATAAACGACAGATTGGCAGATTTTCCCGTGTTTTAGTGTATTTCTCTGTGTAAACAGAGAATGACTATTCTAAGGATTTCAAAGGTACCGATAGTCCTTCCATTACAGAACAGGTGGCCACCATCCCTAAAGGCGTTTAGCAATGATTGCTAATGTTCAGAGGGGGATTTGAGCGGACAGAGGTCGGGAGCCAAAGAGCCCAGAAGAGGAAAACGAACAGATAATGCTGATTGGCCTAAATATTTGGGTCTTGGATATGGACAGTCTTATGGAGAGGGTTCCAAATCTGCCATGAAGGCCATTGAAACAGTCCCAAGAAGGAGTTTCATTTCATGTCCTCTACCTCAAGAGTGTGAAGATGGTATTTAGGAGGAATGCAATAGCTTGAAACATCATTTGCAGGATGCAGGTTTTCAGAAGCACACACTTGAACCAGAGAGTTGTGGAAACTCTAACAGCCTTGAAGAGATTGATGGTGTTCCAAATGGAGCTACTTCTTCACTCAATTCACCTCCTCATGAAGGCAATAAAGGTGAAAGAGGCAGGCATAAATCTGGTTCTAAACACATTCCTTTTGATTTTGCAAAGCATGGTAAATTTCCACATAAGCATGGGAAAAGAATTGCATGTTCCTTTTGTGGTTTGGATAACCATCATGTTTCTAGATGTTGGAAGAGAATGGCCACATACAGGAAAATTTTGAAGGAAAGAAGCAAAAAGCCAAAGGTCCATTGGACAAGGCAAATCATGATGTCAAGAGGATGCACATGTATTGCACTTACTGCCATAAGCAAGGGCATCTTGCTGAAAGGTGTTGGACTCTGAATCCAACAATGCTTCCACAAAAGCTTAAAAAAGTGGAAAGAGAAGATGGCAAAAATGGAAATGAAGTTTCCATGGATGATGTGCTTCAAAATGATTCACATGTTGATACTAATGTGCAGACAAAGGAAAAACCTTTGAACTGGATTGGTAAGAAATGGTTGGAGTTCTTTTCCAATTAAGGATTGCATGTCTATTGATGCATCTATTGGCATTTCTTTGTTGATGAGATGCAAGTTGCAGGTTTCTACCAAGATAGTGAATGGAAAAAGGTTGTGTAGGAGACTCACTTTGATGCTGCAACATTATATTTCATTTCAGCTTCAAAAGTACAGTGTGCTTAAGTGAAAGTTGAAGGATGAAATGATATGCATGAACATAGGGATGTTGATGTTTTCCTTGTATTTGAACATATATGTGTGATTAACTTGCAGGGTTGACTGCTTTGACATGCATGTGATGTAACGTTGACTTGAAGAAAGTTGAATTGGTCTCCTAGAGGGAGATAATAATGAAGTGTTTCATCTTTTGAAAAGAGTCCTAATGGTCTTTTTCTACATGTTCGACTTGAAGGGTCATTTGTTTAAAGGCATGTTTTGTGGGCTTGTTATCTAGTCCATCATTCGTATGCAGATGTAAGACATGGAGGTGTTCACAAGCTGTGAAATCTGTTTCTTTTGTTGAAGCAGGAGTTTAGGCCATCCAGTTGTTGTTTGTATTTCTGTTGTTGTTGACAACTTGTTAAACAGATACAAATGAAAGTTTTGTGGAGCAGATGAACTTCACATTTGTTTGAGCCACCTTGGATCAATGATCAAGGCAAAGAAGTTCAAATCACCTTCTATGACCATTTCAGTAAAAGTTCTGCAGGAAGGCAAGGAGGAAGACAGTTCTTCCCAGGAAGACCAGCTCATCTAGGAAGGGAAGTGGTCAGAGACTTTGGTTCAGAGGCACTATGCAAGGTAAGTGTGTGGAGGCTAAAAGAAGAGGGTCCTACTACTCTCAGGTACTGTTCAGATCAATATATCAGTCTTTTAGAGACCAAAAGTTCTTTTAGTGGGAAGGCGTGATCCAAAATTGATTTTGGATAGACTCTTAAGTCTAAGTGTTCCTCACAGAGGAAAATGAAAGTCCAAGGAAGTTCCTGGAAATAGCCCCATTGCAGAGATCTTTTCATTTTGAATCTACTGCAACTTGAATGGGAAAAAATGGACTTAGGATGCAGAAGTTATCGCAAAAGAAGATGCCCTATGTTCTTTAGAAAAAGAGGAAAAATCCTCTAAAATGGGCAAAAAAAACCCTTATACAGGGAAATCGCATCGGCAGAGGGCTAAAGGCGGACTTAAGCGAAAAGGGGAAGAAACCCCAATTGTCGATCCCCGACATATCGGGTTGGAGGAAGGCACATGCCCATGATATGAGAAAAAGACCCGTGCTGATGCGATATTGCAATCG
Source organism: Pinus tabuliformis (assembly GCA_031772625.1). Taxonomy (NCBI): domain Eukaryota; kingdom Viridiplantae; phylum Streptophyta; class Pinopsida; order Pinales; family Pinaceae; genus Pinus; species Pinus tabuliformis. The sequence continues at coordinate 929,133,314 of CM062804.1, forward strand.
CCGATATCGGCATCGGTGGATCGGCGTTGGCATAGGCCATGCCATATGGAAAGACCCTGGGACTTTGCGATATGCGATTGCGACATGTTGCATTGCAAAATCGCATTGCGACAATACAGAGGAGCGGGGCCATATATATATGTGACTTGCGATAAAGCCGGACCCGACAGGTCTTATCGGCCCAAATATATATGTTTTGAGTTCCGGAAGGAAAGGTTTTTTTTTATGTAAAATTGCATTTTCGTTAAATAAACGAAAAACAAAGGAAATGCGAATGGGGCGATAAAATGGATGCGAAAGGTTTTATACATGCAGCGATATATAATTTGAGTTTTGTAAAGGCGGATTTCAGGCGGGCATCAAGCGGTAAATGGTTTTGGGCTGGCTCCGCTGGATCCCACACAATGAACGATGCATGGCTTGGCGGAGGAACAGGGAAACCGCCTTTTCGGGCAGGTAACCTTCGTACTCCTAAGCCACCCCAAAATGCATGATGACTGTTGGATCAGAGATCCCGTAGATCGACAGTGGAGAGCGCGATAGCAGCCAAAGGTGGACCTGATGCGATATTAGGGTGGATACTATAACATTTGAAGTCCGATATGGGGAAAATTGTCAGGATTTTCTTTGTATTTGGGATTTTTCGTAATAAACCCAAATATAAAGGAACCCACACCTATGCGACTTGCAATAGCGATTTAAAGGCGGACCCAATGGAATATAGGGCGGATTTAATGATATTTCAGGTCCGATAAACGGCAGATTGGCGGATTTTCCCGTGTTTTAGTGTATTTCTCTATGTAAACAGAGAATGACTATTCTTATGATTTCAAAGGCATCGATGGTCCTTCCGTTATAGAACAGGTGGCCACCATCCCTGAAGGCGTTTAGCAATGATTGCTAACGCTCAAAGGGGGATTTGAGCGGACAGAGGTTGGGAGCCAGAGAGCCCAGAAGAGGAAAACGAACAGACAACGCCGATTGGCTTAAAAGCCACAGAATGACAGAGATAGAGAAGCAGTGCTGAGACAGGAGCGTAGAAAGCCAAGCCAAAGCAGGAAGCAGAGGCAAAGAAAGCTAGAGCCAGAGCCAGAGCCAGAGCCGAGCACCAGAAGAACCGAGAGCTTCAAGAGCCAGGGATAAAATGGTGTCTAAATCCATTGTTTCTGTGTAAAACAGTGGAGTTGAGCCAAGAGCTTGTAAAAGGACTTTGCCATAATCCCAGAGAGCCTAGTTGAGTTGACTAGAGCTCATGGAGATGTAGGCCAAGAGTTTTGGGTGAACTCCTAATTAAATAGCTGTATTATGTGTGTTGTTTTATTGCTGCATTATATCCGCTGCTTTAGTTGCTGTTATATCAGTTCAAGCAAATAGACTTAAAAACACATAAACAATCAACAATAAACATAAGCATACACCTTCTTTCAAGCACATATTTAATTCTGCATTGGTTAATCATTAAGACTTGGGAATATTTGAAGCTTTGGAAGTGGGAAAGGTTCTTGAAAATTAGACAAGAAGCCTAAGTGCCCCATTTTCATATCACTCCTCCAACCAGCTCCTACTAAAGAATGCTAATCATCCTGCACCCCCATGCGCAACCAACATGCCAAAACAACCAATGGAGTCTGCGCACAAATCACCTGGCCACTAGCATCAACTAGAACTCCCCTAAGGAATGCACGCGCTCAGGCATGGGGTTGACTACCTCATTAATGCCATGGCCATCCCGCATGTTTGATATCGGATAGGAAGCCCTGCCTGGATCCCAATGCTAACCTGAGCCTCTAACACCCTCAATGTTTGAGAGCTTCCACTGAGCTTTACTTCGAACTACGACCATCTCCATGAGTCTAGGCCATTCCACTGGGTAGCAACTCAGAATCTCTCGCCATCCAACCCCAAGAGAGGGATCGAATGCACAAACTCTAGCACATAGAACAAGCCCTCCATCCTGCAAGTGTTGCACCCTACGCAACTCATGTCGCCTCAACTCACCATCCTGGTCAACACATAAAATTTGTCAAGGAGTCTCTGCATCTCTCTCTCCATGGTGCAAAGGTAGTCTAGCAATGTTGCAAACCCCATCTATATAAACCCAGAGAAAGCTTTTATTTGGAAGTACTACAACTCTTGACGGTCTGTGCATCTAACAACTCTAAGTCAGTGGTGGGCCCCAAAGAAGACTACTCGTCCTCCTCCACCATGGGCTCAACATGAGTCACAAACTGCCCCTCCATGACTAGCTCACGCCCCTCTATGTGCTCTCCATGTTGTTGTAGGTGGTTTTCATCCTGCAACTCTATCATAGATCTGGGTGCCTCTGTACCTATCGGTTCCTCATCAAGGGTGGTGATGTCTCTCGGCACCTCATCATCCCGTCATGCGCTGCTATCACCTGAAAACTCGGTCAAGACCCGGATATCTGAACAACGGATGTCACCTTCTCAACGGTGGACATGTTTGTGCCTCCTGGCACCTGATGAATGGATGGTCCTATGGGTGTATGCTCTACTTTCTCCCCCAAGGTGTCAACTGGTGTTATCAAAGAGGCCTCCAACAGAGGTGACTCTTGTGCCACACTGGTATAACAATGTGATCCTCACACTCCCGTGTGTCGTCTACCTCATGTTCAATCTCCTCCTTAGGCCCCTGATGTCTAAGACCAAGTCTCCACCAGCAAAATTGTCTCTTTGAGTCATCCTCTGTCTCTGGCTTGCCTGCTCCTTTTAAGGAGATCTAGTGCCCTAATTCTATCGGCTTTTCCAACATAGCGTAGATGGTTGTACTCCCACGGCTTGTGCACCTCTAGTATCTATATCTTAAGGACAAGGATAGATCTGGTCTGCCACCTTCCTCAACTGAGCCAATCTCTCATCGCTCCAGTAGATTCCACCCCAGAATTCCTGCATACTGAATCTCCCTTAAGCCATGGGTAGTGTACGGTGTAACTCGTCATTATGCATATATGCCCAAATCTCCCATGATCTTACTGGTTACCCACAGTTGGGCCAAGATCATGCTTTGGTACCACTGTAATGATCCTAAATAGGAAATACAAGTGATAACAAGTTACAACAAATATTCTACGCAACAAAATACAAACACGAAATGTTCAACATACACCCATATAAAAACTGTAAATGGAGAACTTCTGAGCCATTTTATTAATTTTCTGCAAGCTAGATACAATAGATGATGGAATGGTGCACCTGGGCTTGTCTTAATGGACAACCAGGACCAAACCCAGGTAGGAAAATGGTTGAGCTGAAGGTTGCCTAGTTGTTGCACCACTCTACACTGCGCTGCCCAGAAAACGATTGCTCTACTAAAGTTCGAATGGCTGGAATGGGTACTAAAACCGCCCAAAAAATTATATCCTTTTAACCCCAGACTCCTTGGCCAAAACCCAGAAAAACCCAGAAGGGATTTTAGCTGGTTTTGACTTTGGTTTTTCAACCCCCTTGGAGCCTCACCCCAGCTATGGCTGCCAAATTCGACCTGCTGGAAACTGGCTGCAAATCCACCTACAAACTCCTCCAAAATGTTGGGTTTACCCTTGCTATCCAACTCCTAACTCCCGAATGAACTCTTGGCCCAACCCAGCTGCTCTCCAAGCACCACGAAATTTTGCTGTGTGGCCTCTGTGCTGTCTCTCAGCCCAGAAATGCGAATTGCTGGAATGCTGGCTCAGCTGGCTGAAAGCTCTAGCAAAAATGCCTGTCCAACGCTGCTACCTCAGCTCCCTCACCTCTCGGCAAGCTGTGTGATCCCTGTTGGTCTCAAACTCCCTTTGCGTGATTCTTGGCTGCCCAGAAATATGCACTCCCTTCCTCTGCGTTGTTGTTGATGTGTGTCACTGCCTCGAAACTCCTAAAAACTCTTGTAGAACAGCGTCCCTAGGGCGGGCATGGATGGTCCCCCGAAGTAGAGGTTGAATCTCCCGCGTGAGAGACTCATGGCTAAACAATCGGTAGACTCGCTAAACAACAAAGTGAACAAATGTGTGTTCATTTGCAAATGTCAAAGATGAAAAGAAAATGAGAGTTGATCTCTCTTATAACTCCTTGGGTCTGCTTAGCTTCATGTGGGCCCCTCCATCCACGCATTTGATTTTCCCTCCAAGCATATCGAATGGCTAATTCAAACTCCTATGTGGGTGGCCCCCACATTCCACTAGCAGCTAAATAAAGTCGACTTGGCCCCCAAGTCCCTAAGTGAAAAGTGTGGGGCCCACTTCCTTAGTCAAAAAATGTGCAAAATTGTGTAGCAGCACCCTATTACTAATGTGTTTGAGAAGGGACATGACATTTATACTTACTTTTCATCAAGTTAGGCCTTCTTTTCATTATGGCTGACTTGTTCATAACTTGAATATGATACCCAAATTCATGTTTCAATATATTTCGCCTCTTTCTTGCTTAAGCACTTCCTTTTAAAGGCCATTTTCCATTTGTAGCCATAATGTTATTGAAGGAGGCTTTGACCATGTCAAGGGATTTTTAGGGTCATCCCAATAAGGGCATTCTCCAAATGTATACATCAATAGCTCGAAGCAATATCACAATGTTTATTGATTCTTGTTTTTGTTATAACAAGACTTTACAATGGATAAATACAAACTGACCTGCAACAGTCATTTCTTTGTGTTCCTTGGAGAAGAGTAACAAAATCTACAAGAATACTTCGCTTCTTCAAATCTTGTTAGTATGTTAGTTGCAACTGGATATGTGTTATACTTTCGCATGATTAGTGAGATAACTTTTATGATTCTTGTAGACAATTTTGTACTTGAGTTTAGTTGTATTTAGAATCACCAATCTATTCTCCTAGAATAAACTATAAACATGCCTAACTTATTGCATTGTATTTATGTTTTGGTGATCAATGATATTTGCACAATCCCTGGATTTCAACAACAAAATTTGCTTTTGGTATTCTCGATAGTATATTAGGTACCAAAATTAATATTACGTTTTCATTAACGGGAGCCTGAATTTTCAAAACAATGTAGCTCATCCTTGAAGAAAACCCTATTTTAGAAGGGTGTTTAAGAGGGCTACAATAGGATATCATCCAAAATTCCTCGCTTTCAAGGAAAACTTTTGAATTTCAATTGTGTAAATTATAGCAAGCAGCTCCTGGTTGAAAAGAATGTACTGTTTCTTTCCGTAAATTTCTGTCCACTACTTGTCCTATTGGGCTGCATTTCATAGGCTCTATTGTAGTTGCAAGCCATGAGGGCTTGGATTTCATCCTTGCTTGTGCAACAGCTTTCAAAATGTTTCAAAATGTTGGTTTAGACTTTAGTTATATGGCCTAGAAATAATGTTGTTAAAGTAGATATTAGGGTATTCTAAATAGCAAAATTTTCAATATTTACTAACCCCAGGCAGAATTGTCCTTAATGGACACATTCAAACAAACATGGTAGAGTGTTTTAAATAATCAATCGAGATTTAGTTTAATTTAACTGCAACAGCAAGGCACCCTTCAGCGTGGTAGTTTGATTAGGCTAGACTATCATACTTTGATGTTTTGTTATGGAAGGCAGTCTTTATACCAAAAATATTTTGAAAGTAAAACATTTAATAATAATGGGCCTTTTTGGGACTACAATATTGTATAGGTCTTTGTAAAGAACAAGACACCTGTGGATATCTACTTATAAGGGTATTTCAAAGGATAAAGCTCTTTAAGATGTAACTTTCAATCTTTGAATTTCCCTTTTCCTAAGTTTTGATTATACAAGACTAGAACAATGATTTATTGTGCCATACTTCTAATTCCAGATTTGAAAGGAAAAACATTTTTAGCAATAACATTGTAGGGATCTTATTTCAAGAAAAGTAACAGGTTTCGTTTAAATTTCATACTATTTATTTGCTGCTCATCATACAAGTATCGGAGTTCTTATACATTATGCTGAGCATTTGTCATTTCTGACTTGAATGGTCACGTAAATTGACTGGTTATCGTTTCTGTTCAGACACTCGAGACATTGATGAAGAACGCAGAAATGTTATTGTTCACAAAATTTATCAGTCTGCTTTAGAAATAGCTGAAAGACGTAAAGTTATATTGTCAGAGTTCGATATTGTGAATCAGGATCCTCCTGCTCGCTCTTATGAATCTATAATTAAAGAAATGGAGCTCGCAGCACACCAGCTAGATTTAAAGTACAAGCTTATGATCAGCCGGGCATACCATGACTCGTTATTCATGGCCAGGTAACTATCTGTGGTGAATAAGGCTTGAAATTTTCTATTGCATGGTTTTTCTGATGGTGTTGTTTCCACAGTTTTTATATATGCTTGGATAAAATGTTTGACAACCTTTTGTTTTAAATTTTTATTCTATTTACAAATGGGCTTTTCCAGTCACCTAGATAAGTGAGAACATTCTTCAATGGGAATTTTTCAGCTATTTTTTCAATCAATTTATCATGGGTTTACCTTTATAGAGAAGTAGTATCAACAATATTTTACATGGCAAGTTTCAATTTTTTGATTTTTCTGTCCTCATTTAAAATATCCCAGGTTTAATGTTTGTTTCAATCCAAGCTCCAAGTGATCCATGATGGATCTTGTTGACCAAAATACTGCAAACTGGACAGATTCATTGTAGATGAGCTATGTCACAAGACACGATGACACAGGACATGGAGGACATGGAAAGATCAATGCCCCACATGAGACATGGTGACCCTAGAAATAGGAGATGGTTTTTATATATATAACAAATTAGTGAAAATGAAATATAGGCATATAGATTCAAATTTTGTTGGAATTTAGAAACTAGAACATGTACATGACACAAATTGAATCGTACAACTAATTACTACTTAATACTTACTGGTACTGCATCAGTGATGATCAGATGACAAACACAAGAAATTAGAACCATAAACTGCAGTTTTCTCATTAAGTCATCAAAGTCAAAATGTATTACAAAGATGCTGGATGCTGACTCACTGATACTATAGGTGGCAATGCCAATGGAAAATACAAAATAGGGTAGATACTAGAATTGCAGATGGAAGAATCTCATAGCTTGTGAATTTGTGACTGTTAGCACTCCTCCATGTCAAAATCATTAAATCAGCATCACTTCCACTGCTTTCTCTTCAATTGTCCACCTCCTCTTCCTCTATATCCATTCCAATCAGTGCATCTGGTGGTGTGGAAGATCATGCCTCAAGAGGATCACCATCATAAAAATTTATTAACTCTAGCACTAGCTCATTAAGATCCAAGTTTGCAAATGCCAACTCCACTATTGTCATATCATCAAGAAACACATTTGGCATCCTTGTATTTTCTTTTAACCACTCTACCCTTTGCTAGTAAGTAAGATGGAGGTTGGTGTGTGTTAGGTTCCTATAATAATAGGCTTCATACTTTTGAATTGACTATGTAAAGTCTTGTAATATTGTACATACTTTTGCTTTCTGCAAAATGTTTTCCCATATTAAAAAGTGTAAAGAGGGTAAGTCCTAAAAGAAAAATCAAAGGATTAAAAGAAAAGGATCAAAAAAGAAGATAAAATATGAACCCCACCAAAAGAGATCAAAAATAGATTTTGAAAGTGATGCAAATTCAAATGCCACTACTCTTAGTTTACTTTTTGCAAATAAGATTGTGTGCAGTTTGTCAAAATGCCACAATCCATGACGATCAAACAATTTAATTTTGATTCATTCATGCTGATAGATAGAGAATAAAGATCTAGCCAAACTGTTTAATTTTGGCAGATCGGTAGTTAGGTAGAGAATAATGATGAGATCAACAGTTTAATCTGAGCCATTGGAAAGTCATAAGGTTAGAATTAGATAGTTTTCTTACAAAAGAAAAAGAAATAAAGAGTCAGCAAGCTCAAATGCACCTAGTAAATGAAGAAAAAATGTTAGGATAAATGATGGGTAGGCAGAAGCAGTTTTCACAAGGCATGGAAAACATCAATTGGTTTATTTCCTATTACTAACTTCCTTCCAAACTCATTTACCCCTTGTAAAAATATCCCTTCCCCTTCATTTTACCTTTTCCTTTATTTCATCTCATTTTCCCTTGTAAAGTAACCCTTTTTCCCTTTATTTTACACCCTCCCCTACACATTTCCTTTAAAACCCACTAAAACCCCCTTATCCTAAGTTTAAATAATTAAAATGTATTGGGCCCCATTGAAAATCCCTCCCCGATTCCATTTTAACTCATATCCCTAGTATATTTTTCCCTGCATACCATTTCATTAACCCCCATTTTTTTTTGATAAACTAGTTACTATAGTCTATTTTATTAAACCCCCGCTGTAATACCTTCCTGGGTCTCACATTTTATCAACCCTCATCGCATATATCAATTCCCATATTTACCTTTTAATTAACCACGTTACATTTTAATTAACCCGACCCCACACCCCGACTCATCCCTCACAACTCCGCCACCCGATAACCCTCTGATCACCCGCCTCCAAATCCAACGGCCTGCATTCCATATCGCACACTAACCTTGATGACCTTGATGAATAACCGAGATCTTGAGTGCTTAACAATGACCTTGCTAATTTGATATATGATGCATGACATGGCTGTGTTGTGTTCTCTAAGCTAAAAGCATATTCTAATGTCTAGTCATAAGTAGCTAAGGAAACTCATCTGTTGTGTATTTATGAGTTGTGACTTGATGCGGTAAGTTAAGGGATGTAGTAATGGAGGAACAAATTCAAGGAATGCCTTAATCATAACAACTGAGATATGCTAGGCAGAGAAATAATATGGTGAACCTCGACAGGTAAGTGAAGGGCTTGGACAAGAGTTTGCTTGTCAACTGAGAATTTACCCATGTAACAATATCTAAACAATGATACTAGGGCAGTACGTGATGCAATGATGATAGTGATGAGAGATAGTGACAATATTCTTTGTATGGCAACTAACCCTTTTATGGAATGATAGATGATGACCATATTCTTGATGTATGACAGTGGGTTGACAATTGCAAAAACTAGGTATAATAGTATGCAACCCTATAACAGTGACCCCTAACTATGACAGTGACACTCCAATACTTGGCAGTGAAGGGATGTTGTAATAATATGACAGTTTTGTATGACCTGACAATGATACTAATAGTAATGATCACAATGTGCCATGAGAACGTTGAGGATGCTTCTTTTGGTTGTAGCAGATGAAGGTTGTGGGGCTCTGGTAGCAGTAATATGTGGAGAAGCAGAGGCAGAGATAGCAGTAGCAGAAACAGTGGCAGCAACAATAGTGAGTGTGGATGGAAGCAAAGATTAAGGACAATAAGTGCAGAAACAGACAACAATTGTGTAGCAGCAGTCTTTGGTTGACTTGTTGATTATAAAGGAGATTGAAGACTCCTGCAAACTTAGTCTGCAATCTTCAAACTTGGGAGTCTTGCACTTCCTTCCAGACTTGTCCAGTAAATTGTTGTATGTGTATCATACATAAATGAGCTTTTTGTTGAGCCAAACACTGTGTACTATTTATTTGATGTGATGGTTTTTTGGTTTATATTGATGCTCTAAATATCTAAGTTAATAAAGTTAACCAATTGATTAAAAAGAGGGAAATACTCATTCACCCCCTCTCAGTGTTTCCAACATATTTCTATGGACTTCATCATTGGGTTGCCTTCAATATAGGGCAAGGACTATGTGTACGTAGTGGTGGACCAGCTAAACTAAATATGCCCATTTCTTCGTGATTCCTTATAGGAGCTGACCGTTTCAGGTGGCAGGGTTGTTTTTCAAGGAGATTTTCAGGTTGCATGGTTTGCCCAAGACCATAGTCAGTGATCGGGATAGCAAGTTCATGGGCGAATTCTGGCAAGAGCTATTTCAGTTGGTAGGGACAAAGCTCACCCCTAGTACGAGCTATCACCCACAGACAGATGGACAGACGAAGATCATGAACAAGTGGCTCAAGGGGTACTTGAGGAACTATGTGGTAGGCTAGCAGAGAGCATGGGTGAAGTGGTTTTCATTTGGGCAAGTACTGTTACAACAATTTGTACCACATGCTGATTGGAATATCGGCATTCAAAGTATTGTATGGCTACAATGCATTATCCTTTGCAGATGTGGTGTTCAGTGGCAATTGGGTCCCCATGGCCAAAGATTGGATCTAGGAGTGCCAGGATATCCTCAAAGCACTCAAGGACAACTTGTGCACAACTCAGAACAGGACAAGATTTTATGTAGATCGTCACCAGGTAGAGAGGAGCTTCAAGGTGGGAGACCTATTCTACTTACACTTGCAGCCATACATAAAATCTTCCCTTAAGTAGAAGGGAGCAAAAAAAAATCAAGCCCCAGTTTTATGGGCCCTACATGATTGTCATGAGGGTAGGAGAGGTTGCATATGAGCAAGAGCTTCTGAAGGAAGCAAGATCCACAACATTGTTCATGTGTCTTTCTTGAAGAAGGCAGTGGGACAGCAAGTTACTACTTCATCTGAGCTACCTCCCTTGGATGAAGAGGGGCACCTAGTGTTAATTCCTGAGGAGATATTGAAGGTGTGGGAGAGAAGATTGAGAAGCAAAGTCATCAAAGAAGACCTTGTGCGGTGGAAATATTTACCCCCAGAGGATGCTACTTGGGAGGGGGAGAAGATTCTGGAACACCTAGGACTTAAATTGCTTGAGGACAAACAATTTTAGGTGGGGAGGACTGTAATGTCCTCACCATTTTAATCAACATTACATTCTGCCCAATTTTGACAATTTTGGTCAATTCTGCTAAAATGGTGGCAAAAGGGTAGTTCCAATATGTTATGTTTTTGTAAAAAGCTGGGAATCGGGTCAACCCAATTTAAAATTAAAAAGGGGACCCACAAAGGAGAATTATAAAAGGAGGAAAAGGGTTCATTCTGAAGGTTACCAAATTGATCATTTCTCTTATTATAGTTTGCTCAAGAACTCAATAGAGTTCACCTGGAGGGTTTTAAGGGAAATTCTCTAACCAGTTTCGGTAGAATCCAATTGGTACCCTAGATGGACTCCCAATTTCAGTGGATGAAATTGCCACTCTAGTTGGGTTTATTTTTGGAACAAATTGCACATTTCATTTACAAGAGTTGAAGGAAAAATTACTTGCAGAGAGAAAGGGCATTTAGAGAAGGGTCAAATTTCCTTGGCTATCCTAGCTATTTATTGAGGGACCGAATTTGTGGAACAGGGCAAGCTACATTCTTAAGGGGCTGAATTATTCGGTGGACCAGGGAACCCAATAGCATCTTAAAACTGTGCATGCCAAGCCACCCCTTTGCAGGCCAAGTTAATTGTTTTCCCTGGAGCCAAATTCTCTTGCCACATACGGCTACATTAAGGAATTTATTTGGGGGAGCTGAATTCCTTGTGTGGGCCAAAATTCTTCCTCTTACCAGGCCGAGTTAGTGAATTTTCCAAAGTTGGATTGATAATTTCTCAAGGAGGCCGACTACACTGGTGTGGGTCGATTTCTCTCCATAGAGGGCCGATTTCTTGCAATGGTGCCCAGAATTTTGTGCAGGAAAAGGTATTGCTTACGTCGACAATTTTGTGGTGGGAATCAATTTCTTCTTCAAGGCCGAGTTTCCCTTCCTTCAGTGGGAGGAGTACTAGCCCAGATCTATTGTCAAAGTGGCTGAGTTCGAACTTCATGTGGGCCAAGTTTCCTTTTTGTGGCTGAACTATTTATTGTGCAAAGGAGCGAGCTGATATGTTTATCAACGCAGAGATATTTTCTAGGGAGACCTAATGGGGTTGAGCACCTTTAGAAATTTAAAGCCCAAGTTCTCTCTCTTTTTGTAAAGCACTTTCCACCTCATTGAAATAAAAATATATTTCTATTGGGGAGTTAATTTTTGAGTGTATTTAATTGCTATAACATAGTTGCTAGTTTGCATACAAAATGTTTGTGAAAATTATTAAATGAGCATGGCTCTAATAGACTTGGGTTTTTGATAAATTTTGCATGCAAATTATTTGTTGAAAGTCTGCTACAAGAGTTGTATGAACTTTGAAAAAAATTGTGCAAGTTTCTACTGATAGTACATTACATACTTCATAATTGTATGCTTGATTCAAGTGCCTTAGCAATTGTTATGCCATTAAAAGTCATGCATCAATTAGAGATGGACATCACTAGACCTTATAAGAATGTGTAACATTTTGATTCCAAGTCTATCCCTGCCCATGGTCTTATTAAAGATGTGAAGGTATCTCTGGCAGCTAACAAGGATATATTTATGTTGATGGATATTGTAGTCATTGATGTGCTTGATGCCTGGGGTATGTTACTATCAAGAAAATGGTGTGCTTCAATAGGTGGCCAATTGCAAATGGATCTATCATATGCCACCATTCCCAATTCTGATGGGACACCTTTTGTGTTATATGGGGAACCTCAAATTCCTGATCATGTTGAAGATATTGAGCCCTTCCCTTTCCGTACCTTTAATAACAATAAGGCCATGATTAGCAAAAACCGAAAATTGTGAGTCAAAAACCTACCACTGAATCCCCAAAGTCAAATAAGCCTCCTAGTTCACAAGAGGCCTGCCATATTAAGAAGTCTAACACAAGGCCGACCATTATCAAAAAGCAATGGGTCAAAAGACCGAAGAGGGAATTATGAAAATTCCTAGATCTAACAATCTTAGGAATCCTACTGCAACCAACTAAATCTACTTCACCTAGATTGTAAATTACATTACAAGCTTATTTCAGATTTCTTCTTGAAACATTGAAGTAAAATACTGAAGCAGCCTACACCAAATTAAATACGATTTTGAAATATAGAAACTGAGTAAGGAAATAGAAACACATTGGACAAATGTCCTCGGAAAAACCCAATGTGGGAAAACCAGTGCAACAACTTTGAGGGTTTTATTATTATTAAGCAGTGGCAAATTCTGAATACATCTGTGAATACCTCACGGGGTTATTCAGTTACAGAGAGAAATACTGGCAAAAGCTTTGTGAAATAACCTCACACAATCGCTAAGAAAAAGTCTCGGCTGATCCGGCTGCTGGATGAGGTACCCCTGGCAGGCCCTGCGCTATCTCTGCGCTGCCTCTACGATGTTCTAGCGTCAACCCTCTCAGGCACAACGTCACCCAACTAGGGAATCAATCAGTAGCCTAGGGTCATTGCTCTCAGCCTCCCAGTCTCACACCCCGACTTCTGGTTGTTGAAACTGACTCACTGCTCTGATTTTCGACTTTCTCTCTCTCCCTCTGGGCTGCTTCTGCATGGCCCTTTTGGACCTGCATCAACCTCTACGTCAAGGCTACTAGATCACTCTCTCTTGATGATTCTCCAGCTGAGAATCTCACTTTCTCTCCGAAAGCTATCCCTGCACCTTTGCTACAAGAAATCTCCTCAATCAATTTTCTTCCTGAGAACTTCTCACTTCAGAAAAATCAATTTCCTTGATCTCTCAATGTGTTTTCCAATAACCCTCCAGCCCCTTCTTATATCTTCATGTTGGACAACCAACGGCCTAGATTAAATCATAATCAAAGGCTCAGATCATTTTGGCTTGATCTGTGTCTTTTTCTAGAAGTTTCATCCCTGATTAGATTAATACCCATTAATATTTTAATTTTCCTAAGTTTAGACTTAGGAACCCCATTGAAAATATTAATTATTTTAATAAAATCACTTTTGGATGGAATTTCCTAAAATGCTTTATGGGTTCTTTGGAATACATGTGCCCAAGCCTCCCTACAAAATTTGAGGCTTAGAGCACATCTGATGCTACCCCAAATCAACACTCCCTCTTAGCAAGGAGTGCGTTCGAGCAATACACTACCATTGCACACTGCTCTGACTTTGAAGCATCTTCCTCTACGTTGTTGATGTTTGACGTACTGTACACCAACTACTGCATTGTTGTTGCAATTGTATTGTTGCCTTTGACACTGCCACCGCCAATACTACATCTGTACTACAACTCCCTCTCAAATGTTGCATTTGTTATGCTGCTGACACTGCATCCGTACTACAACTTAGTTGTTAAGAGAAGCAACTTAAAGCACCCAAAACTAGACAAGTATCCAGTGGATACACCTCAGTGCTGAAAGCCTGACTGCTGCTAGTCCCACGCTCTCTTCTGAAGCCACTGTGTTGTTGAAGCTCTGCATTGTGTCTCCATGCACTGTTGCCTCTCTACTCTGCGCTGCTAACTACTGGATCTGTTGCTCCACCACTCCATGGTACCAACTGAGAACTCCTACATCTCGCTACTACTAATCACGGGCTCCCGTAGCAAGGTGATGATCCAAGAGGTGGGCTCCTCAAGGATCCTGCCCATTTGTAGCTCTATCGAACTACAGTTCTATATCAGCCCACTTCCCTCCTAGAGTTATCTTGCCTGTCATGGCGAATTCATCCTCCTGTTCGATCTTTGTGGCTGCAACCTTAGGATCGTGCTTCTCATCCTTGTCCTTTTTCTTTAAAGGACACTGGGATGCATAGTGGCCCATCCCGCCACATCTGAAGCACTTCATCTTGGAGACGTCTTTCTTTCATCTTTTTTGCTTTTGTTATCCCTTTGATGTAAGGGTTGTGTTATCCTCCTCCTCTACTTTGGGCTTTGATCCACTACTGCTGCTGCTCCTGTCAAGTTTGACCTTGAGCAGGTCTCTCCTCAGGTCTTCTTGTTTCAGAGCTACCCACATCTCGTCCCAATTTGGCAATGTTGCTCTGCCCAGGATACTTTGGAAAAAGACTTGCCATTCATCCAAGACAGAATTTAGAGCTAGTCTCACTAACTCCAAATCCTGAGATGTATGCCCTGTAGTTGACAACTCATCACGGTCTCCTTCAGTTTCATGAGGAATGGATCCACATGTTCTCCCTTCTGCATCTGCGTAGATCTAAACTTCTGTTCTAAGTACATCTTCCGTTTCTCGGAAGATCCTGATATAGTGTGGCCAAGGCATCCCTCATCTCCTTAGCAATCGCTTTGCTAGCAACGTGGCACACCACTTGATCCTTGACTCCATCCAGAATCATCCTTTTCACCTTAGCCATCTCAGCTGTGTGCTTTTTCAGCGGATCTGAATCCCCAGGCTCAGCTACCACATTATCAACATACGTCTTAAGGGCATGCTCATCTAGAAAGAAAGACATTTGAGCCTTCCAGATGGAATAGTTGGAAGCCCCTTCCAACCTGTCATGATCCCTCAAGCCACTGGTTGCCATATCCTCTGAAAAATGTCGAATAACTCCCTCTTTCTCCCTACTACGTAGCTCCTAGGTTGCCTTATGCATTCCCTGATGGAGCTCGTTGGCTGCTGCTCCTCTTTTGCTCAACAAATGAGAAATATTGATTTCCTCGGCAAGAAATCACTGAGGAAGTATTCCCTCACTATGTGATTTGCTTCTTCCTTCTGACGACTTTTCTGCCCAACACTCAGCTTGCAAAAACTGCATCCCTATAGCTTTGCGTAGCTTCCTCTGCCTCAGAAAATTCTCGATCCGACAGTCTTACCTCTCTGTCAGCTCACTCAGAGAGAGACACCCACGAAAATACAACCCTCCTGGCTAGAATTGCGCAATCCCTTAGGGGAATCAAACTGTTTCTTACTGCAACAAGTTGGCCCTTCTTCAGTGCTAGATATGCTCTTCCCTATTTCACATCAACCGCTCTGATACCATGTGAAAATTCCTAGATCTAACAATCTCAGGAATCCTACTGCAACCCACTGAATCTACTTCACCTAGATTGTAAATTACATTACAAGCTTATTTCAGATTTCTTCTTGAAACATTGAAATAAATTACTGAAGCAACCTACACCAAATTAAATATGATTCTGAAACATAGAAATTGAGCAAGGAAATAGAAACACATAGGACACTGTTATTTTTGGACAAATGTCCTCGGAAAAACCCAATGCGGGAAAACTGGTGCAACAACTCTGAGGGTTTTATTATTATTAAGCAGTAGCAAATTCTAAATACATCTCTGAATACCTCACAGGGTTATTCATTTACAGAGAGAAATATTGGCAGAAGCTTTGTGATATTACCTCACACAATCACTGAGGAAAAGTCCTCGTTGATCCAGCTGTTGGATGAGGTTCCTTTGGAAGGCCGTGCATTATCTCTGCGTTGCCTCTATGTTGTCCCAGTGTCAACCCTCTCAGGCACAACAGGGAATCAATCAGTAGCCCAAAGTCACTGCTCTCAGCCTCCTGGTCTCACACCCCGACTTTTGGCTGCTGAAACTGACTCACTGCTCTGATTTTCAACTTTCTCTCTCTCCCTCTGCGGTGCTTATGTGTGGCCCTTCTGGCCCTACCTCAGCCTCTGCGTCAAGGCTACTGGATCACTCTCTGCCTCTCTCTGCTGATGATTCTCCAGTTGAGAATCTCATTTTCTCTCTGGAAGTTATCCCTGCCCCCTCTAGTGCAAGAAATCTCCTCAATCGGTTTTCTTCTTGAGAACTTCTCACTTCAGAAAAATCGATTTCCTTGATCTCTCAGTGTGTTTTCCAAATGACCCTCAAGCCCCTTCTTATATCTTCCTATTGGACAACCAACATCCTAGATTAAATCATAATGAAAGGCTCAGATCGTTTTGGCTTGATTCGTGTCTTTTTCTAGAAGTTTCACCCCTGATTAGATTAATACCCATTATATTTTTATTTTCCTAAGTTTAGACTTAGGAACCCCATTAAAAATATTAATTATTTTAATAAAATCACTTTTGGGTGGAATTTCCCAAAACGTTTTTTGGGTTCTTTGGAATACATGTACCCAAGCCTCCTTGCAAAATTTGAGGCTTAGAGCACACCGATGCTACCCCAAATAAATAGGAATACCATGTAGGTGACCTTGTATTAGTTGATAAAGACCCGATTCCTAATAGGATCCTTGGAAAATTGTAATATTCCCCATGGAAGATTTCAATGATAACAAGGACAAACCATAGCATTCACAATGAAATTTTATTTAGTAAGGAACATGTAAACAAAAATTTCTCATAAACACCCAAATGGCCAAATTCTATTAATGAAATATGCTGGAGTACAAGAAGTTGGATGAGGTACACCCGGGCTTGCACAAGGAAAGCTACAAGCCTCAGGTGGATGATACAAAAGTGCCCAGTGACTGTGATTTTTGTTGCTCCTAGAATACTGTGTTGCCCTGTCAAAACTGCACTGCTGGCTGACTTCGGCCCCTGATTTATCCCCTCAAAACAACCTAGAAATTTCACCAACCTTGGGGATGTACTCATCTCCAAAAACCCAGAAAAACCCAGAAAGGGTTTTGCCTAGTTTTAACCTGCGAATTTTGACCCCTTGGGGATTAGCCCTTCTCCAACACTGGAACTCACTGCCTGTAACTGAAAACTGCTATAACTTGCTGCCACAAAGCTGGAAACCTCCCCAAATCAGTCTCCCAACAATGTCTCCACAACCCAGCTCCCCAATCCTCAGGTTAATCCTCCAACCAAGTGACCCCCTCTAGTGACTGTGCAATCGTGAGTGAGGATGACGCAAACTCTTCGACCAGCAGCTTGAAGTGGATGTTTGACTGGCTTTCCTGCTGCAAATTTTCCTCTACAAAGTGGGAGCTCGATATCGATCAAGGAAGCCCTCCTAGGGTGGCACTCGAAGTCCACCAAAGAGAGGGATGAGCTTCACTCCTTAGGAAGCTCTTGTGTTGAACAACACTTGTAGGTTAGCTAAACAGCCAAAGAAACAATGAAATTCTCAAATGATCAAAAGGCTCCAAATGTTACTCACTTCCTCCTATTTATGCTTGTTGGGCCCTACGTCCCATCAAATATTTTGATCCCTGCTTAGGAAAATCAAATTGCCTTCACGGGGTGCGTATTTTTGGGTGGGTGAGTGGCCCCCACAATCCACTAAAAGCACATTGACCCCCTTTTCCTAAGTTCTCCATCAAATTTGCTTATAGCCAAAAATAACAAAGTTGTCAAAAATTGATTTTCTCCTCACCTTAGGAAAATTGTTAGGAAGGGACATTACATTCCTCCCCTCCCGGATGTTGCTTGTCCCCAAGCAACTGCAAAACTGGATGCTGCAAGATTTGTTCACTATCCCACATGGCATCCTCTCCTGGCAAATCCTTCCATTTGACCAGGTAATCCCTGATCACCTTGTTCGTCAACTTCTTCTCCCGAGTACCCAATATGATCTTAGGGGTCAAGACCAAGTGCCCCTCATCATCCAAGGGAGGCAACTCGACCGGTGCTGTAATATGCTGCCCTAATGCCTTTTTCGAGCATGAAAAGTGGAACACATTGTGAATCTGGCTCTCCTTAGGTAGCTCTAATTTGTAGGCCACCTCTCCCATCTTCCAGACCACCTTATATGACCCATAAAACCATGGGTGAAGCTTCTCTTCTCCTTTTTGCTTGAGCGAAGATTGCCTATATGGTTGTAGGAGTAAGTAGACCATGTCCCCTACCTCAAGGCAATGTTGCATTAATCATTATCGGATAATATCGGCGCGAGGTAAAAATCGGGAAAAATCATAATTAGCGGGGAATAATCAGAAATAATTGGGAAAAAATCGTTTGGTACAAAAATATTCATTTTTTTTCAATTTTTTAATATCTAAACCATCTACAACATAAAATAAATACATTGACACATAAATATGATAAAAGAACTAATATATAAGATGTTTAATATGATTTCTAGTGCTAAAATCACACATAACAGTAAATCATGTTCTGAATAGTAAGTCCTGATTCCTGAGTCCCAACTCAGCCTCAAAATATCAACAAAAAATATAATAATGTATCTCATGAGTCATAATGTCATATACAATAAAATGAAGAAAATAACTAAAGTCTAATACTATTGATTTCCTCTGCCCCTCTTGCGAGAAAATGCCACAGCTTTCCCTTTCCCTCTAGATGTAGATGCTGGTGTTGGTGGAGTTGGCAGTGGAGTCTGCTGTGCTCTAGAAGCTGAAGAACTAGAAGTAGGAGCTATAGGAGGTAGACCACATCCTCTACTGGTGGCAGGGGTAGCTCGGGCAGGTGGTGTCACCTCCTCCTCCTGTTCCTCCTCCTCCTCCTCCTCCTGCTCCTCCTCTTCCTCCCCCTCCACTACATCCTGCACTAACCAATCATCAACAGACTCCATGAGAGGCCTCTCAGCCTCAACCCTCCATGCAGCAGTGGTGTCAATCCCATCCAATGAGATGGCCTCCACATCAGTTGTCCTCTCAAGTTGCCTCACCCACAATCAAAGATTGTAGTAGACATAGACCATGTCATTAAGTCGCTGGGACTACAACCTGTACAAAGATCATGAAATAGTAATTAATAATTAAAAAAAAAAATATTGTTTAATGAATTCAAAAATTTATTTGGAAATTTGAAATATTTTAAATGTTTAAGTGTTAACCTGTTGCGTTTCTTGTTGTGTATTTTTTCAAATACACTTCAGTTGTGCTCACATCCTGAGGAGCTACATGTTTGGCTGAGGATGCGAATGGCAAGCTTTTGCAGAATAGGTACCCTGCCACCATACATTCTCCACCATGCATCTACAACAAAATTACAAATAAAATTTTAAATAAACATAAGAAAAAAATGGAATTTGAAGAGACAATGAAATTTGAAACGAAGTTACAAACTAAAAAATACCTGGCATTTTAATTGTCTTATTAATGAAAGCCATCTCAAAGCCAAATGTGCCACTTGCCATCTTATATGTCTCAATTTCTTTAGAGATATCTATACGTTCTGCTGGAGATTGCACCATCTTCTGGACATAGGATAAGAATCCATCCATGACCTTAGCATCAAATATAAAACCCACATGCGTAAGAAAATGTGGGGTTCAGGAAAAGCCCAACAGCATGAATGGGACAATGGAGTGTGTTTTTCCATCGCTCATCAATCACTCCCCATAGGAGGATTTTTCTCTGAAACCCATCATCTCCCTTATCATCATAGTAGGCCCGAATGGCTTCTTTGGCCCTGTCCATGGCCTCATACAAATAGCCCATTGCGGGCTTCTCACCATCAATTAACCGAAGAACCTTTACCAAAGGTTCAGTAACGACACACACCTCCTGCACTCCCGCCTAAAAGTCTTCCTGGTATAAACTAGTCTACATACGACCTCTCCCTCTGGTTTACGGCTCATTGACAAAGCATGCCACTCCTCTGAAAGAAACATTCTCTTCACATCCCACATAGAATTCAAGAGGGAATGAAGAGATATGAAACTGGTGGCAAACTGTGTAATGGCGGGGCACACTAACTCTTTGTTGTTGGTGAATCTTCTCATCAAGCTAAGCACAGATGTATGGTTATATATAAATTTTGTAATTCTTTTGGATGAATCAACAATATCTTTGACAAAGGGAATTTTCCCTATGTCCTCCAACATCAAATCAATACAGTGTGCAGCACAAGGTGTCGAAAATGAAGTAGGATGCCTGTCCATAAGCATCCTGCTAGTAGCAACATAGTTTGCAGCATTGTCCGTTATGATTTGGACAACATTTTCTGGACCCACCTCCAAAATAAACACATCTAGCAAATCACATAAAGTTCGTGCATCTTTGATTTGTGCAGATGCATCAACAGATTTGATAAACATAGTCCCCTTGAGACAACTAATCAAGAAGTTTACAAGGGTTCTCCCCTTTTGGTCAGTCGAATCATCTGACATAACAATGCATCTTGTTTGTGCCCATGATGCCCTAAAATCCTCCAATCTTTGGGTGTAGTCAAGCTTTTCATTTTGAAGAATCCTGCCTCTGAAATCATGATAAGAAGGGATTTTGTACCCTGGGCCAACAGTTGCAATAGCATCAATAGCAGGTTGGAAAAATGGATTATTCCTTACAATGCTGAAAAGAATATCACTCCAAAGAAGAAATTTTGCCAGCAACTTGTCAGCTTGTTCTTTCTCAGTTCCTTTTAGCATTGAACTGATAGATGGCTGTGAACCAGGTGTGGTTCGAGGAACAAAAAATG
The DNA here is from genome assembly GCA_031772625.1 of Pinus tabuliformis. Lineage (NCBI taxonomy): Eukaryota > Viridiplantae > Streptophyta > Pinopsida > Pinales > Pinaceae > Pinus > Pinus tabuliformis. Next base: position 929,154,301 of record CM062804.1, read on the forward strand.
ATGTGGCAGCTACCGAATTGGTTGATGCTGCAGTAGAATCAGTGCCACTTGCTTCAGCTGACTTTTTTAGTTGCCTCTCCACTTCTTCTTTGGCCTCTCTATTCTGGTCTAAAACTTCCAATGCTTTCATTGCTCTTCGGATGAGTTCAGGATTTGTTTTTGTGCGAGGCCCTACATCAAATCCAAGTATTTTTGCAAGGTGATACTTTAATCTATACACCCCCCAGGACATATGGACTTCACACAACTTGTAAGTCAAGTTTAGTCTATCATTTGGAGCATCAGGTTCACCAAATTCCCAGAAAGGGTCCAATTTCCTTGGCATGTTTGTTTTTGAACTTTGAAGTTGAAAACTTGAATGGTGTTTCGGTGAAGTTGTGAACCTATGGGAAAATAAGGATTACAATTTAGTATTTACAAGTTACAAACTTTGAATGGTGTTTCGGTGAAGTTGTGAACCTATGGGAAAATAAGGATTACAATTTAGTATTTACAAGTTACAAACTTACAATTTAGTATTTTAATTTTTACATTGTACAAAAACTAAAAAAAATTACATACATTTTAAGAAACCCCATTCCAAACCCAACCAAAAAAACTAAAAAAAAAATACATTGGACAAATGTCAAAAACCCCATTCCAAACCCAACCAAAAACAATGAAAAAAAACAAAAAAAATGTTTCAAAACAATGAAAACAAAAAAAATTTGCTTCCCATACTGTTTTTATGGAGATAATCAGTCTCCTCCTTAGCACACTTTTTGATTTTCTCCTCCACCCACTTGATTTAGCTCCAAGCCTCTCCAACACTCCACTGCCCTCCGCACGCTCAGCTGTGCAAATGAAATGAAATAAAATCGTTTTTTGGCTTATAAAACCGCGCTGCCCCGACATCCCACGATAATTTGGGAAAAAATTGTGATTTTTTCGAAAAAATCGCATGTAAAAAAAACGCGAGTACTACTTGTGATATTCTCGTTTCTGGGAAAAGATCGCGCTAAACCGATAATATCGTGATTTTAACAACACTACCTCAAAGTGCCTCTCCACCCTGTGTTTATTAGTATATACCTTTTGTTGATTCTAGGCCACCTACAAATTGTTCTTGAGAGCTCAGAGAATGTCCTGGCTCTCTTGAACCCAATCCTTTGCCCTTGGGGCCCTGTTGTCTCCAAACACCATGTCAGAAAAAGAACGTGCATCATACCCATAAAGTGCTTGGAAAGGGGTCATACCGATGGACATGTGATAAGTTGTGTTGTAGCAAAACTCCCCGAGGTGTAGCCACTTGACCCATGCTCTCTGCTGTACAGTCACATAGTTGCACAGGTACCCTTCCAGCCGCTTGTTCATGATCTTTGTTTGCTTGTCAATTTGGGGGCGATAGCTAGAGCTAGGTGTCCCCCTTGTGTCAAAATGGCCCCAATCCCTTCACCGGACGCATCACACTCCAACACAAATGGCCCCCCTATGTCAAAACTGACCCAATCCCTTCACCGGACGCATCACACTCCAACATAAATGGCTGCGTGAAATCTGGCAAGGCTAAGACTGGACAGCTGCTCATGACCCCCTTGAGGCACGTAAAGGCCTCCTCTGCCACTTGCGTCCACACAAAAGCTCCCCTCTTCGTCAAATCCGTAAGAGGTGTTGCAAGCTGTGAGAACCCTCTCACAAATCTCTGGTAGTACGTACAAATGCCTAGGAAACCCCTCAACTCCGTCACGTTCCTGGGTGTGGGCCAATCTAGAATTGCCCGAATCTTCTCCTGATGCACCTTCACTCCATCCTCCCCAATCACATGCCCTAAGTACAACATCTCTGTTAGCCCAAACTCACATTTGGACAACTTCACATACAACTGTTGCTCCTCAAGTATGCAGAGCACCTCCTCCAAATGCTAAAGATGCTCCTCCCATGTTCTGCTGTAAATGAGTATGTCGTCGAAGAAGACTAGAACAAAACGTCTCAACTATCTATGGAACACGTGATTCATACAGGACTAGAATGTGGCTGGAGCATTGGTTAGCCCAAAGGGCATCACCAAGAACTCAAAGTGTCCATAATGGCAACAAAAAGCAGTCTTCGGGATATCCTGCTCCCTCATGCGAATCTGGTGGTACCCTGAGTGCAGATCTATCTTAGAGAAGTATTTAGCTCCCCTAAGCTTGTCCATCAACTCATCTATGCGCAGAATGGGGTACCTGTTCTTTAAGGTCTTTTATTGAGAGCCCGGTAGTCTATGCACATGCGCAACGTCCCATCTTTCTTCTTCACCAGCACCACGAAAGAAGCAAATGGACTCAAGCTAGGCCCGATGTGCCCCAACCTGAACAACTCCTAAATGGCCCACTTTATCTCATTCGTATAGGCCTTTGGGTGCCTATAAGGGGTGGTGATGACTACGTTCACTCCCTCTAGCTCAACAGTGTGCTCAAATCCATAGTCTAGCAATCTACTTGGTGGAAATTCCCCAAAAATACCCTGGTGCTTCTCCAACAGGGCTATTATATCTGGATGTATGACTTGCGGCTTCGTCCCCAACTCCAAAATTCGTAGCTCCACTGCCCACTCCACATCTCCATGGCGTAGATTTGCCTCCATTCGGTGGGCTGAAACTGTCTGAGGGGGATAAGAGTGCATTCCCCTCAGTATTACCAGCTTCCCATCTGGACCCTGGAACTCCATCTCGAGCTTCTTCCAATCAGTCGTGACCTTCCCCAATGCGTATAACCACTAGACACCCAACACCACATTGGTTTCTAGGACATCAACAACAAAGAAATGGTCAGTGAGTGAGTAGTTCCCCATCTTCAAGGTCAACCCAGGTACGTACTTGGTACACTGCATGGTCCGGTCTTTGGGTACCAAAACTGAGAACCCCTCAAATGTAGCTATATGGATGCCCCTACGCTCCACCATCTGGGCATCAATGAGATTGTGTGTGGCCCCACTGTCAACTAGGATTGACACACGTTGTCCCTGTACAGTCCCCCTGATCCTGAGTGTCAAATATTTTGGCACACCCCGAAGTGAATTGAGGACTCTCTTGGTTGGGGAAAACGACCCTTCTCTAGGTAGTGGTGGTGGTGGCCCTCCTGATGATGGTCCCCCCTCATCTCCCGGCTCCTCTCCTGCCTCGGCCTCCTCCTCCTCAAGATCACTATTTGAGAACACCTCGATGAAATGGGCTTTGCCCTTGTGCACTTGTGCCTTGGTGCTCAAGGCTTCTGGCACGTGAAGCACAACCTCCTCCTCCTGAGGCCCCTTCGGGTGTCATCATCCAACTGGCTATGTCCTCGATCTCTTTGTGGTGGCCTCACATCTTTGTTCCTCAATGGGGTTGTGGGTCTTGCCGGAATAAAAGCCTGTTCTTGGGCACCGCATCAATCATATCTCAGGTCCTAGAAATGGCATCATGTAGTGATGTGGGCTTGTAAGCCCTCACCCAGCCACGCAGAGGCTCAACAAGCCCCTCCATAAACAACATGATCATTGTGCCTCCAAAATATCTGTCACAATCATTGCAAGTCTCTAGAACTTTGTAATGTAGACCTCTGTGCTACCAGTCTGTCTCAAGTGGGCCAACTTTCGGAAGTGTAGCTCCAGATCCTTCCTTTCAAACCTCTCCAACAATCTCCTGGTGAACTTCGTATAAGTGGTGATGTGAAGGTGCCCCAACGTGATCAAACCATGATACCACCACTCCTGGGCATCACCCTCCAAGTGAAAGGTGGCAAAGCATATGACATCATCTTCCCTCATGGGATTCAGGTGAAAGTATGTATCAAGTTTTTGGATCCATGCCCTAGCTGAGCTCTTTGCTGACCTATCGAAATTTGGGAGTGTAATATTCCCCGATATCTTCTGCACATCTTTGTTGGATGCTCCTCCCCTATAGTGGCCTCCAGCCCCGTTAGCGTGTCTCTCCTTGAGGTGGATGTACTCTCCAAAAGACATCACCCTCTTAATCTGGCCATCCAACCCCTCATACTCATCAATACCTGATGTGACAGAATGTACCAAATCCGCAACTGGGTCTGGCTCTCTCTCTAGCTCAGCCTCCTCCATGAAATGAGGCATTGTGGAGTGTGTGGAAGCTGATAAGTACGGCTGCCTCCTCTTGCTCTGGAACCCCCTTCACCTTGAATTTCTCCCTCCGACCTTCCACCCATCTGCAGCCCCATCACCTATTGCATCATGTCCATCATCAACTGCCCTTGCCTCATCATTTGTTGTTTGGTCCTCAGCAGCTCCTCTAAGACCTGGTCTGTGTTCCTCTGTTTGGGCTGCTCATTCTCTTCCCGGTTCTCCATCCAGCCTCTAATGTTATCCACTTCAGTGTCTAAAAATGGTTCTGGCCCTTCTTCTCTACCTCGACCCTGCCTCTGCTCTACCACAGCCTCTCTTGAAAACTAGTCCTTGGTATCTCGGTGGAATCACCCACTCTTGTTCCCCACTCTGGCCAAGAACATGCTCTGATACCACTATAATATTCCTAATGGGAGATTTCAGTGATAATAAAGACAAACCATAGCATTCAGAATGAAATTTTATTCAGTAAGGAACACGTAAACATAAATTTCTCATAAACAGTGACACCCAAATGGGCAAATTTTATTAATCAAATATGTCGGAGTACAAGAAGTTGGATGAGGTGCACCTGGGCTTGCACGAGGCAAGCTACAAGCCTCAGGTGGATGATACAGAAGTGCCCAGCTGCTTTGATTTTTGTTGCTCCCAGAATACTGTGCTGTCCCCTGAAAACTACACTGTTGGTTGGATTTGGCCCCTGATTTACCCCCTCAAAACAACCCAGAAATTTATGCAACTTTGGGGATGTACTCCTCTCCAAAAACCCAGAAAGGTTTTTCCTTGGTTTTGACCTGGCAATTTCGACCCCTTGGGGATTGGCCTTCCTCCAACACTGGAACTCACTGCCTGTAACTAAAAATAGCTGTAACTTGCTGCCACATAGCTGGAAACCTCCCCAAATCAGTCTCCCAACAATCTCTCCACAACCCAACTCCCTAATCCTCCGGCTAATCATCTAACCAAGTGACCCCCTCTAGTGACTGCACAGTCCTGAGTGAGGATGACGCAGGCTCTTCGACTAGTAGCTCGAAGTGGGTGTTTGACTGGCTTTCCTGCTACAAATTCTCCTCTACAAAGTGGCAACTCGATATGGATCAAGGAAGCCCTCCTAGGGTGGCATTCGAGGTCCACCGAAGAGGGGTGAGCTTCACTCCTTAGGAAGCTCTTGTGCTGAACAACACTTGTAGCTTAGCGAAACAACCAAAGCAACAATGAAATTATCAAATGATCAAAAGTTCCCAAATGCTGCTCACTTCCTCCTATTTATGCTTGCTCCCTTGAGCCCCACGTGGGTCCCATAAAATATTTCGATCCCTACTTAGAAAAATCGAATTGCCTTCATGGGGTGCATATTTTTGGGTGGGTGAGTGGCCCCTACAATCCACTAAAAGCACATCGACCCCCTTTTCCTAAGTTCTCCATCAAATTTGCTTATAGCCAAAAATAACAAAATTGCCAAAATTGATTTTCTCCTCACCTTGGGAAAATTATTAGGAAGAGACATTACAAAAAGTGAGTGTGGGATAGTTTTACCTTCATTGGTGAAAGGGAGTTGCCTAGCTTTTTTGATGGAAAGTGACATTAAACACACGTGGTAGTTAGTTGCATTGCATATTCTATGAGCATTCTAACATCTTGCATTTCATTTTATGTTTCATGCTAGAATAGATTGTATTTAACATAGAGTTTATTTTTTGTATGGATTTATTATCTTCATATGAAATATGGGTGATATTGTACACCCAGTGAACATGTTCCGAAACAGATTAATCGTTATGTGCATGTTACAAGTTTGTGAGCCTAGGGATTGGTGGAGTTCTCATGAACTCCCCGTTCGGGCTATTGGATCATGCTTTCTACAGTGAGCTCATGTCCTAGAGTTGGAGCCAGATGTTACCCAACAAATTGGGTAACCCATAGGGGAAAACATTTTTCCTAACCTTTGATAGCTAGTCGATCAACCAAACAACTAGTAGCACCTACCAAACACCATTAGTCGATATTATGCCATGTATCCCCGCCACTTGCATCATCCATGTGCTTTTCACCCATTCGACACTAGCACTTGGATGAAGGTGGGCTACCATTCAAAAGGTACTTTGATCATTTTGCAATTTGGTGCTTATACTTGTTTGATTTTGGGCATTTAGTATGGATTATGGGATGATCTAGAAGATTGACAAATTTTGACTGTAATCTTGTTCTCTCACCTTAGTTTGTGGGTTAATCTTTGATCCTAGTCCAATGGGACCTCCCTTAAGGCCATTTGAATATAGGAGAGGCACTACCTATGAAGCGTTGATAGACATAACATAGTTCCATCTTCCCATATGTCATAATTAACACCTTCCTTCTTACATTACAATCCCATATCTCACCTCCATTCTTTGAGTTCAACTTTCCATTAGTTCTTAGGGATTTGGCACTCATATGTCCACATACCTTGAGTAGGGCCCAAAAAATTAGTCCTGGGAGGTTCATGTAGCTAAAAGAAAGAGAAAGAGGATATCATGGCTACAATAAAATAAAAGAAAGAAACATCAAAGTGCAAAAGATAGCCAATGACAAAATTATTAGCACATGGGCAATAGCCTAGTATGAGCTCTACCTCACTCATATGGCCATCACCCAATTCCTAAGAACTTGTTGCTCCACTACATCTAAAAGGAACCCTTGCATGAGCAATAAAATGACTCATATTAAAGGGGTAATACAACTACTACATCATACAAAGAACAATCTAATCATTGAGCTATACGTAGTAATACAAGGAAAAAATCAAGAAGTAAATGTAGAAATTTCTGTTTTCCCACCCCGGTTTTCAGTTTCTCCTTATTTCTCCCATGTAGTTAAATGCCCATTCCCATATCCATACATTTAACAGACTGAAAAAAAAAAAAAATATTGCTGAAAACACAAATTCTGGAAATTTTTCAGAATGCTGGAAATTGCAGAATTAAAAATCAGCAATCAAAAACAGCCATTAAAACACATTAAAACACTGATATTTTTGGTCAACTTGACCCTGGAAAAACCCCCTACAACTCTTGGGGAAAACCAGTTTGAGAGCTATTCTTTATTTCTGAAAATTGCCTTTTTACAGTGAGAATTATTCAGCAAAAAATCAGCAAGCAAATTTACAACTTATCTCCTTTCCCGTGCCTCACAGCGATATGGAAATTACAGCAAACAGGACAGCAATAAATGCTGTACGGCCTCCGTTTTGTGTGCAGAAAAATCAGCAAACTGCTCCTCGATTTTTGTGCAAAAATCTGCCTTTCACTATGTGCTGAATCAGCTGTACAAATTTGCTCAACTGCTGCCTTGGAATGTGTGCCAAGCTGCTGTCTCCTTCTCCTCCCTGCTCAGAAATCTCTCTTGCTCTCTTGCTCTCCTTCTCCCAATCTGCTCATGAAAGAATAAATGACCTTTTCCTCATTTTCCTCCTTTAATATAACTCCAAGTGACTTTTGGGTGATCTCTAAATCCAATGGCTGAAATAGATTTAGATCAATGGCTGAGATTAAATGCTCATTTAAATCTCACTTTCTATTTTTTAATTCACCCCACCTTAATAAAGACCCACTTAGTCATTTATTTCCAAAGTCACTTTTCCTTTCTAATTTTTCATTGACTTTATAAAAGTTACTTTAAAATTAGACTTAGTAACTTTATCACTTAAAGTCATTTTTAAATTAGATTTAACTTTATAAAATTATAAAGTCACTTTAGGAGAAAAATTAAATTCTTTTGGACACTTTTCCCTAGGCCAAAGATCAAAGCCTAAGGGAATCACCTGTCCTCTGGTACCAAATTTCAACACTCCCTCTTATCGAGGAAGGTGTTCCTCACCACACCCATCTTGTCCCTGAAGTAGACATGCTTGCCCCGTGGTAAGGCTTTGGTAAGGGTATCTGCAACCTGCTCATCAGTGGAAATATACTCAAGCTTAACAACTCCCTTCTGAACATAGTCTTTGATGAAATGATATCTGATCCCGATATGCTTTGACCTGTCATGAAATACTGGATTCTCCGTGAGTTTAATGCAACTCTGATTATCACAGTAAATCACTGAAGGTCTCAACGGCTGACCAAATAAGCCAAACAAAATCTTGCGAAACCAGATAGCCTCACAACTAGCTAGACTGGCTGCCATATACTCTGCTTCCGCTGAACTCAGTGCTACTGACTGCTGCTTCCGGCTGAACCATGACACTACTGCTGAACCCAACCCAAAACAACACCCTGAAGTGCTCTTCCTATCAGAAGCACAACCTGCCCAATCAGAATCAGTGTATCCTGCCAATCTCACTCCATCTCCCTGCCTGTAGTCCAGACCATAATCCACTGTCCCCTGCAAGTACCGCAAAATGTGTTTTGCAGCCACCCAGTGAACCTTCATAGGCTCACACATAAACTGACTCATCGTGTTGATTGCAAAACAGATATCTGGTCTAGTGTTGACCAAATACATCAAGGAACCAATCAGCTGCCTGTACAATGTGGGATCCACCAACTCGGAATCCGAAGCATGAAGCTTCTTCCAGTTGGTGATCATCGGTGTCGACATGGGTCTACAATCCTCCATGTGGAATCTGCTAAGGATGTCCACAATATACTTCCCCTGCCCCAGGAAGAAATGCCCCTCCTCCTGCCACACCTCCAAACCCAAAAAGTAATGCATCAAACCGATGTCCTTCATCTCAAGCTCCGCCGCAAGATCTCTCTTGCAGTGCTCTATGAGTCTCTCTGCACCTGTAATGATTAAGTCATCCACATACAGCACCAGAATGAGAGGCTCCTCACCAATCACAATAAAGTAAAGGTTCGGATCTGCCTCACTCTTTGTGAAACCCATCCCCTGCAAATATGTATCTATCCTGGAATACCAAGCTCTGGGAGCTTGCTTCAGGCCATAAAGGGCCTTCTTCAGTCTGCACACATGGGACTCCTTCCCATGCACCTCAAAGCCCTGTGGCTGCTCAATGTACACCTCCTCCTGTATGAAGCCATTGAGAAATGCGGTCTTCACATCCATCTGGTGGATCTTCCAACCCATCTCTGCTGCTATCGATATAATGGAGTGGATCGAAGTATATCGAGCCACGGGAGCGAAGGTCTCCTCATAATCAACTCCCTCTACCTGGAAGAACCCTCTAGCCACAAACCTCGCTTTGAATTTCTCAATGCTGCCATCTGCAGCATGCTTTACCTTGTAAAGCCATCTGGAAGTAACCACGGATTTGCCCTCAGGCCTCGGCACCACCTCCCAAACATCATTCTTCATGATAGAAGAATACTCCTCCTGCATGGCCTCTCTCCAGACCTGCTGGCTAGCTGCCTCCTCATAGCTAGAAGGCTCAGAGTCAAGGATGCTGGTAACCATCGCCATATAGCTACAAAACCTCTCAGGTGGTCTACTCTCTCTGACCGGCCTCTTCGGCTCAGCAACAGATGTGGCATCTCTCAAGGTGTCCTGAAGCCACTTGGGCTTCCTCTTCCCTGAGCGCACTTCTCCCACCGGAGAATGAAACTCCTCCTCCTCATCATCATCAGTAGCCTGAACTCCTGACTGTCTGTCTGTTGTCCTCCTGCCTGCACCTGAACCTGTAGAAGCTGAGGTACCGTGTGAACTGTCCATCAATGGACTCCCTAGTGAACTGCTCTGTGAACTTCTCTGCATGCTGCCCGGAGCACCACCCCTCTGGCTCGGCAAGCCACTGCTCACTGACGGACCTGACATCCTCATAGATGTACCTCCGGATCCTCCTGATCTCTGCCCACTGGATCCCTGCGACTGACTCAACTGCTGCTGAGGGTCTGGCTGATCCAGATACTCTAACTCCCGTGACCTCCTAAAGGCCCTGTCCTCCTCGAACTTCACATACCGTCTGACAACAACTCTCCTCTGTGCAGGAATGTAAATCCGAAAGGCCTTTGAGGTCTCACTGTAGCCCACAAAGATACCCTTCTCTGCGGTGGGCTCTAGTTTGGTCCTCTTCTCCTTGGGTATATAGGAGTATGTTATGCATCCAAAGATATGAAGATGACTAATATTAGGCTTCTTCCCAGAGAAAGCCTCCTCCGGAGTCATGTGCCCCAAGGCACGATGCGGACTCCTGTTCTGCAAGTAAACAGCTGTGTTGCAGGCTTCTGCCCACAAGAACAATGGCAACCCCTGATCATGTAACATGGCTTTGGCAGCCCCTATGATGGATCTGTTCTTCCTCTCTGCAACTCCGTTCTGCTGGGGGTTGTAAGGAACAGTGAACTCCCTCCTAATGCCTGCCTCCGCACAATAGTCAACAAACTCTCCAAGGGTGTACTCTCCTCCATTGTCCGACCTCAAGGACTTGATCTTTCGACCTGTCTGAGTCTCCACAAGAGCTCTGAACTCCTGAAACCGCTTGAAGACCTCACTCTTGGTCTTCAAAAAATAAATTCAGGTCCTCCTTGAGTGATCATCAATGAATAACACATAGTACTCATATCCACTCAAGAAAACATGAGACATCCGACCGCTCACATCGGAATGAATCAAATCAAGTATCCCTGTCGCTCTGCTGTTACTGCTGGGAAAAGGGGATTTGGCAAATTTGCCCATCGCACAACCTCTGCAAGTATCAAAGTGATTAGTACTGAAATCTGGCACACCTGTAGTGATCTCCCGCAATGTCCTCAAGGCTCCATGATACATATGTCCCATCCTGCGGTGCCAAATCTCACACAGCTCAGAACTGCTAGCTCTGCTGTCGGTACTACTGCTCAATGCCAAAAGTGGTTGGAATGCAAACTTGTACACCTTTGCATGGCGTACACCTATCACTCTAGTTGAATCAGCTGGAGTGCCCCTGGGATACATCAACACCTGTCCTCCCCTGAACAGTACCTCATATCCTCTGTCCTCCAAAGCTGAGACGGATATGAGGTTCTTCCTCATCCCTGGCACATAAAGAACCTCTGACACCTTCAAGGGAGGTTTGGACTCCCTCTGAAATGTCACTGTCCCCACCCCGACTGCTCTAACAACTCTGTCATCACCGAGTATTACCTCAATATCAGTGCCACTCTCTGAAAGCTCTGAGAAGTACTCACGGACTCCTGTCATATGACGTGAAGCCCCACTGTCCACATACCAGATACCTGAAGATGCTCCGCTAATCGAGGGAAAAGCATGCTCCCTCTGAACCTGTGTAGCAGGTGATCCTGCACTAGAGGACTCACACGTAGTGAACGCAAACTCTCGGTCAAAACGACCAGCAAAGTCCTCAATCTCTGCTGAAGCTGCCACGTCCTGGTTCTTCCCCTTCTTCTTCTTCTTCTCCGGACACACAACTGCATAGTGTCCCATCTTTTGACAATTCCAACACTTCACCTTGGAATAGTCCTTCTGTATGTTCCCCTGTTTACCTTTACCTTTGCCTTTGCCCCCACCACTGCTTGTGGAAGCCTGCTTCTTCCCTTTGCCTTTCTTGCCTCCTGCCACCAGTGCTACATCCTCATCCTGCTCAACTGGCTTGGCTGCCCCAAGCTGACCTTTCCTGATCTCTGTCTGAATGCAATCATCCCAAAACCTCTCCCATGTGGGAAGGGTCTCACGTGCACAAACCCCATCAACAAAGTTCAACCATGAACGGGGGAGGCCATTCACTGCAATCCGCACCAACTCAGTGGGTGGAATGGCCTCTCCAATCGCTGCCAACTCATCTCTCACATTAGTAATCTTTGTGAGATATCCAGCTGCACTATCATTACCCATCTTAATGTTCTTCAGCTTCTCCTTCAGGACCATCTTCCGGTTCTCATTCGTACTCTGGTAGAGATTGGACAATGCTGTCCACATCTCATGGGCATTGCTCTTTCCTCTCACATGAGGAATGCAATGGTCTTTGATTCTGTCTAGAATCAGCCTCTTACCCTTATTGTTCTTCTTTTTATACTCAGCCAACTGAGTAACATTAGTGGGCACAACAACAGGGTTTTGTGCGGTATGCACCATGATATCCCAGACTTCTGCCTCCTCAAAGATACTCTGCATTCTCTCCTTCCAAACGCTGTAATTTATATGCCCATCCAGCCTATCCTCCACCCTCAATCCCAATGACATCCTGTTGTCCTAAAACTGAAAAAATAGCACTGCTGTAGTAAAGATAAAACTGTTGTTTATGAAAAAATCAGCTTGCTGGAATTTTCTGAGTGAAAAATCAGCAACTGTAATTTTTCCTTTTGCTGTCCCAAACTGCCCTTCAGCACTCAAGCTCTGGTACCATGTAGAAATTTCTGTTTTCCCACCCCGGTTTTCAGTTTCTCCTTATTTCTCCCATGTAGTTAAATGCCCATTCCCATAACCATACATTTAACAGACTGAAAAAAAAAAAATATTGCTGAAAACACAAATTCTGGAAATTTTTCAGAATGCTGGAAATTGCAGAATTAAAAATCAGCAATCAAAAACAACCATTAAAACACTGATATTTTTGGTCAACTTGACCCTGGAAAAACCCCCTACAACTCTTGGGGAAAACCAGTTTGAGAGCTCTTCTTTATTTCTGAAAATTGCCTTTTTACAGTGAGAATTATTCAGCAAAAAATCAGCAAGCAAATTTACAACTTATCTCCTTTCCCGTGCCTCACAGCAATCTGGAAATTACAGCAAACAGGACAGCAATAAATGCTGTACGGCCTCCGTTTTGTGTGCAGAAAAATCAGCAAACTGCTCCTCGATTTTTGTGCAAAAATCTGCCTTTCACTATGTGCTGAATCAGCTGTACAAATCTGCTCAACTGCTGCCTTGGAATGTTTGCCAAGCTGCTGTCTCCTTCTCCTCCCTGCTCAGAAATCTCTCTTGCTCTCCTTCTCCCAATCTGCTCATGAAAGAATGAATGCCCTTTTCCTCATTTTCCTCCTTTAATATAACTCCAAGTGACTTTTGGGTGATCTCTAAATCCAATGGCTGAAATAGATTTAGATCAATGGCTGAGATTAAATGCTCATTTAAATCTCACTTTCTATTTTTTAATTCACCCCACTTTAATAAAGACCCACTTAGTCATTTATTTCCAAAGTCACTTTTCCTTTCTAATTTTTCATTGACTTTATAAAAGTTACTTTAAAATTAGACTTAGTAACTTTATCACTTAAAGTCACTTTTAAATTAGATTTAACTTTATAAAATTATAAAGTCAATTTAGGAGAAAAATTAAATTCTTTTGGACACTTTTCCCTACGCCAAAGATCAAAGCCTAAGGGAACCACCTGTCCTCCGGTACCAAATTTCAACACTCCCTCTTACCGAGGAAGGTGTTCCTCACCACACCCATCTTGTCCCTGAAGTAGACATGCTTGCCCCGTGGTAAGGCTTTGGTAAGGGTATCTGCAACCTGCTCATCAGTGGAAATATACTCAAGCTTAACAACTCCCTTCTGAACAGTCTCTGATGAAATGATATCTGATCCCGATATGCTTTGACCTGTCATGAAATACTGGATTCTCCGTGAGTTTAATGCAACTCTGATTATCACAGTAAATCACTGAAGGTCTCAACAGCTGACCAAATAAGCCAAACAACATCTTGCGAAGCCAGATAGCCTCACAACTAGCTAGACTGGCTGCCATATACTCTGTTTCCGCTGAACTCAGTGCTACTGACTGCTGCTTCCGCTGAACCATGACACTACTGCTGAACCCAACCCAAAACAGCACCGTGAAGTGCTCTTCCTATCAGAAGCACAACTTGCCCAATTAGAATCAGTGTATCCTGCCAATCTCACTCCATCTCCCTGCCTGTAGTCCAGATCATAATCCACTGTCCCCTGCAAGTACCGCAAAATGTGTTTTGCAGCCACCCAATGAACCTTCCTAGGCTCACACATAAACTGACTCATCGTGTTAACTGCAAAACAGATAGCTGGTCTAGTGTTGACCAAATACATCAAGGAACCAATCAGCTACCTGTACAATGTGGGATCCACCAACTCGGAATCCGAAGCATGAAGCTTATTCCAGTTGGTGATCATCGGTGTCAACATGGGTCTACAATCCTCCATGTGGAATCTGCTAAGGATGTCCACAATATACTTCCCCTGCCCTAGGAAGAAATGCCCCTCCTCCTGCCACACCTCCAAACCCAAAAAGTAATGCATCAAACCGATGTCCTTCATCTCAAACTCCGCCACAAGATCTCTCTTGCAGTGCTCTATGAGTCTCTCTGCACCTGTAATGATCAAGTCATCCACATACAGCACCAGAATGAGAGGCTCCTCACCAATCACAATAAAGTAAAGGTTCGGATCTGCCTCACTCTTTGTGAAACCCATCCCCTGCAAATATGTATCTATCCTGGAATACCAAGCTCTGGGAGCTTGCTTCAGGCCATAAAGGGCCTTCTTCAGTCTGCACACATGGGACTCCTTCCCATGCACCTCAAAGCCCTGTGGCTGCTCAATGTACACCTCCTCCTCTATGAAGCCATTGAGAAATGCGGTCTTCACATCCATCTGGTGGATCTTCCAACCCATCTCTGCTGCTATCGATATAATGGAGCGGATCGAAGTATATCGAGCCACGGGAGCGAAGGTCTCCTCATAATCAACTCCCTCTACCTGGAAGAACCCTCTAGCCACAAACCTCGCTTTGAATTTCTCAATGCTGCCATCTGCAGCATGCTTTACCTTGTAAAGCCATCTGGAAGTAACCACGGATTTGCCCTCAGGCCTCGGCACCACCTCCCAAACATCATTCTTCATGATAGAAGAATACTCCTCCTGCATGGCCTCTCTCCAGACCTGCTGGCTAGCTGCCTCCTCATAGCTAGAAGGCTCAGAGTCAAGGATGCTGGTAACCATCGCCATATAGCTACAAAACCTCTCAGGTGGTCTACTCTCTCTGACCGGCCTCTTCGGCTCAGCAACAGATGTGGCATCTCTCAAGGTGTCCTGAAGCCACTTGGGCTTCCTCTTCCCTGAGCGCACTTCTCCCACCGGAGAATGAAACTCCTCCTCCTCATCATCATCAGTAGCCTGAACTCCTGACTGTCTGTCTGTTGTCCTCCTGCCTGCACCTGAACCTGTAGAAGCTGAGGTACCGTGTGAACTGTCCATCAATGGACTCCCTAGTGAACTGCTCTGTGAACTGCTCTGCATGCTGCCCGGAGCACCACCCCTCTGGCTCAACGAGCCACTGCTCACTGACGGACCTGACATCCTCATAGATGTACCTCCGGATCCTCCTGATCCCTGCCCACTGGATCCCTGCGACTGACTCAACTGCTGCTGAGGGTCTGGCTGATCCAGATACTCTAACTCCCGTGACCTCCTAAAGGCCCTGTCCTCCTCGAACTTCACATCCCGTCTGACAACAACTCTCCTCTGTGCAGGAATGTAAATCCGAAAGGCCTTTGAGGTCTCACTGTAGCCCACAAAGATACCCTTCTCTGCGGTGGGCTCTAGTTTGGTCCTCTTCTCCTTGGGTATATAGGAGTATGTTATGCATCCAAAGATATGAAGATGACCAGTATCAGGCTTCTTCCCAGAGAAAGCCTCCTCCGGAGTCATGTGCCCCAAGGCACGATGCGGACTCCTGTTCTGCAAGTAAACAGCTGTGTTGCAGGCTTCTGCCCACAAGAACAATGGCAACCCCTGATCATGTAACATGGCTTTGGCAGCCCCTATGATGGATCTGTTCTTCCTCTCTGCAACTCCATTCTGCTGGGGGTTGTAAGGAACAGTGAACTCCCTCCTAATGCCTACCTCCGCACAATAGTCAACAAACTCTCCAAGGGTGTACTCTCCTCCATTGTCCGACCTCAAGGACTTGATCTTTCGACCTGTCTGAGTCTCCACAAGAGCTCTGAACTCTTGAAACCGCTTGAAGACCTCACTCTTGGTCTTCAAAAAATAAATCCAGGTCCTCCTGGAGTGATCATCAATGAATAACACATAGTACTCATATCCACTCAAGGAAACATGAGACATCCGACCGCTTACATCGGAATGAATCAAATCAAATATCCCCGTCGCTCTGCTGTCACTGCTGGGAAAAGGGGATTTGGCAAATTTGCCCATCGCACAACCTCTGCAAGTATCAAAGTGATCAGTACTGAAATCTGGCACACCTGTAGTGATCTCCCGCAATGTCCTCAAGGCTCCATGATACATATGTCCCATCCTGCGGTGCCAAATCTCACACAGCTCAGAACTGCTAGCTCTGCTGTCGGTACTACTGCTCAATGCCAAAAGGGGCTGGAATGCAAACTTGTACACCTTTGCATGGCGTACACCTATCACTCTAGCTGAATCAGCTGGAGTGCCCCTGGGATACATCAACACCTGTCCTCCCCTGAACAGTACCTCATATCCCCTGTCCTCCAAAGCTGAGACGGATATGAGGTTCTTCCTCATCCCTGGCACATAAAGAACCTCTGACACCTTCAAGGGAGGTTTGGACTCCCTCTGAAATGTCACTGTCCCCACCCCGACTGTTCTAACAACTCTGTCATCACCGAGTACTACCTCAATATCAGTGCCACTCTCTGAAAGCTCTGAGAAGTACTCACGGACTCCTGTCATATGACGTGAAGCCCCACTGTCCACATACCAAATACCTGAAGATGCTCCGCTAATCGAGGGAAAAGCATGCTCCCTCTGAACCTGTGTAGCAGGTGATCCTGCACTAGAGGACTCACACGTAGTGAACGCAAACTCTCGGTCAAAACGACCAGCAAAGTCCTCAATCTCTGCTGAAGCTGCCACGTCCTGGTTCTTCCCCTTCTTCTTCTTCTTCTCCGGACACACAACTACACAGTGTTCCATCTTTTGACAATTCCAACACTTCACCTTGGAATAGTCCTTCTGTATGTTCCCCTGTTTACCTTTACCTTTGCCTTTGCCCCCACCACTGCTTGTGGAAACCTGCTTCTTCCCTTTGCCTTTCTTGCCTCCTGCCACCAGTGCTACATCCTCATCCTGTTCAACTGGCTTGGCTGCCCCAAGCTGACCTTTCCTAATCTCTGTCTGAATGCAATCATCCCAAAACCTCTCCCATGTGGGAAGGGTCTCACGTGCACAAACCCCATCAGCAAAGTTCAACCATGAACGGGGGAGGCCATTCACTGCAATCCGCACCAACTCATTGGGTGGAATGGCCTCTCCAATCACTGCCAACTCATCTCTCATATTAGTAATCTTTGTGAGATATCCAGCTGCACTATCATTACCCATCTTAATGTTCTTCAGCTTCTCCTTCAGGACCATCTTCCGGTTCTCATTGGTACTCTGGTAGAGATTGGACAATGCTGTCCACATCTCATGGGCATTGCTCTTTCCTCTCACATGAGGAATGCAATGGTCTTTGATTCCGTCTAGAATCAGCCTCTTACCCTTATTGTTCTTCTTTTTATACTCAGCCAACTGAGTAACATCAGTGGGCACAACAACAGGGTTCTGTGCGGTATGCACCATGATATCCCAGACTTCTGCCTCCTCAAAGATACTCTGCATTCTCTCCTTCCAAACGCTGTAATTTATATGCCCATCCAGCCTATCCTCCACCCTCAATCCCAATGACATCATGCTGTCCTAAAACTGAAAAAATAGCACTGTTGTAGTAAAGATAAAACTGTTGTTTATGAAAAAATCAGCTTGCTGGAATTTTCTGAGTGAAAAATCAGCAACTATAATTTTTCCTTTTGCTGTCCCAAACTGCCCTTCAGCACTCAAGCTCTGGTACCATGTAGAAATTTCTGTTTTCCCACCCCGGTTTTCAGTTTCTCCTTATTTCTCCCATGTAGTTAAATGCCCATTCCCATAACCATACATTTAACAGACTGAAAAAAATAAATATTGCTGAAAACACAAATTCTGGAAATTTTTCAGAATGCTGGAAATTGCAGAATTAAAAATCAGCAATCAAAAACAGTCATTAAAACACATTAAAACACTGATATTTTTGGTCAACTTGACCCTGTAAAAACCCCCTACAACTCTTGGGGAAAACCAGTTTGAGAGCTCTTCTTTATTTCTGAAAATTGCCTTTTTACAGTGAGAATTATTCAGCAAAAAATCAGCAATCAAATTTACAACTTATCTCCTTTCCCGTGCCTCACAACAATTTGGAAATTACAGCAAACAGGACAGCAATAAATGTTGTACGGCCTCCGTTTTGTGTGCAGAAAAATCAGCAAACTGCTCCTCGATTTTTGTGCAAAAATCTGCCTTTCACTATGTGCTGAATCAGCTGTACAAATCTGCTCAACTGCTGCCTTGGAATGTTTGCCAAGCTGCTGTCTCCTTCTCCTCCCTGCTCAGAAATCTCTCTTGCTCTCTTGCTCTCCTTCTCCCAATCTGCTCACGAAAGAATGAATGACCTTTTCCTCCTTTTCCTCCTTTAATATAACTCCAAGTGACTTTTGGGTGATCCAAGTGACTTTTGGGTGATCTCTAAATCCAATGGCTGAAATAGATTTAGATCAATGGCTGAGATTAAATGCTCATTTAAATCTCACTTTCTATTTTTTAATTCACCCCACTTTAATAAAGACCCACTTAGTCATTTATTTCCAAAGTCACTTTTCCTTTCTAATTTTTCATTGACTTTATAAAAGTTACTTTAAAATTAGACTTAGTAACTTTATCACTTAAAGTCACTTTTAAATTAGGTTTAACTTTATAAAATTATAAAGTCACTTTAGGAGAAAAATTAAATTCTTTTGGACACTTTTCCCTAGGCCAAAGATCAAAGCCTAAGGGAACCATCTGTCCTCCGGTACCAAATTTCAACAGTAAAAGCCACACAAGAGGGATGGAAAAAGAGGTCGAGATACAAACTCATGAAACCATGAATGCTCTTTCCTAACATCTATACACTCAAGATGTGGACACCCTCATCAGTTGGTCTTTTGGCCATGAAGCCTTATCCCCTCCGTTACCATCATTATTATTCACTAACACCTATCAATTGAAGTGTGGACCAGGGAACTGTTACTTCCCCTTAGGGGCTGGAAGGACCTACCCTTAGAGCGAAAATTCCTTGATTGCAATTACTGGAAATTTATCTCCTAACAGTTTTGCAATTTATTTGTTATTACGACAAGTATTGATAAATTCACAATTGCAATCTTCACCAAAAATAAAATACGTTGCAGAAAATAAACTAGAAGCTGAGAAAATAATGCACATACACAATAAAATAGACACCAATATTTTGGACTAATAGTCCTTGGAAGAACCCTGAAGGGAAAACCTGTGCAGTATATGATGGCTTATTTTATTATTATGCAGAAGTAAAATCTGAGTACAATAATCTGGATGCCTTACTGGCAATTGCCAGGCAAATAATTTGGAAAAATTTATGGGAAATAATTTTCTCCCTCTTCAAATCAACTAGGCTCCTTCTGGCTTGCTCACACTGCCTGCTGGCTACTTGTACTATTGGCCTGCGCAAGTTTGGATAACCCTGAATTGTCTAGCTTCCCTCTACCTCTAGAAATGACTCACGTTGCCTTCCGAGTGGTATCCCAATCTTCAGCAACTGAATTGATCTCTTCCTGGCACTCGCACAGGAGTTTTTGGCTCACTACACTACCTGGACAACTTTTTTGCAGAATAATTCTTCCTCCCTCTTTCCTGCCTCTCTGGCACTCGAAATCTGCTAGGAAATTCTTCTAGAATTCTCTTTGTTGCTCCCTCAGTGACCAATGCTCCTCCACTAGCTCGAATTCTTCCCTTACTGAGTCACTGTGCACTGGGGAATTCACACTGCCTAGATAATTCACTCTCCCTCTTGTATTTCTCTCCTCTTCCCATCATTTTGTTCTTATAATCTCTCGTTGGAGCTTCAATGGCCATGATTAGATCCTCATCAATAGTTAAGATCATCTTAGACTCTATCCATGTGAGTCTCTAGAGCATTCTCGGTCATCCTCAATTAATTCCCATTAATTAATCAATTTTCATAAGTTAATTTAATTGAGGTGTTTCGCAATCTTATCTCACAAAACACTTTCTAAGTTTTGAAGATCTTGTGTTCCTTAGCCTCTTAGACACAAATCGAGACTAGGACACTTGTCTGATGCTACAAAAACTAACACTTCGCTTTAGCGAGGAAGGTGTTCTCTCCACCAATACTGTTGACACCTAATCTTCATGATTGGGGAATTTGTAAAATAAATAAATCAGGAATGTGAACAGTCATCGGAAGATGAACTGAACAATCACTCCTAATGTATAAAACAATAACATACCTATGGAATAATCAGACGAATCAGTTTTTTCTGCCTTTGGAGAGTTACTGCCTGGCCTGACATGGTATCAGAGCCAGCTCCTATTTTTAGCTGTTGTGCCTTGTAACTCCCTTGTCTGACTGAGTGTCCTGTCTGTCTGCCATGACCTGCGCTCTGCTCCATACAGAGCCTGCTCCCTGCAATACGTTGCCCATATATCCGTTGGTGCCAGATTCTGACATTTTCTGTCAAGACTGCTACTGTTATGCTGCTACCATTTTCTAAACAAAACCTACGCTGCATCACCGAAATTCATAACCGTCCGAGCTCTCCTCCCGCCCAGTTCTAGCTGTCCATACTGTGATTGTGATTGAAATCATCTCTGAACGAAAACTGCCTGCCTGCGTGCCCTCCATTGTGAACAAAAACTGCGCACCAGCGTTCTAACCGTTAGCTTCACCATACCCTGCGCACCTGCGAGGTAAATGTTTTCAAGCAAGTCTTGAGGGACCTGGCCTGACCTGGCGAATTATATCGAATCATATCTTTCTTGCTGTCCGAAGAAACCCGCTACCAGAGGAAAAGCTCTGCCATCTTCCCTGAGGCCGAGGCCTTTGATTGCGTGTGCGATCCACTGTTCTTTGCTTCTTGCGTGTGCGTTGCAATCCACTGTTCTTTGAGGGAATCGCAGATGGCAGTCCTGATAGACTGTATTTTCCTCGTCGGCTAGTCTCTAAGCCTCGTGGGCTTTTACCCCTAGGAGTGTGAGTGCAGTGGATCAAAGTTTTTTGGATTCAAGCATCCGCAGGTCCGCTTGCATTGTTGGACTGTCCGCCAGCTAGTTCCATGGTGGCCCATGCAGGTCCACTTGCATTGCTGGACTGTCTTGCGTTTGTAGTTCTGCTTACATTGCTGGAGAGCCGGGGATAGTTTTAGCTCTCCACTTCAAATCTCAGGATGGCAGATTGATATGTTTGTTGGATGTTGGTTTCACAGTTATGCAAATACTTTTGTTTTCCAATATAATATATATATATATTGAAATGAGGTCGTCTCCGATGGGTGATTGGTAGTGGTGGAAAAACATCTATTTCCCTACTAAAAATATAGCTTCGTGCGTTTATTCATATTGATGTGAACTCTGCCTGTATATATATTTCTCCTGGGTTATAAGATTCAATAATCGGTAATCTGTACCAAGGAAGCTACTATTATGTTTTATGTTTAATACACAGTCTTGGTGTATTACATTAATTGCTGCCACACCAACACTGGTTTGCTGAGTCTCAGTAATGCCCTTTTGAGTACAATTTTACTGTATATTGGCAGAAGTATTTTTTCTATCAACAAAAGTAAATTTTTTTACAGAATGCATTCAATCATATCCATGGTAGGGATAGTTCTCACTGGCAAGGAGAACTATCCTGAATGGTCCCGGATGATAAAACACACCCTCATCTTCAATGAGTTGTGGAAAGGAGTGTGTGTCAGAGAAGGAGACAATGACCCAGTGCAGCCTACATCAGACAAAGAGCTCGTCATTTGGGAAAACAAGAACAGCAAAGCCTATGCATTAATCGCAGCATCTGTAAATGAAGTAGTAAGTCGCCATATTTCATCATATTCAACTGCCTTTGAAGCTTTACAAAAGCTGAAAGAACTCTATGACTCACATTCTGCACTTGAAGTTGTTCAGCTCATGATTAAACTCTTCACTCTTGAACTGAAAAATAATGATCCTCTTGCTCTTGCATCTGAAGTAAAGTCTATAATGCATGATATTAAATCCACTAAGGTTGAGCTGGATATCCCTCTTATTGCTTTTCTCAAGGCACTCTATCCTACCTACTCCAATTATCTTGAGTCTTTACAAGCAAATGGAAATCTTAAAGATATAACCTTTGACTCTCTTGTGAAAAAGTTTGCTGAAAGAGAGAAAGCCTTTGGAAAGAAGAAAGCTCCTGAATCTTCTGAAGAGACTGTGTGCCTTGCTCATAAAGAAAAGCATCCTGCTCAAGATTCTACAAGAGGAAGAGGTGGACGAAGAGGAAGAGGAAGATACTTTAGAGGAAGGGGGGGCAGACATTCTCAAGGAGAAAAGGCAGATCTGCATTGCATTCACTGCAAACGAAATGGATCACATCATGCTTCTACATGCAAGCTACCATGGGACAAAATTGAGCAGAAAAGAAACCAACAGAAAGGTAAAACTGATGATACAGACAAAGGTAAAGCACCTGAATCCGCTCACTACATTGAGGCACAATGTAACATTGGAGTAAATGAAGATTTGTTTAATGCTTCACTTGCTTCTTCGAAAAATGATTGGTTGCTTGATTCCGGAGCAACCTGTCATATGACTCATAGAAAAGATTTTTTTGAAGATTTCACTGACAATGTTGATGGAGCAGTATATTTTGCAGATCAGTCAAAAATCAAGCCATCAGGGCTTGGCACAATCAGGCTTAAACTGCCTGGTCTTCCAGAATTTCTTCTGGATCATGTTCTATATCTCCCACAGCTCAAGAGAAACTTGCTGTCCTTGGTCCACATCCGCCAGCAAGGTCACTCCATTCATATGTTTGATGGCAAGCTTGAGGTAAGAAAAGCATCTGACCACTCACTTGTCATGAGGGGAATAGAAGAAGAAAGACTTCTCAAACTGCAAGGAACCTCTGCTCATGCACAACATTTCTCATATATTTCTCATCATGAAGAAGGTACACTTCCATCAAGTTTATTATGGCATGCTAGATTTGGAAATTTGAACTATGACAGTCTCCGCTTATTGAAGAAAAATGGTGTTGCTAGTTTGCCTACAATTCCTAGGAAACATAAGCAATGTGATGCTTGCATTCTAGGAAAGCATAGCAAACAGTCTTTTCATGATTCACATTCAAGAGCACATAGGAAGCTTGAACTCATTCATTCAGATTTATGTGGTCCAATGCCTGTTCCTTCTGCAAATGGAAATAAATATATCATGACATTTATTGATGATTACACCAGAATGTGTTGGGTTTATTTATTGAAGAACAAATCTGATGCTTTTCAAACATTCAAGAATTTTCATAAATGGATTGAAAATGATGCACAATCTCATATTGGGTCTATTCGCACTGATAATGGAAAAGAATATACATCAAATGAATTTGAAAACTATCTTCGCCAACATGGGATCAAACATCAAACAACTGTACCTTATAATCCCCAACAGAATGGTGTAGCAGAAAGAATGAATAGAACAATTTTGAATATGGTACGATCGATGCTTTTCTTCAAAAATGTAAAGATAATGTTTTGGGCTGATGCTGTTCTATGTGGTGCATATATAAAGAATAGATGTCCATCTAATGCTATAAGAAACAAGACTCCTTATGAATTGTGGTATGGACATGTTCCTTCGGTAAAACATCTCAGGATCTTTGGTTCCACCTGTTATGCTTTGATACCAAAGGTACTTAGAAACAAACTTGGTGCTAGAAGTCGTAGGTGTATCTTCCTGGGGTATTCAAACACCTCTAAAGCATACCACCTCTATGATGAAGTAAATAAAAAGTTTGTTGTATCTAGAGATGTCATTTTTCTTGAATCATCCAAATCTGACAATGTTGTTGAGCGGCAACTTGATCGCTTGGATAGATTTGCAAAAACGAAATCATTTCAAGAATTTGATAATCAGATTCCACATCTTGAAGGGGGGATTCCTATACTAGATCAACATGTGGAATCTTCTTCTGAAGAACAATCTCCCCTGCATGAAACTCCAACAACGGATGATGCTTTAAGTGATGTAATTGATAGAATTGGGAGACTCAATCTTGATTCAGTCCCAACTCAATCAACAGAGCAGCCTGGACCATCTCAGAAAGGTCCCCCAAAGTGGCTGACAAAGACACTTGAAAGTGTTCATCCTGATGAAATTGGAAAAACAGGAACCAGAAATTCAAACCGACAAGATGGAGGTGATGTAGATGACTCTAATTCACCTGTTGATATGGATGTTACTTATAATTGTGAATTGAACTTGTCTACAGATTTTGAACCAACTTCCTTCAAAAAAGCTGCTTCTCATGATGAATGGAAAGAAGCGATGCAAAAGGAGTATGATGCCCTCATAAAGAATGGCACTTGGAAGCTGGTTGATCCTCCATTTGGAACCAAACCAAGTGGCTGCAGGTGGGTCTACAAGAACAAGTACAAAGCTGATGGCTCACTTGACAAGCACAAAGCTAGGCTTGTGGAAAAAGGCTTTGCACAGAAGGAAGGGGTCGATTATGAGGAAACTTTTGCCCCCACAGCAAAATGGGCCACCATCCGGACACTCTTTGCACTAGCTGCTCAGAATGGTTGGAAAGTCCATCAAATGGATGTAAAAACTGCATTCTTAAATGGAGATATAAAAGAGAATGTTTTTATGTCCCAGCCTGAAGGATTTGCTGTGAAAGGACATGAACATAAAGTATGCAAACTTGTGAAGTCCTTGTATGGCCTCAAACAAGCACCGCGAGCCTAGTATGAAAAACTAACTGAGCATCTTCTGAAACTCAACTTCAATCATTTTGATCTTGATGATGCAACTTTATTTGTCAAGAAAGTTGGCAAAACAGTTGTGTATCTTGTGGTATATGTAGATGATCTTTTAATGACAGGGAACAATGGAAGCTACATTGCATCCATAAAGAAGGAATTAGGGAAAAGTTTTGAAATGACTGATTTGGGCTATGTTCATTACTATCTTGGCATTGAAGTAACCCAACATCCAAAATCCATATTTCTTTCTCAAAAGAAATACATTGGAGATTTGTTAAACAGATTTGGCATGACAGAGTGCAATCCTCTTTCTACTCCAATGGAACAAAACTTAAAGCTCACATCTATTGAAGGAAAGGAATTCGAGGATGCAACAAAGTATAGACAGCTTGTAGGAAGTCTCATCTACCTCACTACTACCAGACCAGACATTTCATTTACTGTTGGAAACCTTCTCCAGGTTCATGCAAAAGCCTTGTGAGGGACATTGGTCTGTTGCAAAAAGAGTTCTAAGGTACTTGAAGGGAACTCAAGACCTTGGAATCGAGTATACACAGGTGGACGACTTCAGCTTGATTGGATACTTTGATTCAGACTTCGATGGAGACAAAGAAACTGGGGTATCTACTTCAGGATATGCTATGAGTCTTGGATCAGGAGCTGTCTCCTGAAGATCACGCAAACAATCAATTCCAGCAGATTCCACAACTGAAGCAGAACACGTGGCAGCAGCTGAAGCAACGAAAGAAATTGTGTGGCTCAGGAAAATTCTTGAAGATTTGCAGGTAAAACAAGTACAATCAACTCCACTCATGATTGATAACACCTCTGCAATAAAGTTGGCCAAGAATCCAAAGTTCCATGATCGAACAAAGCATATCAATACTAAATATCATCTGATTCGACATCATGTTGAGGCCAAAACAATCCATCTCCGTCATTGTTCCACAAATGAGCAAATTGCAGACATCTTCACCAAAGCACTTGGAAAGGAAAAGCTTGAACGATTCAGAATGATGCTTGGACTCACCAACATCCCTTCAGATTAAGGGGGGAATGTTGACACCTAATCTTCATGATTGGGGAATTTGTAAAATAAATAAATCAGGAATGTGAACAGTCATCGGAAGATGAACTGAACAATCACTCCTAATGTATAAAACAATAACATACCTATGGAATAATCAGACGAATCAGTTTTTTCTGCCTTTGGAGAGTTACTGCCTGGCCTGACAAATACTGCTCTCTTATACCTAGACAGTCCTGTGTTGTGGATGTTTGACTAGCCTCCTCCACTTCTCTAAGCTGACCAATCCCTCTGTCACTGGAAATCACTGTGAAGATAATATTGTCCATCATGCTACTGCGCAAACTTTAATCTACTCATATTGCCAGTGTTATTTTGCTGCTGCTATCTCTGCATTGTTGTTGCAACTACTGCAATAATGAGTCTAATTTCCCCAAATCTTGAAGCACTAGCTTCCATGGAGCTACTCCCTCTGAAGCTAGACTCCCTCTGAGTCTCAATGTCGCTATGGGAAATATCTCTGCTCCCTGCTGGCAATTTGTACTGTCCTTCTACACTGGAAACTGGACTACGTAGCTCTGTGCTGGAAATCTTTTGGCTGGAATTGCACTTGCATCCTGCGACTAGCCAATCCTCACTACCCATGTCACTTCAACTAGCTCTAAAACTGTCTCGCGTGTACTGATTGCAACTAGTTCTGCAATTGTCATCTGACTGCATCCTACTAACACTGTGTCACTGCAGCTAGCTCTGCACTGTCTCATGTGTATTGATTGCAACTAGGTTTGTTGACACTAAATCCTACTATTGTGATAGTGTGGGCCCCTGTAGCAAAGGTGATGGTCCCACTACAACAATATGGAACTAATCTGACTGATTTCCTTGTTGCAACTGCGTTGGACTCTGCCCAACTTGATATGCATAGGTATCAAGCTTCTCCTCCACCTGGAGGTATTGCTGCTATCAATGTAAACTCCTCCAACCTAGCAGTTAGTTCATCAATATTTGTCGAAGCTATTGTCTGCTCCTGCTTCTTGTCCTTCTTCCTCTGAGGACATTGTGTGACATAGTGAACATACTCACCAAACCCGAAGCACTTGATTTTCAACATATCTTTCTTCTCTCTCTCCTCGACATATCTGACTGAACCCTACTAAAACTGTGTCACTGCGGCTAGCTCTGCACTGTCTCATGTGTATTGACTGCAACTAGCTTTGTTGACACTAAATCCTACTATTGTGATAGTGTGGGCCCCTGTAGCAAAGGTGATGGTCCCACTGCAACAATATGGAACTGATCTAACTGATCTCCTTATTGCAGCTACGCGGGACTCTGCCCAACTTGATATGCATAGGTATCAAGCTTATCCTCCACCTAGAGGTATTGCTATTATCAATGTAAACTCCTCCAACCTAGCGGTTAGTTCATCAATCTTTGTCAAAGCTATTGTTTGCTCTTGCTTCTTGTCCTTCTTCCTCTGAGAACATTGCGTGACATAGTGAACATACTCACCAAACCCGAAGCACTTGATCTTCGATATATCTTTCTTCTCTCTCTCTTCCCATTTAGCCTTGTCTTTGAATAGGACCCTTCTTCACCTTTCCATTGGATGCAAGGGCTACATTTTCCTCATCCTCCTTTTGTTTTTGTCCCTGGCTGTTGCTACTGGCAGTACCATTCACAAGGCTGAGTCTAATCTCCTCCTGAGTGAAATCACTCCACAGACGATCACATCCAGTAGTGTATCTCACCTAGAAATAACTTGGATGAAGGTATGCCACTCCTTGGTGAAACCATTGAGAGCTATTCTGACTAGCTCGTTATCTGATGGTTTTTCTCCAATGGCTACAAGTTCATCTCTGACATTCTGAATCCTAGTGAGGTAGGGTGCAATGCCTTCTCCCTTTTTGTAATATCCCCAATTTTGTGAGCATGGGAGTCACTAAGGAATTTTGCCTAATTTTAGTAATATTAAATAAAAAGGGGCAAATATTATTGGAGAAAGGCGGCCAATATTATTTTATTGGGGAATAGCAGAAAGTTATTATTTTATTAAAATGATAGCAAAAGTAACTTAGTGGAAAATGGCCCCCACCAATAAAATAATATTAAAAACGAGTTTAGGAGCTTGAGGAGAAATTATAAAAGGAGGATGGACTCATTTTGTAGATTATCTTTTGGCTATTACAGTTCATATTTCATTTTCTCTTGGAGTTGTTTAGCACAAGAGCTAGAATGATGTTTAGCACCAAGGATTCCAAGCAGAATTCCACCCTCATTTAAGAGAACTTTGAGTGTCTCCCTAGTGAGGTAATTCTGGAGTCTAATTGAGGGCTTCCCTTGAGCTTCATTGCAAGAGTTGCCCAGCTATGCATAGTTCCTAAGCGCAGAAGGATTTCGTGGAGCATTATTTGTAGCAACAACAGTGGGTTAGAGGATTCAGTTTTTCACAGAGAGATTTTCCCTCATTGGAGCTGGAGTTTGGTGGCATTGTGTAGGGCAGAGATTGAGGGAATCTCTAGGGTCAAATTTCTCACTCATTTATGCAATGTGCAAAGCTCATTGGTTGAAGCTTGCGCAGGAGGGAGGAGCAACAGATTCTGGGAGAGATTGGGGTTGGAGAGAGCCTATTTTAGAGGAGAATTTGCGTGGAGTTTGGGGGGGCTATACTGATTTTTTGTAGCTTGGGAGGTACTCCAAGACCTAGGGTTCGGGATTTGAAGGTTTGAGTGCCACAAAAGTGCTTTGTGGGCTTCGAACACAAGGTGTGGGATTTGCACCCAAGATGGTGGGTGTGGAACCATGAGGCATTTCGATGATTTGACACATGGAAGTGTTAGAGGACCCTTAGAGGAGAAAGGGGTAGTGAAAATCATTGAAATCAGAGCTCTAGAAGTGGAGATTTTGATTTTTCTTTGTGTTTGTTGGGTTTGTACAGGAATTGTTCAAGTCAGCTAGAGTTATTTTATGTCATTTAACAAGTTGTCAAGCACACACATGTGATTTTTTGGAGCCTTTGTATCGTGTATAAATACAAGGTGATAGGAGACTCATTTGGACATCCATGAGTGCATCTTCCATAGGAAAAGAATCCCTGAGGTAGCCACAACTCTAAAGAGGAGGTCAAGTATGTTTGGAGATTGTTTGTCATGACTTGGGAGTTTTGTTGCATTGAGAGATCAATGCTAGTAGAGTTAGGGTTAGATTTCTCTTTCTTGATAATTACTTGTGAACTATGTTGCCTTCTTTTACTTCTTTATTAGTTTATCTTTCATCAAGCAATTACCAAACTATGTGTGTATGAAGATCATAAAAACACAAGACACAAGATGTAGACACTCTGCGAGAGAAAAACCCCTATCGAGAGGAAAACACAGTCAAAATATTTTCTTTCAATAGTTTTCTTGAGACTCTTCAACCTAGACACAGACCTCCTCCAACCACCAAGTCAGCCTCCTCTTCTAGCAACTTTGACCTAGAACTTTAACCTTGAAGCAACAACACTTCGACCCAGCAAATGGAAGCAGCAACAGCGACAACAACTTTGACTTGACAAGAAATACTTCGATATCCTAGAGGAATCCAAACGAGAGAGAGATAGATAGCCCAAATTTTCGATCTTGCATTTTTCTCCCCTCTCCTCCAACTTCACACTTCTTTTAGCCTCCTTTCCTACTTTGCACTTTTTGAGCTCTTTCTTCTGGATATCGAACTTGTAAGTGAATGCTCCAAATGAATTTGATCTGCTTGTATATATAGGCTCAATGTGAGGTTGAATTTCCTTGTTTGAGGTCGACTTGATCTCCTTGAGTCTGACTTGATGTGGAGGTGTCAAATACCTAATTTGAGTCAATAATAAATCTTTTTACATGATTCAAAAGCCCAAGAAGGGT
Source organism: Pinus tabuliformis (assembly GCA_031772625.1). NCBI lineage: Eukaryota > Viridiplantae > Streptophyta > Pinopsida > Pinales > Pinaceae > Pinus > Pinus tabuliformis. Next base: position 929,184,067 of record CM062804.1, read on the forward strand.
CTCATAAAATTTACAATGACTTTAATGACTCAATATAAATCCGAGTCCATAATGGGGACTTTGACTAATAAAAGATGACCCAAGCATGAAATCCATGCTTTAATAAATCATTGTAATAATAATAATTTCTTTTTCATTCTTTTGACAAGTACATTACATAATGACTCAAATACATTTATGAAGACCAACCTAGTTACATTCTTCAAAACTCCCTCTTAACTAGGGAGGTATTCATAATAATACATCCAAGTACAAGGAACACTTCAAAACATATGAACTATGAAGAGTTTAGGGACCGCAATGCCATGGACTAGATTCCTGACCAAGGCAATCTATCCAAGGTCCTCCAATAGTTTAGGCACTCACGGTGCCATGGACTAGATTCCTGAGCAGGGAAATCTATCCAGGTGGGACTAAGATGGACTAAAGCTTTCAACCTCTCTAGGTACCATCAGGTTACTTGCTAACCATCAACCCAGGGATCCAGGTGCATATCTAAGGTCAGAGCTCTATGACCAACGCCACCCTGCCTACTTCGGAATCCAAACATCAACGAAAAATGCCGGCTAGATGTCCTCCCAGGTAATGTGTCTTACACATAATGCCTCAACATATCAAATCTCTCCAGATCAAACAGATCAATGACATCAAGCATGCTTCCAAAACTATGAGAGATTTATCTGTACAATCACAACCCTAATTAGTGACAAACTTTTAAATACATAAGTAAACACAAACCTTCGGGGGTTTCCTGACATCTTGACCCTACCTTACAATTCATCACAATAGGACTTCGAGGCTTTCCAAACAAATCTTGACAAAGTTTTCCTCAATCATTCAACTTTTGACTTCACTTATAGCAGCCAAATCCAACTTCCTTCTTTCAGCAGCACCTTAATATGCATTCTCCAATTTCTTCAAGGTATCCATCATGATTATAGTATACCCTCCCTCTTAACTCGGGAGATATACTTCTTTTCTTTATCCTGGCTCCCTCTTAACTTAGCGAGATCAACTTCTTTTCTACGACATCGAAGAATCTTTTATGGCTTCCATCTTTCTTAATCATCATTGTTCATATAAATTCCTTCATCATGCTTATCAAATCAACTTTACTTACATACATCTTCATCATCTTGAAGATTATGTACCTGCACAACTTAGATAGCAAGTACAACTAAAAACATACATATAAAAGCATGAAGTTAACTATATTGTAATCATATAATAATGGAAGCATTCGACATTAGACATCAAATACCTAAACTTAGTTAGGTTCACAAGCAACAAGAAACACATACTTTTATACATCAACTACATGCCCTATATTTCATCATCAAGACTTCTAGTACCTCAATCAAGATAACAACCTTCATTATATCTAGGGCTTCAATATTTCTTCCAGAGGTATGACATACCCTACTACAATATATTGCAAACCCTAGAAGCAATTCAAACGAATATAGTTCTACAATGCATCCAACAACTTTAGAACTCATATGTTAGACTTCCACTAGGATTTAATGCAAACCTTAGATTCCATATTAAGCTTCAACAAACAGCTCAATTTTAGATTTCAACAATCTTTCATAAATCTCAGACTATGACATTGTCATCATATATTAGAAAATTGAACTTCCACTAAGGTTTAGTTACAAAACCCTTTAATTTACAAACACTATCATCCTAGAGTATCAAACTTGGACTAGGGTTTAGTTCCAAACCCTAGGACTTATGACCATCAACAATCAGGTCAACACATATATCTAGGATTCCATCATCAAGCATATCATAGCAACATATGTTAGTCAAACCTACTGACACAAACACATTCAGACATCTAACATGTTTGATTAGATGGACAAACATATGCCTAGGGATTCATTCCTAGGACATTATCTAAAATAAGGGTCTTTCTCATAAACCCTACCAAACCTTAAAGATCTATGGTTTCAACAACAAACCCTAAGTTATCAATACTTCAAAGATTTGGGATTTCAGACATCGCCATTCAACCCTAACAAGTTAGGGTTTTTATAGCCATACCAAAACCCCAAACATGACATCATCAAAGCATCAAACATTTTCTTTAGATTTCATTAATAACCCTAAGTAGGCTAGGGTTTCGCACATTCTCATCGACATACCCTTAAGTTAGGTTTTTTACAAAGAACCTTTTTAGGGTTCCACAAGAATAATCAAAGATATGAGGAGGGTAGATTTATCTAATGATGAATCACCCGATCAAGAATCTTTATGATTCAAGAGAGCTAGACACAATAATGTTAGTAGTGTAGGATACTTTATCAAGAATGAAAATACCTTTATCATGAAGAGAGAAAAACTTAAAGCTTAAGACATACCTTTTGTTTCTTAACAAACCTTGTAATTCCAATGCTTTGTCTTGAGAGGCTTTTTTCCATAATTCTTGAGTATTCAACAATCTTTTCCTAAACAAGGAAAATATGAATAGAAATGTGATTAGTATTTAATACAAACAAAACTTAGATAAGGAAATGAAAAAAGTAATATAAGGAGTAAGATACTTATCTTTGGAAAATGGTGAGGGCTCCCTTTCAATCCAATCTCGAGGGATGCCTATAGCTTTATCAAAACAATTCAAAAATGTTTTTCCAAAGCATGTTAAACCTAGAAATCAAAACATAAAGGAAAGCAATTCAAAACTTAGAGTAGAAGGATATGCAAGGGATAGAGTCCCTAAGAGTTCCTAGCAAATAGGTCTTTGACTTCAGATCCTTCCATCTTGTTCTTCTTTGGTGAAACTTCTTTGGCAAAGTTTGCTTGATCCCTGTCCCTCTTTTATTCCTAGGATTATCAGGACAATCACTTCTATAGTGACCCATCTTGTGACAATTGTAGCATTCTATCTTGAATAGGTCTACCTTCCTTCTTGGCCCTTTAGACTTCTTGATTTCTTTATAGACTTCTTCACTTTTCCTTTTACTAGATCGAAGACTTTATTGCTTTTTTTCCTTTTACTAGATCGAAGACTTTATTCCTTTCGAGGATGAGATCTATCCTCTTCTTCCAAGCATTGTAATTGGATGCTCCTTCTAATTTGCTTTCTCCCTTTATTGTGTTAGACATTGTCCTTGAAGATAGTAAGCTTCTTTCCTTATAAGGTCTCCTTATATGATCCTTTGATCAACTTCTTGAGGTTCCTTAGATTCCTTTCAATAGATCCTTAAACTGCCTTTTTCCTCCTTCTTCACCTTAGCTCCATTCTCCAACTTCAATGATGTTGATCCCAGGCCTCTAACAACATAGCTTTTGTTGTCTCCCAATTCCACTGCATGAGAAGATGGTTCCTTTGATAGAGTGTGAAGTTGTTTACTCTTCCCTATCATATGCCTTGATGCTCCACTGTCAATAATCCATGCATTATCATCATTAAGAGAACCTGTAAGTGCAGCCAAGAACCCTTGAATTTTGACCTTGTTGAATAAGTAGTAGAAGATCTTTTTGTTCCAGCTTCCTGCTGTATTGAATCCCATTCTCATATAACTTATCATAGAGGGAGTAACCATTTCCTTCAAGCCAACAGAGTGATCTTTAGTCTTCTTTGACCTTAGCTCTGATACCATGTTGAGAAATCAATGCTAGTAGAGTTAGGGTTAGATTTCTTTTTCTTGATAATTACGTGTGAATTATGTTGGCTTCTTTTACTTCTTTATTAGTTTATCTTTCATCAAGCAATTATTAAATTATGTGTGTATGAAGATCACAAAAACACAAGACACAAGATGTAGGCACTATGCCAAGGAAAAACTCCTATCTAGGGGAAAACCCAGTCAAAATATCTTCCTTCAATAGTTTTCTTGAGACTCTTCAACCTAGACACAGGCCTCCTCCAACCACCAAGTCAACTTCCTCTTCTAGCAACTTCGACCCAGCAAATGGCAACACCAGTAGCAGCAACAACTTCGACTTGACAAGAAAGACTTCGATCTCTTATAGGAATCCAAACAAGAGAAAGAGAGAGATAGCCCAAAATTTTGATCTTGCCTTTCTCTCCCTTCTCCTCCAAATTCGCACTTCTTTTAGCCTCCTTTCCTACTTCACACTTTTCCAGCTCTTTCTTTTGGATATCGAACTTATGAGAGAGTAAGTGAATTCTCCCAATGAATTTAATATGCTTGTATATATATGCTTGAGGTGAGGTCGAATTGCCTTGTTTGAGGCTGACTTGATGTGTAGGTGTCAAATACCTAATTGGACTCAATAATAAAGTTTTTTACATGATTCAAAAGCCCAAGAAGGGTCTCATAAAATGTACAATGACTCTAACGACTCAATATAAATCATAGGAGTCCACAATGGGGACTTTGACTAATAAAAGATGATCCAAGCATGAAACCCATGCTTTAATAAGTCATTGTCATAATAATAAAAAAAATATTTTTCATTCTTTTGACAAGTACATTACATAATGACACAAATACATTTATGATGACCGAACCTAGTTACATTCTTCAACATGTTGAAAAGCAGAGAGGCAATTGCATATCGGGAATTGATTTGGGTAGTATTTTGGTAGACTTTTGTGTGGGTATTCTCTCCTACAGGAAGGTTGTAGCATTGGCTGTGAGGTTCAAGTAGGCCCAAGCCTTGTGTGCCTTGCACAGGGGACCGAAAGGCTGTTCTAAGGAGTAGAACATGCCACAAACCTTAAATCCCTTGCACAGGTAGACGTGGAGGCTTGTTGGGGGCTAGTTATAGCCCAAAACATAACAGAGGGTGGAGAAATTTGTTTAGAGGGAGGTCGCAACTGTGGAGAAGGCTTGAACGTGAAGGGAAGTGTTGTAGCAGTGCTTGTTGTAGCCCTAAGCAGAGGTACAAATCTACAATGGTTCATAACAGCCCATGCAGGATGAAAAGGTATCAGTTTTGTCGATGGTTTTGTGTTGAATTTATGCTAGTTGGATAGAAGTTTGTATTGGACATCTTGTGGTAGGTGGAGGGCAACAAGTAGGTGTCCAAAGTAGCCCTAGAGCAGTAGAATTTGGACAACTGTGAGTTGGGTGAAGGATTTGTAGCCTAAGTAGCTCCTTGATTAACAAAGGAGGCTACTAGAGGAGGCAAATTGGAGCTCAAGGTTTGTCTAGCGAAAGGAGTAGATTTGACAGCTTGTGTTCATCATTGGAGAAGTCACATTTGATGATGATAGGTGGCAGCCTTCCTATCCTATGTTAGTCTTCATTGGAGCAGCACAGGGAGACTATAGTAGGAAGAAGACCCTAAGTAGCTGAGGACCAGCAGTGGCCAGTTGTGAGTTCACAAACGGAGTTGTGAACAACTCAGCAAGAGTCTCAATGTGTCAATGCGTTAATGGAAAAACAATTAACGTGAGAGCAGATTGGATAGCCAAGATTCAGTGGCCAAATGGACTTGGAGCATTGATAGAGGCAGGTGCTGCAGATTGGGAGTGTAGGAACCGTAGGTGTACAAGATATGACAAAGAAGCTGTGATCGTCGACTACATCAGCTAAAACGTCAGATTATTTTGTATTTGTATTCTTGTACCATTGGATATTTGAGGGCCATTATCCTTGGTATAGGAGCTATAAACTGTTGTATTATTCAATTGGATTAATATAATGAAGATTGGGTTATTGTACAATATTGTGTAAAAAGTTGTGTATATTTTATGCACTAGTAGATTTACTATTGTTTATATTCCGTTGCACAAAGTAGCTTCATTGTGATTCTTGGTTTGGGAGCGTCAATGATCTAAGATTCTATCCTAGATACCAAGATCGTGGAAAAACAACATGGTATCAGAGCATGTTTGAGCTACTTTGAGAGAATAAATCAGAATGTGCACAACGAAGTAGAACTTAAGAGGGAGTTGGTCACATTGTAGGTGAAGGGCTCACTACAATGTCGAAGTTGTAGGTTGGTCTCCAGTATGACGATAGGTTGGAAGGGTTGTCCAACTATAGTCCATGGAAGGAAAGGATCAAGTTGGTCTTGCAGGTCAATAATATCTGGGAATTCGCCGAGAAAGCCATCAAGAAGCCGATTGGCGCTAAGGAGCTAGAAGTGCACGAGGAATTGGATACAAAGGCGAGATTGATCATCCTAGATGGTGTGAAAGACTCCTTAATACCTCATTTGTCCGGGAAGAACATTGCACATGAGATGTGGATGGCTCTTCAGAATTTGTTCTAGAATAAGAACGAGAACTAGGTGTTGGTATTGGAGGATAAGTTGAAGTCCACCAAGATGATGCAGGGTGAAGGAGTGACTTCGTATATGACGAGGTTGTCTCAGGTCAAAGATGAGATTGTTTTCGTCGGTGTGACTATTTCAGATTCTAATATGGTGAGGATTGTTTTAAAAGGGTTCACCGAGGAATGGAAGCCCTTTATCAAGGAAATGGTTGTTAGAGAAGTTGCCAGACTGGAATAGGTTGTGGGGCGACTTCATTCAGGATGAGTTGTGAGACGAGAATATTCATCCGAGGAAGGCTTCAGATGATGATGTGACACTTGCAGTACGAATGAAGGACATGCATAAGAAGGACTTGAGTAAAATCAAGTGTTTCAACTATGGTGAGATGGGTCAATTTTTGACGAGATGTCCAAAGAAGAAGCAGGGAAATGGCGAGAAGAAGAAAGGGAAGCAGGTCATCGGGATTGCCACTTCTACCGAGATAGATGCTCTCACCAGGAGGTTGGAGGAGGAGGACTTTGCCTTGATCTCTCATTTCTCATAAGGTACCATCGATGAGGTTGCATGGTACGTGGACAATGGAGCATAGAAGCATATGATAGGGTCATAGGAGGTATTCGAGACTCTAGTTGAGTGGGAATCGAAGTTGCACATGGTGTTGGGTGACAAGAGTCAGAAGGAGATCCGAGGATCGAGATTTGTGTCATTCGGGATGTAGTCAGGATAGGTGATGCAAGTCCAGGATATACTGTTTGTACTAGGACTCTGATATAGCGTTATATCTATCTCAGGGATCAAGCAAAAGGGGTTTGAGGTCTTGTTCCAAAGCGGGAAGGCAAGACTCAAGCTTGGAGGCTCTAGCTCTGTAGGTGTGGTGATTGGAGTGAGAGAGCATGGTCTATACACGCTGATGGGCAAGCCTATAGATCATGAGAAGAAGAAGGAGGAGGACTAGGTGCAGGTTCCAGAGTAGGTACAAGTGCAATCTTTAGTGGAGTAAGTACAGGTTCCAGAGAAGAAGGACTAGGTTCTAGAGGCTCAAAGGGAGTCGAGTTCTAGGGGGAGCATGCAGGTTCAGAGGGAGACTTTGCAGCCCAAGAAGAGCACGTGATCAGTGGGGAGCAAGAGTGCTCCTACAATTGCCAAGAAGGAATCATGGAGAGAGTCGAAGACATTTCAAGAGAAGAAGAAGAAGCAGGAGGCTTCCAGTGATAACGATACTTCCGAGAGAAGCGTAGTCCATGCTATGGGGATTGTTGCAGTCGTCGGCACTAGGAGTTGGGTGCGTGTTGCAAGCAGTGATGATGATGATAAGCTACTTCTTAGCCTTGGAAGTACCTCCCTTGCTAATAGGGAGTGTTGATTTTTGGTAGCTTGGGAGTTACTCCAAGCCCTAGTGTTCGGGGTTTGGAGGTTGGAGCGCCACAAAAGTGCTTTGTGGGCTTGGAAACCAAGGTGTGGGCTTTGCACCCCGGCTGGTGGATGTGGAACCACAAGGAATTTTGATGATTTTACATATGGAGGTGTTAGAGGACCCTTAGAGGAAAAAGGGGCAGCGAAAATCATTGAAATTCGAGCTCTAGAAGTGGAGATTCTGATTTTTCTTTGTGGCTATTGGGTTTGTACAAGAATTGTTCAATTTGGCTAGAGTTATTTTATGTCACTTAACAAGTTGTCAAGACCACACATGTGATTTTTTGCAGCCCTTATATTGTGTATAAATATAGGGTGATGGGAGACTCATTTGGACATCCATGAGTGCATCTCTCATAGGAAAAGCATCCCTGAGGTAGCTGCAACTCTAGAAGAGGAGGTCGAATATGTTTGGAGACTGTTTGTGATGACTTGGCAGGTCTGTTGAAGAGCAGAGAGGCAATCGCATACCTGGAGATGATTTGGGCAGTATTTTGGTGAAGTTTTGTGTGTATTCTCTCCTACAGGAAGGCCGTAGCTCTGGATATGAAGTTTAGGTAGGCCACAGGCCTTGTGTGTCTTGGGCAGGGGGTCGAAAGGTTGTTTTGAGGAGCAAAACATGCCGCAGACCTTAAATTCCTTGCACAGGTAGACGTGGAAGCTTGTTGGGCGCTGGTTGTAGGCCAAAACATAGAAGAGGGTGGCCATATTTGTTTGGAGAGAGGCTGCAGCTATGGAGAAAGACTAAACATGAAGGGAAGTGTTGTAGCAGTGCTTGTTGCAGCCCTAACCAGAGGTGCAGACCTACAATAGTGTATAACAACCCATGAAGGATGAAAAGTTATGAGCTTTGTTGATGGTTTTGTGTTGAGTTGATGCTAGTTAGCTAGAAGTTTGTATTGGACATCTTGTGGTTGCTGGAGGGAAACAAGTAGGTGTTGAAAGTAGCCCTAGAGTAGCAGAATTTGGACAGTTGTGAGTTGGGTGAAGGATTTGTAGCCTAAGTAGCTCCTTGATGGACAAAGGAGGCTACTAGACGAGGAGAATTGGAGCTCAATGTTTCGCCAGCCAGAGGAGCAGATTTGACAGCCCATGTTTATCATTGGAGAAGCGATATTTGATGGTGATAGGTGGTAGCCCTCCTGCACTATGTTAATCTTCATTGGAGCAGCACAGGAAGACTATAGTGGGAAGAAGACCTTGAGTAGCTGAGGAGCAACAATGGGCAATTGTGAGTTGTTCACAAACAGAGTTGTGAACAACTCAACAGGAGTCTCGATGTGTTGATGTGTTGATGGAAAAATGATCAACGTGAGAGCAGATTAGATAGTCGAGATTCAGTGGCCAGATGGACTTGGAGCATTGATAGAGGCAGGTGTTGTAGATTGGGAGTGAAGGACCCGTAGGTGTACAAAACATGACAAAGAAGTTGTGATCGTTAACTACATCAGCTAGACCGTCAGATTATCTTGTATTTGTATTCTTGTACCATTGGATATTTGAGGGCCATTATCCCTGGTACGGGAGCCCTAGACTATTGTATTATTCAGTTGGATTAATATAACGAAGATTGGGTTATTGTACAATATTGTGTAAAAAGTTGTGTATATTTTGTGCACTAGTAGATTTATTGTTGTTTATATTACATTGTGCAAAGTGGCTTCATTGTGATTCTTGGTTTGATAGCGTCAACAATCTAAGATTCTATCCTAGACACCAAGATCATGGAAAAACAATAGGTTATTCGACAACTGTTTTTTAATATTCCTAATTAGCCATGGCTAATTGGAATATTCGATTTTGCTCAATTTTGCCTTCTATAGTTATTTATAAATAAAAAGGTGAGGAAAGGGGGACATAACTCACTTTTTGAGTAAAGTCACTCCCTAGTAGCACAATGTTGTAACTTAAAAGGGGAGCCAAGGGGGCCAAAGGACCACGTAGAGAAGGCGGCCCACGTAGACACTTGGAGGGACTGCGCAGATGGAGAAGGAGCATGTGGCAAGAGAGAGGCTTCGTTGGAGGAGGTGGGCCTTAGGGTTTTGAGAGAGGCCAATGTTATAAAGGAGAGAGGAGCCTCCTCATTTGGGATTAGATTATGTTGCATTTGAGCTAGTCACTTCGACTTAGAGCACGCTGGCTGTTTAGCCTGTCTGCAACACTATTTAGTGCATCGAGTGTCTCCGTTCGGAGATCTCACCCTTAGCCCCGGGGGACTTCGAGTGCCTGCTCGGGCAAGGTAGTTTCATTAGTATTTTGCAGGAGGAGCAATCTCTTGAGTTGAGGAGGAACTGAGCAATTTGTTGACTGCGCAGTCTTGAGAAGGGAGGATGCAGTCTCTTTTGGTAGGAGCTCCGGATTGGGTTTATGCGGAGGATTTGAGCTTGGAGATTGAGCAAGGGATCAGCCCTTGCATATTGGAGGATTTTGGCAGAGTCTCGGGTAGAGTTTTGGAGGATTCTCTTCAGGGGCAGCGCAAAGCCTTGAGGGATAGCGTAGATCCTCAAGGGGGTGATTTTCGGGGGTCAGCTATTTTAGAAAAGCTTTCTGGGCTTTTTTGGGTTTATTGAGCAGACGCTGATTCCAGAATTTCAACATTTTTGGAGGGGAACAGTGTCAAATCCTCACTTGATTCTAGCAATAGCAACAACACAGCGGTTCTCTGGTAGCTTGGACACAGTTCAGAGAGATGCCATTTCCTTACCATTCTGAGTGTATTTCTTCACTTGCCTTGTACAAGTCGAGGTGCTATCTTTCTGATCACCTCTTGTACTCTTTCCATTACTCAGTATAATAAAATGGCATAGCGTTTCTCTCTGCATTTCTTGAGTATCTGCTTATATTCCATGTATACATTATTGTATGTTGCACTATTGTTATTGTTTTTATCTCTTGAGCAGCCCCGGCTATTATACCACTTGTGTGTGTTTTTCTCCTATACTCTTAGACAGAGCTTGGAAAGGGCCAGGTAGCCTCCAGATCTCGTCCTCTTTTCAGAGGCAACATATCTGGTAAATGCCCTCCCAATCCATCTCTGGTTGGAGTTTGCTTGTGTTTGAGGGATATTCCTGATAGTGATAAGGGATATTACAGTGGTATCAGAGCATAGATCTGGCTCAGCCTGTGGAGCTAGCAGTCTATGACACCGAGGGAGAAGCCCTACATCTGTGACAGAGGTAGGAAATACAGAGATATTGAGCGTAGGTTGGAGAAAACCTACGGAAAGGGAGACTGTGTTCGGGTGGTGGACACAGAACAGGAGGAGCCTGTGGTGAACACAGAACTGGAGGACCCTATGGTGGACGCAGAGTAGGAGGATCCGATGGCAAATGAGGACGGGAAGAGATTTGCGGACATGCTCCTCAAATCAATGCAGAATCTGTCGAGTCAGATCGAGGTGATGGGGCAGAGATTCACAGCGGTGGAGGCTAGACAGCGTGAAAACCCACGAGTTTTCCAGGTTGGTGAGGGATCGGGTACATCCCACCATTTGCCGAAGCAGGGTGCCACTCAGCGTGATATTACTCAGTAGATGGCCTCACATGCCCCTACACACTCTACCATGCCCACTTTCCTAGGAGCAGACATAGGGGCCGGAGCCCAGCAGGAGGCAAAGCCCGGTCATATGGGCGATTATTTTGCAGAGTACCGGGCCTATGGGCAGGAGTTCAGGGATGCTCTCTCATTTAGAGACTTTGTTAAGCTCCAATAGGATAGTAGACCCCACGACCATCACAGAGGATACCGGTATTATCATGATGGAGACACCCACCGCACAGCTAGTAGATTCCACTTGCCTACGTTGGATGGCTCATCAAATAGTTCGGCAAAGTCTTGGGTGGAGAAGTTGGACATCTATTTCCAGCTTAACTAGATGTCGGAGATAGAGGCCATCAATGTGTCGACATTACATTTGGATGGTGAGGCCCAGGATTGGTGGTTCCATGGGATGGTTACACTCAGACACTCCACAATGATGACATATGTCGAGTTCACCAGGAGATTGATAGAGAGGTTTGACCGGAGGGATCCAGAACAACACTTTGTTGAGCTGACGAGGCTTAAACAAACCAGGAACCCAGAGACCTACATTGCAGACTTCTTGAGGGTTTCAGTGATGGTGCCAGATCTATCCATGGCACGGAGGATCTACATGTTTGTTGAGGGGTTAGCAGAGCCACTTCGGGGTCTAGTCAGATCGATTAGACCAGCCACACTCCAGGATGCTATTAGTAGGACCCGGGACTTACAGGATGCCTTACCCACGACCCGGACACCTTACCCCCAGAGACAGGCTTTCCATCCTAAGGGGAAGGATGTGAGGATTCCGCCTCCAAAGGGGAATCCAGGACGAGCATAGATTGATGATGATGCCAGGAGGGAGCTAAAAAAGAAGCGGTTGTGCTTTACCTCTCAGGAGCTGTGGGCACCAGGACATAGATGTGCTATTGGCAAAGCACATTTTATTGAGGTCTTCTCCGAGAGCAGTAGAGAAGAGGATGAGGAGGATGATGTGGAGGCAAGAGATAGTCATGCTACGTAGGATCCTTTGCCACCTCCACCACCAGCAGCAAGTGGTGCAGCTTTTGCACCTACCTGAGGGGCCCTTGCAGCATTGCAAAGAGTTCTACTATGCGTACGGGGGACAGTACGTGGCCAATGAGTATCTGTTTTGGTTGACAGTGGGGAAACCCACAACTTCATCGATGCACAGATGGTTGAGCGGAGAGGTATACAGACAGAGAGCTTCGATGGCTTTTCAGTTTTGGTCCCAGGAGATCAGACCATGATGTGTGCTCGTTATGTCCCAGAGTTATCAGTGACGATGGACACCTACACATTGACTGACCACTTTTTCGTGGTCAATATTCCGGACCCCCACATGATACTGGGTGTTCAGTGGCTTATCACTCTAGGGAAGGTCACGATAGATTGGAAGGCCCTAGAGATGGAGTGGGATGATGAGAAGACAGGGAGGCATGAGAAGATACGGGGACAGCACACATATTTGCCTAAGACTGTTTCGGCTCATCGGATGGAGGCAGTCTTCCCGAAGGGAGACGTAGAGTGGGCAATGGAGCTGCGTGCATCAAAGGCAGGAACTACAGGGCAGACAGTGCACCCAGAGATACAATCCATCCTTGACCAGTATGCCATAGTGTTTGGGGAGATTCTGCCGGGACAACCACTAGACCGGGTGTTTGAGCACACCATTGAGCTTGAGCAAGGCATACAGGCAGTGATTACTACCCCCTATAGGCATCCCAAGGCCTATCGGGATGAGATTGAGCGGGCCATTCAGGAGTTACTGGCTCTTGGGCACATTCGGCCGAGCATGAGTCCTTTTGCTTCTTCTGTGGTGTTGGTGAAGAAGAAGGACGACACATTGAGGATGTGCATTGACTATAGGGTTCTGAACAAGAAGACCCTGAAGAACAGGTACCCCATACCCAGGATCGATGAGTTGATGGATGAGTTGAGAGGAGCACGGTTCTTCTCAAAGATTGATTTGAGATCTGGGTACCATCAGATTCGCATGAGGGAGCAAGACATTCCCAAGACCGCCTTCAGGTGTCACTATGGGCACTTTGAGTTTTTGGTGATGCCCTTCGGGCTAACCAACGCCCCAGCTACATTCAAGTCTTGCATGAATCACATCTTCCGCAGTCACTTAAGGAAGTTTGTGTTGGTGTTCTTTGATGATATTCTCATTTATAGCAGGACTTGGGAGGAGCATCTCCAAGACATTGAGATAGTGTTGCGCATCTTGGAGGAGCAGCAGTTCTATGCCAAGCTCTCCAAGTGTGAGTTTGGGTTGACGAAGATGTTGTACTTGGGACACATCATAGGGGTGGACGGAGTGAGAGTCCACGAGGAGAATATCAGGACCATCAGAGATTGGCTGGAGCCGAGGATCGTTACAGAACTTCGGGGATTCATTGGCATTTGTACTTACTACCGGAAGTTCGTCAAGAGTTTCTCACAGGTCGTTGCACCCCTGACAGATCTGATGAGGAAGGGGGCATTCAGTTGGTCGGATATAGCACAACGAGCCTTTGATAGGCTCAAGGAGGTTATGAGTAGCTGCCTAGTGCTTGCATTGCCGGATTTTTCGCAGCCATTTGTTTTGGAGAGTGATGCGTCGGGAGAGGGGATTGGCGCAGTGTTGATGCAGGGAGGTCACCCTATAGCCTTTGAGAGCTGGAAGCTCCTTCCGAATGAGAGGTTGTATTCTATATACAACAAGGAGATGCTAGCCATTATGCATGCATTGGCAAAATTCTGGCATTATTTAGTGGGTAACAGGTTCAGGGTGAGGACTGATCACAATAGCCTCAAGTTCTTTTTGGAGCAGAAACAGCTACAGGAGAGGCAACAGAAGTGGATCAGTAAGATCCAAGCATATGACTTTGACATTGAGTATGTCAAGGGTAAAAACAACGTGGTATTAGATGCCCTTTCACGTAGACCAGCCACGTTGTCTCTTATGAGCTTGGACACAGACTGGAGGGCTCGACTCTTAGTAGAGTACTCCAAGGAAAAATTTGCATGTGAGGTTTTGGATGGGCAGGTGGCGGATGATAGGTACAGGGTAGTCGATGAGATCATCTACTATAGGGACCAGATCTTCTTGACTAAGGGATCTCAGCTCAAGAAGAAGATACTTCAGGCATCACATGATTCACCATTGGCCGGCCATCAGGGGTTTACCAAAACCTACAAGGCCATTAGAGAGAGGTTCTCATGGAAGGGCCTCAAGGAGGACGTACTTCAGCATATCTGGAAGTGCGATATTTGCAAGAGGAACAAGGGGGAGATGAGCCATCCCGCAGGATTATTGCAACCGCTTCCCATTCCGAAGGGGAAATGGGAGTGTATTTCGATAGACTTCATCACAGGGTTGCCCATTGTGCAGGGCAAGGATTGTATCTTTGTCGTCGTTGATCGACTGACAAAACACGCACACTTTTTTGCCATATCCGCGCACTACACAGCAGTGCAGGTGGAGGAGATATTGTTCAGAGAGGTCTTTAGGCTACATGGTGTTCCTAAGACCATCATCAGTGATAGGGACAATGGTTTCATGGGCGGGTTTTGGCAGGAGCTTTTCCGGTTGGTGGGGACGGAGTTGACACTGAGTACCAGTTATCACCCATAGACGGACGGGTAGACAGAGATAGTTAACAAGTGGCTGGAGGGCTACTTGCGTAACTATGTTAGTGGGCAGCAGCAAGCATGGTTGAAGTGGCTGCATCTGGGGGAGTACTGCTACAACACTACACATCACATGTCCATTGGTATGTCACCATTCTATGCTTTGTATGGATATCATCTTTTATCTTTTGCTGATGTGATGTTTGGTGCTAGCAAGGCTCCGAGAGCCAAGATTTGGATCTGAGAGAGTCAAGATATCCTCCGAGCTCTCAAGGATAATATGGCTACAGCGCAGAACCAACAGAAGTTGTATGCTGACAGGGGTCGGATGGAGAGACAGTTTGAGGTAGGGGACTTGGTCTACCTACGATTACAGCCATACCAACAGTTGTCACTGAAGCAGAAGGGAGCTGAGAAGCTCAATCCCCGCTTTTATGGGCCATATAGGGTGATACGCAAGATTGGACAGGTTGCGTATGAATTGGAGCTACCCCAAGGCAGCAAGATTCATAACGTTTTTCATGTATCATGCCTAAAGAAGGCATTGGGGCAGCAGGTGACAGTGACAGATGAGCTACCGCCCACGGATGATGAGGGGCATTTGGTGTTGCAACTAGAGGCTATTATTAATACCAGGGAGAGGCAGCTGTGGAGCAGGACAGTCCGGGAATTCTTAGTGAGGTGGAAGAATTTACCAGATGAGGATGCCACTTGGGAGAGTGAGAAAATTTTGCAGCATCCATCACTTCAGTTGCTTAAGGACAAGCAACATTTTGCCGGGGGAGACTGTAATATTCCTAATTAGCCATGGCTAATTGGAATATTCAATTTTGCTCAATTTTGCCTTCTATAGTTATTTATAAATAAAAAGGTGAGGAAAGGGGGACATAACTCACTTTTTGAATAAAGTCACTCCCTAGTAGCACAATGTTGTAACTTAAAAGGGGAGCCAGGGGGCCAAAGGACCACGTAGAAAAGGGGGTCCATGTAGACACTTGGAGGGACTGTGCAGATGGAGGAGCACGTGGCAAGAGAGAGGCTTCGTTGGAGGAGGTGGGCCTTAGGGTTTTGAGAGAGGCCAATGTTATAAAGGAGAGAGGAGCCTCCTCATTTGCGATCAAATTATGTTGCGTTTGAGCTAGTCGCATCGACTTAGAGCACACTGGCTGTTTAGCCTGTCTGCGGCACTGTTTAGTGCATCGAGTGTCTCCGTTCGGAGATCTCACCCTTAGCCCCAAGGGACTTCGAGTGCCTGCTCGAGCAAGGTAGTTTCATCCAATGTTGCACGAAGCGGGAGCGAAGCGGAAGCGCGAAGCGGAAGCGCGGAGCGCGGAAGCGTCATTTTCCAAAAATCTAGGGAGCGAAGCGTCCGCGGAAGCGTCTGCTATATATATATATTTTTATATATTTTTTTGCATTTATACTCAAAACAAACATCCCAAATACCAAATTAATTGTAGAAGACATGAAAACATGCATATTTTTGCATAAATCAAGATAGATATGGCATCCATGATTCCATTGTAGTTACTAGTATGTACAACAATCATCTATATTCTAGCTATTACAAACATACATCAAATTTTTAAGCATATTATAAAACATAAAACATTTAAGCATATTATAAAACATAAAACATAGAGCATATTATGATTTATCTAGCAAGTGAGCAACTGTCAACATTTGTCATGTCCAAAATTCAAATAATAATGTTTACAAAATATGTCACTTGGTCACCGCCAAGCCAAAAAGGTTCAAAATTCAAATTCACAAGTCTACAAGTCTAATGAGTAATCTATGACAAAAAGAAGTAGATTGTGAATATATCTACTAATCTCTCCTCCTTCCACCACGAATAGAACGTGATGGCGGGCCTCCACGTGGTGGCAATGAAGAAGATGGTCCCTGTGTAAGTCGTGGCACTGGAACTGATGAAGAAGAACCCCCTGCCGTTGGTGTTGAACCATGGAACCTAGAAACCAAGGGACCAGATGGGGGTGGGGGTGGTGGCATATCAACACCCGTGTCATCATCCTAGAATCGCTCAAAAAATTCATGCAAAAAAAAAAACACTAGTTAACAAAAAAATTAAAAACATGAATTAGAGAAATGCTTTATAAGGGAAAATTGGAAAATTCATACCACAATGGACATACCTGGATAAGAGAATCCTCTAATTTCTCTAGTCGCAACACTCCATCCTCCAAATTGGGCTCCTCTGGATTTTTGTCCCAAGTCAACAAGTCTTTATTAGACTTTGCATCTTCACAGTAATGGGACAACAATCGCAAGTTGTAATGAACATAAACCAAGCTCTCTGCCCGGTCTAAATTCAACCTGTTCCTTTTAACACTGTGGATGAAAGAATAAGAGCTCCAACACCTCTCTGCAGAAGAAGTGTTTACCACCTGTGATAGCACCCGCAATGCCAAACTCTGTAGAAGTGGAGTAGGTCCTCCATGCATGTTCCACCACTCAAGAGCAGAAAAATGCTCTCGATCTTGAATTGCATGCATGCTCGAAAATGGACCAGTGTTGCTCGTATAGTTGCTCACCTGTCTCCGTACCAATGCAGCCTCCTCCTCATCAGGGATTAATCTACTCAATGCAGCCATATATTTTTCGTGAACCTCTTTATCTTGGTGTGGTTTTCTCTTGACTCCCCCCCCAGGTGCTGGTTTTGAAAGCCATGATGGATGATAGTATTTAGGTGTCAAAACATATGCTAATGCATGCAATGGAACATTTAGCATATCCCATCGTTTTTCCACCTCTTCACGAATATAATTGTACAAGGTGGTATCTCTAGGCTCAACAATGTCTTTAATCTGCCCCAACATGCTATCCATTTGCTCATACACCTCCCCAATTACTGGTCGATCTGAATCTGCAAACTTGATCATGTAATAAATTGGTTTGGTGAATTGCAAAACATATTTAACCTGTGACCAAAAGTAACTGTCAAGAACAGTGTCCTTGACTTCATTAGCACCATCTGTACTGACGTTAATTTCATCCCATGTTTCAGCACACACCAGATTAGTTAAAGCTTGTCTCACCCTCACTAGCCGCCTAAAGGTGAGGTAATAACTAGCAAATCTTGTCTTTGCAATTTTAAGCAATTGCAACTTGGAGTAAGTGCCATAGAAGTAGTTTACCCTTGTATGCCCTGTGATGAATTTAATGAGCTGCTTCCCTTTCCTGTAAACCTCAGCAATCCACCCACAATCTTTGTGTTTCACAATATCATGCATCAAAAGGTTCAATGTGTGAACCAGGCACCCAGACCAAAAGATGTGTGGATGAGTACGCTCAATAATTTTTCCTGCTAACTTACAATTTGCTGCATTATCTGTGATCACTTGAACCACATTATTCGGACCAACATCTTTGATTGATTTCAATAGGAGATCTGCAATGTTTGGTGCAGTTGCACTGATGGAGGAGGAGTCATGAGATGCAATAAATACTGCACCACTAGAAGAAACACCAAGAACATTTATCAAATGTTGGTTTCTAATATTTGTCCACCCATCTGATACAATGGATACCCCAGAATCCACCCACTCATGTGTAAAACGTGTCAAAGCTCTTTGAACCTTAGCTTTTTCTCTTTCTAATAACACTGTTCTAGCTTTCTCATAGTTGGGGGCCTTGTATCCTTTTGGGGCTTCATTGATGGCCTTTACCATGTCATGCCAATAGGGAGAGCGAAGCACATTGAATGGTACACCGCAAGCACAAAGAAAACGGACTATCTTTCCATCCACATCATCCCTCCCAGAAACATTAAGGAAATCCCCTATTGTTTTTCTACCTCCAGAGGTTGCAAAAGTACCATGAGGAGATGGGCAACTACCAAATTTAGAGGTTGCACTTGATTCAGAATGAGTTTTTTGTTTCTTGTTTTTTCGTTGTGCAGCCATCTCTATTTTGATGTATTTTTGTCTTTGTTCACTTGAAATGTTTGGGCAAATGGTTACCCCCACGGAACCCTTTTTTTCATCACTGTCTAGCACCCCACAAAGATGCCTCCTCAGACGGGTATATGAACCCGTATATGGTTTTCCTCCATGACAACCATGAGGGCACATCCATTTGTAAGATCCACCACCCTTTCCCCTTCAAGTTTGGTCACATAGTTCCACAAGGGATTTGATGTACCTTTCCCATCTTGTGCTTCAGTGTCCTCTTCAAGTTCATCCCCTTCCTCTTCAAACCCTTCCTCCTCATCATACATTGGGTCACTACTATTAGGACCAAGTTCATCCCCTTCCTCTTCCCCTCTATTCCTCACCCTTGCCATCATTAGAACCAAGAGTGGAATGATACATAGAAGCCAAAAGAACACCATCTTGGAATATGGATATAGGTGGTGGACAACCTGTAAATAAAGGAGCAAGTAGAAACAATGGGAAAGAGTAGGAGAGGGAGGAGAAAAATACAATTTTTTTTTCAAAAAAACAAGGGAGTTTGGGGTTTGAACTTACCTCTTTAGCTCTTGTAGATGAAGTCCTCCAAGCTCTTGCTCCAAGCTCCTCCTCCTTCTCCTAGCTCCTCCTTCTTCACTCCTCCAAGCTCTCCTCTCTTCTCCTCTCCTTTCCTCTCTTCTCTTCTCCTCTCCTCTCTTCTCTTCTCCAACTCTCATAAACTCAAAGTGAGCAAATGAGAAGAGAATGGGGGCTTTATTCTTTTCTAAAGTCACCCTAAACTCACCCTAAACTCACCTAACCCACCCCCTCATGCTAGTTAAGTTACATTTTAAAACAAATTAAAAAAAAAAAAAGTAAAAATGCGCTGCCGCGGGGTTGCGTCCGGGTTGCGCCTGGGTGGCGTGCGGGTGGCGTGCGCTTCCAAGCAGGTTGCGTGGCGCCACCCCGTGCCCGAAGCGTCCTCCGATCCGCGGTTCCGGGCGGCCGCAACAGCATTTGGCAGGAATCGTTTTTATTTGCCGGAATCGCGCCACCTCCAAATGCGAATCGCGCTTCCAGTGTGGATTCCGGGACGATTCGCTCCGATCCGCGATTCTGGGTTTGGATCCGGCGGGGGGGGGGGGGCGATTCCTGCAACCCTGGTTTCATCAGTGTTTTGTAGGAGGAGCGATCTCTTGAGTTGAGGAGGAACTGAGCAATTTGATGACTGCGCAGTCTTGAGAAGGGAGGACACAGTCTCTTTTGGTAGGAGCTCCGGATTGGGTTTATGCAGAGGATTTGAGCTTGGAGATTGAGCAAGGGATCAACCCTTGCATATTGGAGGATTTTGGCAGAGTCTCGGGTAGAGATTTGGAGGATTCTCTTCAGGGGCAGCGCAGAGCCTTGAGGGATAACATAGATCCTCAAGGGGGTGATTTTCGGGGGTCAGCTATTTTAAAAAAGCTTTCTGGGCTTTTCTGTGTTTATTGAATAGTGGCTGATTCCAGAATTTCAGCATTTTCGGAGGAGGGGAACAAGTAGCAGCAGCACAACAGTTCTCCGGCAGCTTGGACGCAGTTCAGAGAGAGGCCATTTCCTTACCATTCTGAGTGTATTTGTTCACTTGCCTTGTGCAAGTCGAGGTGTTATCTTTCTGATGGCCTCTTGTACTCTTTCAATTACTCAGTATAATAAAATGGCTTAGCGTTTCTCTCTGCATTTCTCGAGTATCTGCTTATATGCCATGTATACATTATTGTATGTTGCACTACTGCTATTGTTTTTATCTCTTGAGCAGCCCCAAGAATTATACCACTTGTGTGTGTTTTTCTCCTATACTCTTAGACAGAGCCTGGAAAGGGCCAGGTAGCCTCCAGATCTCATCGTCTTTTCAGAGGCAACATATCTGGTAAATGCCCTCCCAGTCCATCTCTGGTTGGAGTTTGCTTGTGTTTGAGGGATATTCCTGATAAGGGATATTACATGTTTGAAGCATATTTGAGCAGAGTATTTTCAACTGTGTTGGCAGAACCATTTGCAAATTTTGGGGTCATCCGAGTCAGTTAGAATTGGGCCAAGCCCTTTCCGGGTTTTGTTGGGATTGGTGTGTAGAGGTCGAGGTTCATTTTTCAGAATTTTCTAAGTGATATACAGGGAAAAAACCTAGTAGGGCGTATAGCCAACCATATGGCCATTTGCACCATTTTGGAGGGCTTCTTCATATTTTGTAGTTAACCTAAACCATTTATGGGTTTTTCTAGGTTTCGGGAGAGGAATTCAAAACTAAATTTTTAGAGCATTTTGAGGAGTATTCAACCTTGATATTAGCATTCCATCTAGCAGCCAACAATATATTATTTCTGGGTAGTGTGCAGATCACTCCAGGATCATTTCTACTTGGGTCAGGGCATTTTTCTGGGTTTTGCTAAGCTTGCATAGCGAGCCCAGGCTCCAAAATTGCAGCTCATTTTATGTACACTTTTATCATAAAATTAATAAAATGGCTCAGATTGTGTTGCTTGACATTTTGGTGTTTTAATTGCCGCGTATGGGTTCTAATTTATTTATTGTTCCTAGTCCATTGCTTGGTATTAGATGTTAAATTCCAACTAGGAATATTACACTTCTGCATTCCGCTGGTCCTTAGTATCTCCTTGAGAATCATATTTCGATTCTTAGATGGATTCTCATACGACGTTACTATGGCATCACACATTTCCTTTGTTGTGTTTAGTGTAGCAATATGCTGAATGATATGATCCCGAACGCCATCTAGAATCTTCCTCTTATCCTTGGCCATTTCTTTCTTGCATGTTGCCTGTTTCTGAGCATTAGTAGGTATGGCAATAGTGTTCTTCGCATACTCCTTCAAACCATACTCATCTAACAAGAACGACATTTTATCCTTCCATACGCTAGAGTTGGAGGCTTCGTCTAGTTTGTCTCGATCCTTGAGTCCTATTGTGGCCATCCCTACGAAACTCAAACAAGATGGAGGTTAAGCCTAGAAACCTCCTCTTTCTTGCTTGGCTTTTCTTCTGCCACTCACACCCCTCTCTAGAATGTGCAAATCTACTTGCCTCCGGAAATCCTTCTCTGACAGTTCGCACTAGATGGACTGGCAAGCCTACTACTGCCTATTGCAACTAGAAATCTGAGAAAATATGGAAATATTCTCTCTTCCCGCCCCTTCACTGATCTGCAACTAAAACCCTCACTGCAAAACTTCTATGCCCAGATTTTCTCAACAACTGACTAATCTGCTCACCAAAACCCTATATGCAACAAATCTACTACCTGCAAATTATTCTTCTGAGGCTATTCAAATTTTTCCTCCACTTGGAACTGGAAATTGAACTCTTTGCCTCTGCAATTCGCACTCCTGGCTGGCCTATGCAGATCTAGAGAAATTGTGCCCAGATCTCCCTTTGAATCTGCACAATTTTCCCCTTCTTAGTTTTGAGCCTTTGATCTGATCTTCAACTTCGCTCTGATACCATGAGAAAATTCCTTTATTGCAATTACTGGAAATTTATCTCCTAACTGTTCTGCAATTTATTTGTTATTACGACAAATATTGATAAATTCACATTTGCAATCTTCACCAAAAATAAAATACGTTGCAGAAAATAAACTGGAAGATGAGAAAATAATGCACACACACCAATATTTTGGACTAATAGTCCTTGGAAAAACCTGGAAGGGAAAATCGATGCAGTAGATGAGGATTTATTTTATTATTATGCAGCAGTAACATCCGAGTACAATAATCTGGATGCCTTACTAGAAATCCTCCGACAAGTAATCTGACAAAATTTTTGGGAGAGAATGTTCTCCCTCTGCAAATCAACTAGCCTCCTTCTAGCCTACTTGCATTGTTAGCCTGTACAAGTTTAGATTGCGCCTAAAACGTCCTCCAACTGGGTTGTCTAGCTTCCCCCTGCCTTTGGAAATGACTCGCTTTGCCTTTTGGGTGGTCTCCCGGTCTTTAGCAACTAAATCGATCTCTTCCTTGCACTTGCACAGGGGTTTCTAGCTCATTTGCATTGCCTAGACAAATTTTTTCTGCAGAATAATTCAGCCTCCCTCTTTCTTGCCTCTCCTGCACTAGAAATATGTTGGGAAATTCCTACGGAATTCTCTCTACTACTCCCTCAATCACTGATGCTCGTACTCTGGCTCAAATTCTTCCCTCACTAAATCATTGTGCACTGGGGAATTCGCATTGCCTAGATAATTCACTCTCCCTCTTGTGCTTCTCTCCTCATCCCATCGATCTGTTCTTATAATCTCTCGTTGGAGCTTTAATGACCATGATTAGATCCTCATCAATGGTAAAGATGATCTTAGACTCTATCCATGTGAGTCTCTAGAGCATTCTCGACCATCCTTAATTAATTCCCATTAGTTAATCAATTTTCCTAAGTTAGAATTTGGTAATTTTTAATTATTGATGAATTAATTTAATTGAGGCATTTCACAAGCTTATCTCACGAGGCCTTTTATGGGTTTTGGAGATTGCATGTTCCTTAGCTTCTTAGACACAAATCAAGACTATAACACCTTTTCAATGCTACAAAAACTAACACTTAGGTGTTGGAAGCACCTGATAGAGTTTGTTAGTGTCAGTCTTTCTAGCCTTCCTCCAGTGATCAAATATGCTCTTACAAAGTGGTCTCAGAGTGTCAAGGTCAAATTTTGTCATTTCAAAGAGTCTTCAAGCAAAATTTGGTCACTAGACATTAGGTCTAGGGTTTGCTTTCACTCCTTCTAAAGTTGTCTAAATGTCGGTCCATGTCATCATTCTGCTGAGTCTATCATCATTCATAGGGTTGTCATTATCATGTCAGTGTCTAATGCGTCATTTTACACCTTGTTCATGCTTCAGTTGCACCTAGGCAAGGTCATTTCCCTCTTCTAGGGTTTTGAAAGCTAATTTCTCTTGGATGGTCAAATCATCGGCAAAACTTGTATCCTGATGTTCATACACCTTCCCCTATCCTTAAAGTACCTTATCAAATGCTTCCCATCACTGAGATCCCCCAAATTCCTCATTTTCGCACAAACCCTAGTTTCTTGCCACAACTTGGCAATTTTCTAGGTTGGGCCTATGTTTTGCCCTTTTGGACCCATTTCCCTCACTTGATCTCCGCGATTCCACTTTCTCCTGTCTCCTAACATCCCTCCCTACTTCCCAAAATTTCCCCAAGAATTTACAAGCCCCTCATCCCCTTCATTTCGCTTCATTTCCACAAAATTCCTTATTTCACACATCGGGATAAGTTTCACTCAAAAGATGTTTCATAGCAATCAAAAATGAATTTGGAAAAACTGAGAGAGGTTTTTGTCCACAACATGCCAAAGAAGAAAACTTCCTTCACTTTTTACACAGGTGTCATGGTTTTAGAGAAATGTCAAAAATATCGTTGCCTTAGGAGAATCGAATGCACCTTTGAAGTGACCTTGGGAAAATCAAGTTTTATTCTAGCTCGGTTGGCCAAATAACTTTCTTGATGAGTCAAATGATAACTAGACACAAAGAGCTTTCCAATGAGCTATCATGAGCTCAATTTGGAGTTGAGGAAGGCATTCAAAAGTTGACTGCAACAGCACTCTGCCTTGAGGCAGCCTCATTTGGCCCATTTTGACCAGTCTTGGGAGATTTGATTTTTGACAGGGTAAATGAACTCCAAATTGAAAAATTCCAGTTGTGTTGGAAAGTAGACTCAAAGACCTTTCCAACGAGCTATCCTGCGCCCAATTTGGACATCGGGAAGGCCTCCAAAATCAGGTGGAAAGGCGCGCTACGCATCAGGATTTTTTGCACAGTTTTCATCTTCAGCTCAACGCGTAGCGCGCCGCGCGCTACCCTGAAGATGGGGAGGTCCATATCACAAAAACTCTGCATTTTTGGATTTGTCATGACAAATTACATTTGCTCAGCCACTGCCAAGACATTTCATTGAGGTTTGGGCCCCCAAAAGGTCAAAAAACAAGCAAAAAATGACCTTCTGCCACTTTTTGGACACACAGGAAGTAGTCTTGGGAGATTGAATTTTTGGAGGGGCAAACGGGCACCAAATTGAAAAATTCCACTTGGGTTGGAAAGTAGACATCCAGACCTTTCCAACAAGCCCACCTGAGCCTCATTTGGATGCTGGAAAGTGCCCCAAAAGTGGGCTGAAAGGCACGCTACGCGTAGAGATTTGGCGCGCTACGCATCAGGATATTTTCCACATTTTGCACCTTCCAGCTCAGGAATTCGCCCAGCTTTGACCAATTTTGACTTGTGATGGGATTTTTCACCCTCCTTGATGTAATTGATGTAATTTTATGTTGACTTGACACTTATTTACCTATTCTAGATGATTCATTCATAAAATAGCAAACATTTAATGAATGAATTGGTTTCTTAGCTTATAGAGGCAAGTTGTTTTGACTGCCTAGATTATAGTGCTTTGTTTAGAATTGGTTGAAACAACTCCTAGGATGATGAGGTCGACCCCTAGAGGCAAGGGAATGGGTTGACTTGCCTATATTATGTATTTTCTTAGTCATTTTCAAGGGTTGGAAAGGTTGGACTCTTGAGGGATAAGCTTAAACTGTATTACTCTTTGTATCTCTGCAATTTTGGCAAAGGAAAGACTAGGGTTTTGCAGCACTATTTGGGATTCCTGTGGTGATTTGTGTTGATGGTGTGTTTCTCTCATGTACTTGTAAGTTTGTTATGTGTATCATTTTCCTATTCTTCTCTTCTGCAAATTAAGTAAATGAAGTGTTAAGGTAGAATTCATGGTTTCTATGCTCTGCCTTTAAGTTTGTTTAATATTTATGTTTTCATCTGTTTAAGGAGAACTCCTGATGATTTCTTGCTCTCCTTAGCTCTTCACCAGTCATACCTATTCATTCAGCTCCTTCAAAGGCACCAAGACAATCTCCTACCTTGCCCCAAAAAGACCTCTGCAAAAACTGTCTCATCCCCACACCCAAAATTGTCGTGCTCAGTTTTCCAACAAAACCCTAAAAATTTGAAATCAAACTTTCCCTATCAGTTTACTAGCCTAAAATCAGTGTTCTTTATTGGTCATCTCAGCCCTTTGAAAACCTTTTGCCGAGATAGACCCGGAGAGAGCCCTCTCCTGTCCTCGTAGGGCTAGCTACGAGGCTAAGTGGTTTGATGTTGCCTTGGATTTTGCCTTCCTCAGCCTGAGGCAAATTCGAGTGCTAACATAGTGGCGACCATACTGGGGAAGAACAAATGGTTTACTTGTTGATGTCATTTGTTTTATAAGCTACAGACGGAGCCTGAAGTTATGCCAGGGAGCCTTCGAAACGCTTTTGCTTTGCATTAGCGGAAGTAGATAAACGCTGCTTCAGTCAATCTCTGGTCTAGCTTGTAATCGTGACATCCAACTTGTTAATTGCCCCAGTACATGTATCAAGTTCAGATCTGATTGTTGATGGTGGACAACGATCAGACACTGGCAAGGCTGAAATCATTCACCTGGTGACTCTAAATCAGTTTCGAGATCAAAATCAAAGACTCAACTGGAGGATGATCCCGACCAGCAAAAACATGAAAGGACAACATGGACAGATCAGGTATTCAAGTTGGAATTTCATCCAAGACATTTTGTTCTTTTTCATAAATTATTTCTTCTCTTTTCCCAAGAATGTCAAGAAGGCTTTACAAAGTATAGTATGCTTGAGAAAAGATCCCAGGCCTACAGTTGATTCTTTCCCTTTGAAGATTGTGAATACCAAAGATTTGCATGCCTTTGAGCTTGATCAAGATCTTTTTTTCCGAATTTTGTGATGATCATCTTCAAATTGATGAGTCTCAAGAAACCAAGACTAATTCTATACCTGCTGTACATACCCCTACACCTTGTAAAATTCCAGATCGGTATAAACCTCTTGTTTTACCTTCTGTTCTCCATGCTTTCCCCAAAAACTATGATCTATACTTGCCGAGGTTTGATGGTGAAAGTAAGAATGTCAACGCTGAGCAACATGTGCAGAATTTTGAGTATTTTCTAGATCTTTTTGAAGTTGATGAAGAAGATGTTAGTATAAGGCTTTTTGCTCTTTCTTTGCAAGCCAAAGTCAAGAGTTGGTTCAAAACCTTGCCTGATGCAAGCATCTCAGATTTCCGGCAGTTCGTCAAAGTTTTTCTTGACAGGTGGATGATCGGGCAGAACCTTTTCTTGATTGTAGAAGAGTACAACCAGCTGAAAAGACTACCAGGGGAGACAGTACAACAGTTTTCTGCCAGATTTAATCAAGTTTATTATTCGATGCCAGTTGATATAAGACCTACTCCTAGATCGGCTCTCTTGCACTATCCGGGTGCCTTTGATCCGGAGATGGAGTTTCAGCTGAGAGAAAGGGATATTGCAACACTTCACGAGATGCAAAACAGTGCAGTAAATGTAGAGGCTCATCTGCTGATCCGAAGGGCAAGGATGAAGGAAGAAGAGATGAAAAACATAGATCCGGAGGAATCAACATCTCTAGAGGTAAAGCTTGACATTTTGGTAAGTGCAGTGGAAAAGATGATGGGCAAGATCAATGCAAGGAATGATTATGATGTTCAAGTTCAAGGCTCGTTGATTGAAAAGGAACAAGTTGCTGATCCAAAACATCTTCTTTCTTATCCCAGTTGTCATAGATCTGATAATGATTGTTTTATAGATCATTGTGAAGAAGAGAGAGTTGTTGATATCATGTATATGTTTGATGATGATTTGCCTCAGTTTGATCAGTATGATGATGATTATGTTCTCCAAACAGAAGCTAATTTTGCAGACAAATCAGCAGCTAGTTTGTGGGAGGAAGAGGTTCATTTACAGCAGCTCGAGTACAATGATCAAATGATGCATATCAGCTATGACATTGACGAGGAAAGTGCAGCAAAGTTTGAAGTAAGTGAAGGATCTTTGCCTTTTTGTTTTGATTCATTTCAGTACATCAGAGATAACTACCATGCAATTAGAAATCAAATGTCAACAAGTCTTGATTTGAATCATCTTGAGAGCAATGAAAATTTTGTTCAAAACTTCTCATATTCAGATTTGCAACCCCCGAAAGCCATTGATTTTCAAGTTGCAGCTGAAGACTTGGAAGTGGACACACATGATTTAATGATTCAAGGTGTCTCCGTACCATTCTGTTTTGAATCATTTCAGTTTTTGAAGGGTAGATTGCATAGTAAATCTTCAAATGAACAACCTATAACAAATCAGCAATCTCTCAGTGTTAATGTTGAGGATGAGATAGATAACAAAATTCTTGAGCAGCCTGTAGCATCAGATTTGCAGCCACCAAATGAAATTGAAGGGCAGATTACAGATGAAGCTGTGGAAGACGAAATACATGATTTGATGATGCAGGAAGATTCTATACCCTTTTGTTTCGAAGCATTTCAGTTTATAAGGCAGAATCTTCGTAAAATCTCTCAAGAAAAATATGAACAGCTAGAAGGATGTCATACATTTTCAATGGATACATTACAACAGTCTTTTCAAGTTTTTCATGATCCAATAGCTGATGTTTTGGATGAGGTTTGCAGTCAAAGTCTTTCTCCATTGACTACATGTGAGCTTGAAATATGTGCTGATATGAATTTGATTCGGCAGCCGGTTTCTTTGTCATTTTCAGCAGAGGTCTCGTCACAAGGCTCAGATCAAAATTTGCATTCATGGTATGAGGAAACGAGAAGTAATCCATTGGATGAGCTAAGTTCCAGTGTGCTTGAATTTCAAGATCCTTATGCAGTGTTTTTGGAGGTGGATAGAGAATTCATATCATTCTACGGATCTGTTTCTAAGTTATCATGGGAGTTGCCGTTCATTAGTTCTCTCTTGTTGTTCATAAGTGAGCACTTGTGGAGAATTCGAACAGCAGATGGAATACTTACTTGGTTGCACTGGTTGTTTCATTTCACTTGATCAGGTGATGAATGAAACTGTTAGAGTAGGTTGTGATGAATAAGCTCCCCTTTGAGCATCATTTCTAGTTTGTCGGTTGTGTTTAAGTATTGAGTCAGTTTTTAGTTGAGTGAGAGTCAATTTGTGTCATCCGAGTCATCAGTTTTCAGTCATGCGTTTTAGTTTGAGTTTTTGACTCCATTGCCCAATGGATAAGGCGTTGGTCTGCTCTCCCAAAGATCTGTCGTTCTTGGCACCTCCAAGGAGCTACCATCCCCATTGGAGCCAATGTTAGTGTCAGTCTTTCCAGCCTTCCTCCAGTGATCAAATATGCTCTTACAAAGTGGTCTCAGAGTGTCAAGGTCAAATTTTGTCATTTCAAAGAGTCTTCAAGCAAAATTTGGTCACTAGACATTAGGTCTAGGGTTTGCTTTCACTCCTAAAGTTGTCCAAATGTCGGTCCATGTCATCATTCTGCTGAGTCTATCATCATTCATATGGTTGTCATTATCATGTCAGTGTCTAATGAGTCATTTTACACCTTGTTCATGCTTCAGTTGCACCTAGGCAAGGTCATTTCCCTCTCCTAGGGTTTTGAAAGCTAATTTCTCTTGGATGGTCAAATCATCGGCAAAACTTGTATCCTGATGTTCATACACCTTCCCCTATCCTTAAAGTACCTTATCAAATGCTTCCCATCACTGAGATCCCCCAAATTCCTCATTTTCGCACAAACCCTAGTTTCTTGCCACAACTTGGCAATTTTCTAGGTTGGGCCTGTGTTTTGCCCTTTTGGACCCCTTTCCCTCACTCGATCTCCGCGATTCCACTTTCCCCTGCTTCCTAACATCCCTCCCTACTTCCCAAAATTTCCCCAAGAATTTACAAGCCCCTCATCCCCTTCATTTCGCTTCATTTCCACAAAATTCTTTGTTTCACACATCGGGATAAGTTTCACTCAAAAGATGTTTCAGAGCAATCAAAAATGAATTTGGAAGAACTAAGAGAGGTTTTTGTCCACAACATGCCAAAGAAGAAAAACCTCCTTCACTTTTTACACAGGTGTCATGGTTTTAGAGAAATGTCAAAAATATCGTTGCCTCAGGAGAATCGAATGCACCTCTGAAGTGACATTGGGAAAATCAAGTTTTCTTCTAGCTTGGTTGGCCAAATAACTTTCTTGATGAGTCAAATGATAACTAGACACAAAGAGCTTTCCAATGAGCTATCATGAGCTCAATTTGGAGTTGAGTAAGGCATTCAAAAGTTGACTGCAACAGCACTCTGCCTTGAGGCAGCCTCATTTGGCCCATTTTGACCCGTCTTGGGAGATTTAATTTTTGACAGGGCAAATGAACTCCAAATTGAAAAATTCCAGTTGTGTTGAAAAGTAGACTCAAAGACCTTTCCAACGAGCTATCTTGCGCCCAATTTGGACACCGGGAAGGCCTCCAAAATCAGGTGGAAAGGCACGCTACGCGTAGGGCTCAGGCGCGCTACGCATCAGGATTTTTTGCACAGTTTTCATCTTCAGCTCAACGCGTAGCGCGCCGTCTGCTACCCTGTAGATGGGGAGGTCCATTTCACAAAAACTCTGCATTTTTGGATTTGTCATGACAAATTAGTCTTGTTCAGCCACTGCCAAGACATTTCATTGAGGCTTGGGCCCCCAAAAGGTCAAAAAACAAGCAAAAAATGACCTTCTGCCACTTTTTGGACACACAGGAAGCAGTCTTGGGAGATTGCATTTTTGGAGGAGCAAACGGGCACCAAATTGAAAATTCCACTTGGGTTGGAAAGTAGACATCCAGACCTTTCCAACAAGCCCACCTGAGCCTCATTTGGATGCTGGGAAGTGCCCCAAAAGTGGGCTGAAAGGCGCGCTACGCGTAGAGATTTGGCGCGCTACGCATCAGGATATTTTCCACATTTTGCACCTTCCAGCTCAGGAATTCGCCCAGCTTTGACCAATTTTGACTTGTGATGGGATTTTTCACCCTCCTTGATGTAATTGATGTAATTTTATGTTGACTTGACACTTATTTACCTATTCTAGATGATTCATTCATAAAATAGCAAACATTTAATGAATGAATTGGTTTCCTAGCTTATAGAGGCAAGTTGTTTTGACTGCCTAGATTATAGTGCTTTGTTTAGAATTGGTTGAAACAGCTCCTAGGATGATGAGCTCGACCCCTAGAGGCAAGGGAATGGGTTGACTTGCCTATATTATGTATTTTCTTAGTCATTTTCAGGGGTTGGAAAGGTTGGACTCTTGAAGGATAAGCTTAGACTGTATTACTCTTTGTATCTCTGCAATTTTGGCAAAGGAAAGACCAGGGTTTTGCAGCACTATTTGGGATTCCTGTGGTGATTTGTGTTGATGGTGTGTTTCTCTCATGTACTTGTAAGTTTGTTATGTGTATCATTTTCCTACTCTTCTCTTCTGCAAATTAAGTAAATGAACTGTTAAGGTAGAATTCATGGTTTCTATGCTCTGCCTTTAAGTTTGCTTAATATCTATGTTTTCATCTGTTTAAGGAGAACTCCTGATGATTTCTTGCTCTCCTTAGCTCCTCACTAGTCATACCTATCCATTCAGCTCCTTCAAAGGCATCAAGACAATCTCCTACCTTGCCCCAAAAAGACCTCTGCAAAAACTGTGTCTCATCCCCGCACCCAAAATTGCCGTGCTCAGTTTTCCAACAAAACCCTAAAAATTTGAAGTCAAACTTTCCCTATCAGTTTACTAGCCTAAAATCAGTGTTCTTTATTGGTCATCTCAGCCCTTTGAAAACCTTTTGCGGAGATAGACCCGGAGAGAGCCCTCTCCTGTCCTTGTAGGGCTAGCTACGAGGCTAAGTGGTTTGATGTTGCCTTGGATTTTGCCTTCCTCAGCCTGAGGCAAATTCGAGCGCTAACAGGGTTGACCTTTAGCCACCCCTACTAAGGGAGAAAACATCAGTGCAAGATCAAGTCTTGATTTTGGAAGGGGATCCTTGTTTGCAATGTTAAATTATCATTAACATTGAAGTTTGGTTCACTTAGTTGCATTATTGATTATGGTCCCTAATAATTGGTTGCTTTGACTAGAATCCATGTTGTTCTTGTCAAGTGGTTTAGTAGCCCAGGTGTTGGGCACCTACTCCACAGGAACCCAAGCCCTTCAAAAAAGTACATTGGCACAAATAGGTGAAGTGTTCAGAATTTTAAGCCTCCTAGCAACATCATTTGATGACACATTTTGGAGAGAACCTCCAACACCAAGAACATTGGTTGAATTTGACCCATATTTTAGGATTCTTTAGGATGACATAGCTGGACCCATCATGCCACTAGGCTAGCCTTGACACAACTTCACGGGAAAGAGTTGATTCAGAGCCCAGATGAGGATGGTCTCACATTGAGAGACCAAGGAGGGCTTGTTGCACTAGAGAAGCCCCTAACGCTGGAGTAGAGGAGGCCTCATTTAGCAATTGGAGACCCAATGAAGACCACTTTATGGCACCCCATCTGGATTTTGGGACTCTACAAGAGGTATTGTGGTGAATTTGAGGGCCAACCCTCAAACCTTGGACTCCAGAAGCATCTACACCATCTTGGACAGTTCATCACCCTTGGACATGGCATTTAGAGCATTTATTGTTGATTACATCAGCTTGAGAGAGCTTATGGATCAAACGTGTGGGCTAATTAAGTCATATTTGATAAAGTAACTAGGTTGGCTTGTAACCCAAGTTCATTTTAGTGTCAAACTTGTTTTTAGGGGTTTTTGTAGGTTAATTATTAGTCCTAATCCTCATATAAATAAATGACATGCCCGTTGTATTTGATCATCATCACTTGTGACTATTTCGATCCTCTTGGAGAATTTTGGCCTTCTTGTTTTCTTGTGGAGATGTGACTCTATAGTGCATTTTGCTATTTGGAGCTATTTCTTTGGTCTTGGAAATGTTACTTTGAAGTGTGGAGTAATAAAGGCTTGTACATGCACTCCATCTTGTAAGTGTGCCTTGGATTTGATAAATTTTCATTCTTTTGTTTAATGAATGGAATGGTTAATTATCTATGGTTTCTATTGTACTATTTATTGTTGAAAATCAATGTATGGAATCTAGATGATAACATTGTATGAATTACTCAATAGTGTAATGTGAATGGAAATCCCTTGGTG
This sequence comes from Pinus tabuliformis, assembly GCA_031772625.1. Taxonomy (NCBI): domain Eukaryota; kingdom Viridiplantae; phylum Streptophyta; class Pinopsida; order Pinales; family Pinaceae; genus Pinus; species Pinus tabuliformis. The sequence continues at coordinate 929,216,844 of CM062804.1, forward strand.
AACCTTTAAACTAGCTCTCCCAGGTGATTTTTCTCCCTCACAAAAGGAATAGTTAAGGTTTTGAGACCTAGGGTTTTATCATTCCCTTACTCCTTGCCAAGATTTAGCATAATTTTCAATCCCATAGACTCCATCATCCCAAGGACTAGGCACTAATATTGCCACTATGTTGATCACCTATAAAACTTACCTTAAATCTCATTTTATCTCTCCCAATATGGTTTTTGAGCCTTTAAGGTCAAGCTGCTAACTAGGGCTAGGGCACAAAATTAGCTAGGGTTGAAGTCATTTGATATTGGAAGGATTCAACATTGAGAGGAATGTTCATTGCCTCAAAACCAACCCCTTTTATTGGCTAGTCCATCCATTCAAAGAAAAATTATTTTCCCTTGGTAGTTCGCCCTAGAAAAACCCTAGTTTGTTCCAGGCTTTGACTTGGGACTTGTTGAAGGCTTCTTGTTCCATTTTTTGCTAGTATTCATTGTTTGGAAGCCTTTTCCCGACCTTTTAATCCTAGGTTGCTCCATTAAGCTCGCTATTGATCTATCCCTAGATCATTTGTGCCCTAAATAGGCTACATTGGAGGATGTGAATTGCCTTGTCTTGTTGGTTGAGCCTTTTCCTTAAGAAGAGTTGTCCTTTATAAGCCTTTGTTTGTCACCTTATCCCTTGGACTTAGCATATCTATCATAGGTGACCCACTAAAGGGAGGCCTCCCTAGTGGTGAAATCCACAAAAGAGCAGGAGGTAGTGGCTGTGGTGACAGTGGGCCGCACCTCATTGTTGTCCTTTGGTCTACTTTTCACCTTGTGAGCCTCCCCTCACAAGACCTACTAGATTTTGAGGAAACAATACTTATTTGACCATGCCTCTCTTATTTTAATTTCTTACAAATTATTTACCTCTTCAATAAAAAATAACTTGGTGAAAATGTAGCACATCTTCCTATAGATAGAGAATTGTCGAATTTCATCATTATAATTATCATGTCACCAACCTGGAAAGGCCTTGAACAATGTCAGTCCTAGCACAACTTTTTCATTTTTTGTATGTTTTCCATGTTCTTTTGAAAAATATCCTTTTTTCTATTGCATTATAAGTATGTTTCTTTAAATCATTGATGTTCTATGAACTTACATATCAAGATGCTTTTCATCCTACATGAGAATTGTTTGTTCTTCTATTTTGTTGAAGATAGGATGTTCCTTGTAAAACATTATATTTTTTAAGCCAAATTTAGTTAATTGAGCTTAGAAAACTTGTGTCATGTTGTTTACATTTAAATATTGTTAACTTTTCTGATGTTTAATGAATGTGTATGTCATAATTTACCTTTTTTCTCTCTTTAAATCTTGTCTTGGTTCTGCCATTTCAGGATAGCACCCATGGGAATGATCTTTATTCCTTGTTATAAAGGTTTGTACCTTTTACCTAATTTTTGTATACTTCAGGAATGGATGAATTTGTCAATATATTTGGCATATGTTGCACTATTTTGAAGCAAAATTCATTTTATCTTGTTGCTATGTCATATGAATTGCATGAAATGACAATAGAATTTTCTGTTCTTGCTTCCTATTACCTAATCAATAACTGGAGTATATTTCAATACAGATGACTATTGCTACAAATATGAGTTTTAAGGTTATGACATTTTATCCAACTCCATTTGCAACTTAGATATGCTATTATTGGATAAGAGTAATATCTAGTAATATATAGAAAACAGTCATAAGTTGTTATATAATGAAAATGAATATTATTTGGGCATGGTTATGATGTGCATATGTCCTAGAATGCCCCATACATGGAGTATCTATTTTGTGTTAATGATTCATTGCATACCCTTGTTAGTTTTTTCAATCATGGATTCTATTGCATGACAAAGTTATTGATGCAAATTTAGTAGGGAGGGAAAGCTTTGTCCAAGATCCTAATATCCTGAATGTATTTGTTTGCAAATTAATTCATGAATATGATGCTTGCTTTAAAAAAATGATTAACAAGATTCTGATGATAAAGTCCCTAAAAGAAATCTAGGTTTTCTCATTTCTTTTATCCATGGGTTACCGGACTTAAAATGTTTTTGCAAACATTTAACATCTTTGGCTTAATTTTCATAAAATTGGTGAATGTAATGAGACTTCCAAGGAATCTTTGCAACTGCGTCCTGTCTTGGATTTCATCTAGAAAATCATGTAAATCTTTTAAGACATGATCGCGGATTTCAACCTTTACTTGTGTTAGTATTGAACCAAGATACTCAATCCTTGTTTGGCCAATGATGAATTTAGATTTTTCTTTGGAAATAACTGAGCCATAATCATAAATTCTCTTATATACAAATGATATATGTTGCCGATGTTATCTTATATCCTTTAGGCATACTAACAAATCATCAATATACACAACAACAAATTCTAAATCTCGAAAAATATCTTTCATTCTTTTTTGAAATTAAGAAGGGCCATTCTCCAGCCCAAAAAGCATAACACAACATTGGTATTGGCCAAATGGAACAACACAAGTTGTTTTGAAATGATCTGGAGGAGATATCCCAAATTTCCAAAAACCACTTTTTAAGTCAAATTTACTAAAAACATCATTCTAGCCAATTTTAGTAAATAAGAGCTCTTTATGTGGAAGAGGATACCTAATGGGTAGTAGTGCATCATTTAGAGCAATATAGTTGATAACCAATCATTTCTTTCCCCTTTACGCCATCCTAGGCTGGTATTCAGCTTCACAGGTAGCTGAGTTATTTTTCTGGGAGGTGTTCATGTTGCATGGTCTACCCAAGACCATAGTGAGTGACAGGGATAATATATTTATGGGAGGTTTTCGATAGAAGTTGTTTTACCTTGTGGGGACAGAGCTCACACTTAACACCAGCTACCATCCGACCAGACAGAGATAGTGAATAAGTGGTTGGAGGGCTACTCGCAATTATGTGACAGGACAGTAGCGTGCATTGGTGAAGTGGTTGCATCTTGGGAAATACTTCTATAACAACACCTATCACATGTCTAGTGGTATGTCACCTTTCTGTGCCTTGTATGGTTATGATGCATTGACTTTCACTGACATGGTTTTTGGAGACAGCAAGGCCCTAGAGGCCAAGGATTGGATATAGGAGAGTCATGACATCCTTAGAGCTCTTAAGGATAACCTGCAGTCACCACAAAATCAACAGAAGTTGTATGTGTTACCCACCAACTATGGGTAGTATATATGGGAGAAACAATTTCTCCTAGATGGTCCTCAATCGGCAGCTAGCAGCCCCTTGCAACGCCCAAATAGCTCGATGTGCCATTTTCTCTGCCACTTGATCCAACCATGTGGTCCCTCGCCCATCTGTTATGAATGTATGTTTGAAGGTGGGCCTCCCAACCTCAAAGGTATGGCTTTTCATTAGTATAGTTGAGTAATTTTCCTTACTTGTCATGAGCACTTTTGGGAATGAATTGGTGGGGGGATTCAGAGGAAAGAGTGGGTTAAGTCTGTATTCTTGTCTCCATTGCCCAATTTCGTGGTTACCCTTATATCCTAGTCTAGTAGGATCTCCTTTATTGACCATTAGCTTTAAGGTTGACACTACATGGGAAATCCCAATTTTGGTTGCGTGGTCCTGCTTCCCAACACCAACTACATTACTCCCCTTCCATTTTAGGCCCATCCATCTCTTTTCCCATCTGGGTCCACATAGGGTTAGCCTCCCCCTCCCCTTTGTCCACACCTTGGGTCAGGCTTGGAATGATGCCCCAGAGGTTGATGCAGCTAAAAAGAAAATAAAAAGCATAATTTGGCCACTCTTAACAGGGAATGTACCAAAAAATGCAAAAGATGTCCGTGACATACAATTTTAGCACGTGGGCAAAAGCCAAACATGAGCTCTACCCCTTCTTATGGGCCCTAGATGAGCCCCCTCCATCATTAAGGAACCCATGATTGTCCCAACCCCTGGTGGGTGATGAACTGCCCCACCCCAAGGGGGTATCCACTGCTACATATTACACATCATGCTCTCCATCCCCTGGAGCCCCGAGCAGCTATGAAGAAAAATCAATCAGAGGCAAAAGGCATATGAAGAAGGATGGAAAAACAAAAGTCAAGGTAACTCATGTACCACAATTTTCTCCCTCCTACACTCATATACCCATGTGTAGGCTTCCCTTATTATAGCTACCCTTGCACCTTGACATGTGGTTTGGACGATTCCCCTGATCCCCACTCCATTCCATTATTATATCACTTGTCGCCTACCACTTGTGGGATGTACCATGGACATATCACCCCCTTTAGAGGTTAACACCACCTAATAGGGTCCTTGGTTAACCCCCTATTGAGTTGGGAGGCACTTGTACATGCCAAAGTCCACTATGGAAGGGCTGCCACCATGAAGTGCCCATTGATCCCATGAATTGTAAGCTTTATTACTTGATTATTCTAATGACTTGTTGTATTGGAGGGCAAGGGGACCCATTGGATTTTATGCTAGATTGCAAGTGGGTCTTCATTTGGGGTTTGGTCTCCCTATATGACATCCTAGCCCTCTAGAGGGCCAAATTGGAACTTGTAGGGTAAGCGTTGAAAGCCATGGGCCTCCACCATAGCAGATATTACTTTATGGATCCCCAACATTGATCATTGATTGCTTGTGTTCCACCTTTTGGATAAGGATGATGCAGTTGGTTCACCATGCCCAATCAACTCCACACTTGCACCATACACTTGGCAGATGTTCTAAGGTCTAGAGGATGTCTCCCACTGGAGAGGGAGGTCTTACATCACCATCCTAGCCCTTATAGATGGTCTACAAGCATTTCTGATCTACTTGGAGACCCATGAGGATGTCCTTGTGCCCCCACACACACTTGGGAGCACCACATGCTCTTGCTTGGAAAACAAGGGGCCAACCTCTTCTCCACTATGTTTGGAGTCCATTTCTATATCATCGCACCCCTTAGACTTCATCAAGCCTCCTCAAAGCCCAACGACTCACATTGTTGATCATTGGACCCTCTTGAGAGGCTTATCTTTAAATTATTGAGTTATTTGGTAGGCTTGTCACCAAAAGTTTTGTTATTATGTGCATTATTTTATTTTAGGGGCTAAATTAGGCCAAATTAGCTAAATCAAATTCATTAGGAAGTGTATAAATACAAGTGTGATGAATCATTTGGATCATCATCACTTGGATTGGATCTTTCTCTCTTGTGAGATTTTCGCTATCCGTCTTGGAGGACGAAGTTGGATGAATGGATGAATTTTGATCATAGTTTTAAAAACCGTTCCGGTCTAACCGGTTACTGGTCTAACCGGCCGGTTGGAGGCCTGGCCGGTCCGAACCGGCCCTTCTAACCCGGTTTACACCCCAATGTGCCCAAAAAAAGGCCCTAACCGGTAAAAACCGGCCGGTTTAGGGCGGAACCGGCCGGTTTATAGCAAACCGGCCGGTTCCGTCCTAAACCGGCCGGTTTATGGACAGGCCGCCGGTAAAATGAAAAAGCACTGCGGTTTTTGGAAATGAGGGTGGTTTAGGGGTTTTGGGGGTGAGGGAAAGGTATTTTCCCTCCAAAAACACCCTCACACTTGCTATAAGACACCCCTCTCACTCTCATTTGTCTCACACAACTGATTTGGAGTGTTTGTGAGTTTGTTTGTGAGCTTGGAGAGTGTGGAGTTTTTGCTGAAGTAGTCATCTTGGAGTTGGAGTTGGAGCTATTTTGGAGATAGTGTGTAGCTGTCAGTGGAGTTGCCATCTTCAAGAGGAGGCTAAGGGAGCTAGTTTGCATTTCCAGGTAAGGATTTGCACTTGATAATTCCTCATTTGAGTCTGCTGTCCATGAATTTTTTTTTTTGTGTTATAAACTTCTCACTTCTATGATCTACCATCCAGGCAGTCATCATGCCTCCAAAAGCCGAAGATACTGCATGGGCTCATTGTGATATGATTGATGGCAAAATGATCTGCAAATATTGCCAAAAATCCATTCAAGGAGGGGGTATTAACAGGTTCAAGCAACACTTGGCTGGGATAGGAGGCCATGTAAAGCCATGTGGAGCACCAAATGAAATAATAGGGCATATTAGGGCAGAATACCTTCAGAAGTTTGAGACTCAAGTCACTGAACCAATAGAGAAGTTTGTGGCTACACAGTTTGGGAGTCGAGACTCAACCAACTGAGTTTGATCATGATGACTGAGACTCATGAGAAGTTTCAACTTCAAGTGATAATGTTGATCACTATTATAGTATTACTATTATCATATATGTAGAGTCTAGACTGAAGTCTTGTAGTAGGCCACTGGCCCCATAGTTTGTAGGCTATATTTTTGCACTCTAGTGGCCATTTAGAGCCTCATTGCTTATGTATTTTGTCGATGATATGTATTGCACTCGGTGCCATTTTGATATATTCACCTTTAAGGCTTTACATGGTATATCAATGAGCAATCTTTGCATATTTTGTCTCTATTGGCTTGGAATCATGGTTTTAAATCTTAAAAATAGTTTTTTTCATTAAAAAATAATTATTTAATGTATTTTTCTAAAACCGGTTCGTTTAGACCAAACCAGTCCCGGTTAGACCGGTTCCGGTCGGTAAACCGGTTCATTAGGTGGACCCAATGTTGCACGAAGCGGGAGCGAAGCGGAAGCGCGAAGCGGAAGCGCAGAGCGCGGAAGCGTCATTTTCCAAAAATCTAGGGAGCGAAGCGTCCGCGGAAGCGTCTGCTATATATATATATTTTTATATATTTTTTTGCATTTATACTCAAAACAAACATCCCAAATACCAAATTAATTGTAGAAGACATGAAAACATGCATATTTTTGCATAAATCAAGATAGATATGGCATCCATGATTCCATTGTAGTTACTAGTATGTACAACAATCATCTATATTCTAGCTATTACAAACATACATCAAATTTTTAAGCATATTATAAAACATAAAACATTTAAGCATATTATAAAACATAAAACATAGAGCATATTATGATTTATCTAGCAAGTGAGCAACTGTCAACATTTGTCATGTCCAAAATTCAAATAATAATGTTTACAAAATATGTCACTTGGTCACCGCCAAGCCAAAAAGGTTCAAAATTCAAATTCACAAGTCTACAAGTCTAATGAGTAATCTATGACAAAAAGAAGTAGATTGTGAATATATCTACTAATCTCTCCTCCTTCCACCACGAATAGAACGTGATGGCGGGCCTCCACGTGGTGGCAATGAAGAAGATGGTCCCTGTGTAAGTCGTGGCACTGGAACTGATGAAGAAGAACCCCCTGCCGTTGGTGTTGAACCATGGAACCTAGAAACCAAGGGACCAGATGGGGGTGGGGGTGGTGGCATATCAACACCCGTGTCATCATCCTAGAATCGCTCAAAAAATTCATGCAAAAAAAAAAACACTAGTTAACAAAAAAATTAAAAACATGAATTAGAGAAATGCTTTATAAGGGAAAATTGGAAAATTCATACCACAATGGACATACCTGGATAAGAGAATCCTCTAATTGCTCTAGTCGCAACACTCCATCCTCCAAATTGGGCTCCTCTGGATTCTTGTCCCAAGTCAACAAGTCTTTATTAGACTTTGCATCTTCACAGTAATGGGACAACAATCGCAAGTTGTAATGAACATAAACCAAGCTCTCTGCCCGGTCTAAATTCAACCTGTTCCTTTTAACACTGTGGATGAAAGAATAAGAGCTCCAACACCTCTCTGCAGAAGAAGTGTTTACCACCTGTGATAGCACCCGCAATGCCAAACTCTGTAGAAGTGGAGTAGGCCCTCCATGCATGTTCCACCACTCAAGAGCAGAAAAATGCTCTCGATCTTGAATTGCATGCATGCTCGAAAATGGACCAGTGTTGCTCGTATAGTTGCTCACCTGTCTCCGTACCAATGCAGCCTCCTCCTCATCAGGGATTAATCTACTCAATGCAGCCATATATTTTTCGTGAACCTCTTTATCTTGGTGTGGTTTTCTCCTGACTCCCCCCCCCAGGTGCTGGTTTTGAAAGCCATGATGGATGATAGTATTTAGGTGTCAAAACATATGCTAATGCATGCAATGGAACATTTAGCATATCCCATCGTTTTTCCACCTCTTCACGAATATAATTGTACAAGGTGGTATCTCTAGGCTCAACAATGTCTTTAATCTGCCCCAACATGCTATCCATTTGCTCATACACCTCCCCAATTACTGGTCGATCTGAATCTGCAAACTTGATCATGTAATAAATTGGTTTGGTGAATTGCAAAACATATTTAACCTGTGACCAAAAGTAACTGTCAAGAACAGTGTCCTTGACTTCATTAGCACCATCTGTACTGACGTTAATTTCATCCCATGTTTCAGCACACACCAGATTAGTTAAAGCTTGTCTCACCCTCACTAGCCGCCTAAAGGTGAGGTAATAACTAGCAAATCTTGTCTTTGCAATTTTAAGCAATTGCAACTTGGAGTAAGTGCCATAGAAGTAGTTTACCCTTGTATGCCCTGTGATGAATTTAATGAGCTGCTTCCCTTTCCTGTAAACCTCAGCAATCCACCCACAATCTTTGTGTTTCACAATATCATGCATCAAAAGGTTCAATGTGTGAACCAGGCACCCAGACCAAAAGATGTGTGGATGAGTACGCTCAATAATTTTTCCTGCTAACTTACAATTTGCTGCATTATCTGTGATCACTTGAACCACATTATTCGGACCAACATCTTTGATTGATTTCAATAGGAGATTTGCAATGTTTGGTGCAGTTGCACTGATGGAGGAGGAGTCATGAGATGCAATAAATACTGCACCACTAGAAGAAACACCAAGAACATTTATCAAATGTTGGTTTCTAATATTTGTCCACCCATCTGATACAATGGATACCCCAGAATCCACCCACTCATGTGTAAAACGTGTCAAAGCTCTTTGAACCTTAGCTTTTTCTCTTTCTAATAACACTGTTCTAGCTTTCTCATAGTTGGGGGCCTTGTATCCTTTTGGGGCTTCATTGATGGCCTTTACCATGTCATGCCAATAGGGAGAGCGAAGCACATTGAATGGTACACCGCAAGCACAAAGAAAACGGACTATCTTTCCATCCACATCATCCCTCCCAGAAACATTAAGGAAATCCCCTATTGTTTTTCTACCTCCAGAGGTTGCAAAAGTACCATGAGGAGATGGGCAACTACCAAATTTAGAGGTTGCACTTGATTCAGAATGAGTTTTTTGTTTCTTGTTTTTTCGTTGTGCAGCCATCTCTATTTTGATGTATTTTTGTCTTTGTTCACTTGAAATGTTTGGGCAAATGGTTACCCCCACGGAACCCTTTTTTTCATCACTGTCTAGCACCCCACAAAGATGCCTCCTCAGACGGGTATATGAACCCGTATATGGTTTTCCTCCATGACAACCATGAGGGCACATCCATTTGTAAGATCCACCACCCTTTCCCCCTTCAAGTTTGGTCACATAGTTCCACAAGGGATTTGATGTACCTTTCCCATCTTGTGCTTCAGTGTCCTCTTCAAGTTCATCCCCTTCCTCTTCAAACCCTTCCTCCTCATCATACATTGGGTCACTACTATTAGGACCAAGTTCATCCCCTTCCTCTTCCCCTCTATTCCTCACCCTTGCCATCATTAAAACCAAGAGTGGAATGATACATAGAAGCCAAAAGAACACCATCTTGGAATATGGATATAGGTGGTGGACAACCTGTAAATAAAGGAGCAAGTAGAAACAATGGGAAAGAGTAGGAGAGGGAGGAGAAAAATACAATTTTTTTTTCAAAAAAACAAGGGAGTTTGGGGTTTGAACTTACCTCTTTAGCTCTTGTAGATGAAGTCCTCCAAGCTCTTGCTCCAAGCTCCTCCTCCTTCTCCTAGCTCCTCCTTCTTCACTCCTCCAAGCTCTCCTCTCTTCTCCTCTCCTTTCCTCTCTTCTCTTCTCCTCTCCTCTCTTCTCTTCTCCAACTCTCATAAACTCAAAGTGAGCAAATGAGAAGAGAATGGGGGCTTTATTCTTTTCTAAAGTCACCCTAAACTCACCCTAAACTCACCTAACCCACCCCCTCATGCTAGTTAAGTTACATTTTAAAACAAATTAAAAAAAAAAAAAGTAAAAATGCGCTGCCGCGGGGTTGCGTCCGGGTTGCGCCTGGGTGGCGTGCGGGTGGCGTGCGCTTCCGGGCAGGTTGCGTGGCGCCACCCCGTGCCCGAAGCGTCCTCCGATCCGCGGTTCCGGGCGGCCGCAACAGCATTTGGCAGGAATCGTTTTTATTTGCCGGAATCGCGCCACCTCCAAATGCGAATCGCGCTTCCAGTGTGGATTCCGGGACGATTCGCTCCGATCCGCGATTCTGGGTTTGGATCCGGCGGGGGGGGGGGCGATTCCTGCAACCCTGGGTGGACCGGTCCGGTCACCGGTTCCGGTTTTAAAAACACTGATTTTGATGTTTGGATCTCTTCATTTCTTGTCTTGGAGCTTCACTATTTGCATGTAATGATGATTGGATATACTCTTTCTAACATGTAAGTACTCTTTTAATGCTATTTTTGTTGCTTTCTTATGTCACATGCATGTTGCTGGGGATTTTCGCTATACTAGGCTGAAATTTACTGCTTTTCTTATGCAAAATTGTGGAAATTTGTCTTTTTATAGCATTGCATCATGTCATGGGCCATGTATGAATGAGTGAATATTCCTAGAGATATTTTGTTGAAATTTTATCTTGATAAGTCATCATATATTGCAAATCAAAGTGTAAAGACCTTGAAGCAATTGTCTCATGCCCTAATGCCATGTGAAATTGTTCTAGAGGCCTCCTTGACTAAGTGAATCCATTCCAAGCATTGAAATATCCTTGACTCCATTTCTCCCAAAGGATTAGGCATTGATCCTCCACTGGTGATCACTCTAAAGCATATCTTTCTCACCTTCTCCCTTTCTTTCTAGGCCTAGCCCCAATAGGTGACCTAGGGCATCAAATTTCTCATGATTCACCCACTCAAAAAATTCGATCTCTTGCCCTCTACTGTGTTGTTGTGTCTCCTAGAAGCCCTCCAAATTTGAAGCAATTCTGACGATGGGATCTTGAGATATTCCAAGCCCTAGCTCTAAGATTGATTCTTGCCCTTGGTTTCCCTTGGCTAGTGACCTCATTGGGATCATTGCATCAAAATTAGTGAAAATTTTCCCTTTGATCCCCTTCTCCCCTTCAATTAGGTCAAGAACACCCTTGATTGATCAACTCCACCCCCTTGACCTAATTCTGGGTCCACTTGGTCCCGTGTGGTCCCACAACTTACTGAAGATAATTTCACAAAGACCATTTGGAAACCAAGTTTTCACAAGGGTTTCTAGGACTAGGTCCCTCCTTTACAAGTCTTATTTGCAAACCCTAGCCCTTGAAATCCCCTTGGCCCTTCTTAGAGAGCCTTACACCTTGCTTCTCAAGCAAGTAAACCATGCAATTGAGTCTCTCTTGTAAATAAGACTTAGGGATCATGTGAAATTTTTATCTATTGTAGCAACTAGAAAGTATTCTTCTAATTGAAGATTTAATTATGTAGTTTATTTGCTACGACAAATAACGATTAAAATCACAACTACAATTTTCACCATAAAAATACTGCGAAAAATAAAACACTAAAAACTGAGAAATTCTAGCACACACAAGAATTTTGACACAGTGATTTTTGGACAATTGTATGTTTTCTCACGCCATTGCTATTTTTTGCCTCCGACATTGCCTCCCTAGCCTCTGCGCTGAGCTCCCTGCGTCACCCTCTGCGCAGAGCTTACGCTAGCCCTCTAAGAATTTCGGCCTTCCTTCCTTTGCCTCTTTTAGGGACTGGAAACCTTCCTCCCAGAATGTTGCTGCCCTCCTCTTCCACCTACTACTCACCCTCTGGTTCTATCTTCTCTACTGAGCTATTGCTTCTAAGAAAACTAAACTTCCTGGACAACTAAGTATTTGCACTGGTGTATACTCCATTGCCACATCGATCTCCTCTTATAATCCACTGTTGGAGCACCAACGACCAAGTTCAAAAGTTAATCAATGGCTAGGATCATCTTTGGATCGATCCATATGAGTTTCTAGATGATTCTCACCTTATCTCAATTAATACTGATTAATTAACCATATTCTCTAAGTTTAAACTTAGGAAATATTTAAAAATCGGTTAATAATCTAATTGAGACACTTTAAGGTGGAATTTCCAGAAACGATTTTTGGGTTTCTCATGTATTCTAGCCTCTCCACCAAATTTCGTGGCTAGAACACATCCAATGCTATGAAAACTAACACTCCCTCTTAGCGAGGAATGTGTTCTAGTGCTAATGCACACCCTGTCTCTGCATCATCTCCTGTCACGCTGATGATGTCTGGCTACTGCTGCCCACCAACCACTGTGCAACTCTGATATACGTTTCATCTGTGTTGTTGTTGACACTGCCATACTGTTGCCAACATTGCAACTCCCTCTCTTCTGTTGCTGTTGCAACTGAGAATCATCCAAGGTAATCTGTCCCTGGCACCTGCTACTGAAATGGGTTCGCCACCATACCCATCTGTTCTCTAAAATAGACGAACTTAGCTCTACCTAGAGCTTTCGTGAGTATATCTACAACCTGCTCTTCTGTGGGAACATACTATAGCTGGATTGCGCCACGTTGTACACAATCTCTGATGAAATGACACCGAATATCGATGTGCTTCAACCTGTCATGAAACATTGGATTCTCAGAGAGCTTTATGCAACTCTGCTTATCACAGTAGACACTGGTTGTGTCCATCTCTGCCTAAACAAGCTTACCAGCAGCCTCAAAAGCCATATAGCTTCACACATAGCTGTGTTGGTTGCCATATACTTTGTTTCTGCAGAGCTCAGTGCTATTGATTTCTTCTTCTTGCTACACCAAGAAACCATCCTTGATCCAACACTGAAGTAGTATCCAGAGGTACTTTTTCTTTCCACTGAACTACCTGCCCAATCTACATCTGTGTACCCACAAAGTCTGACATCATCCCCTTGAGTATATTTTAACCCATACTCGACTGTGTCGCAAACATACCTTAGAATATGCCTCGCTGCTGCCTAATGTACCCTCTTCGGTTCTACCATGAACTAACTTAGGGTATTGACTGTGAAGCAGATATCTGGCCTAGTGTTGACCAAATATATGAGAGACCCAATAAGCTGTCTATATAAGGTGGGGTCAACATCCTTATCATCTGGTGGATCTATCTTCTTCTAGTTGGTGATTATGGGCGTAGACATGGGTCTGCAATCCTGCATTCTAAACCTCTTTAGAATATCTGTAGCGTATCTTCCTTACCCAAGGAAGATATCCTCATCCTTCTGCCATATTTCCAATCCTAGGAAATAGTGCATCAACCCCAAATCCTTCATGTCAAATTCTGCTGCCAGGTTCCTTTTGCAGTCCTTTATGAGCGTCGATGATCTTGTCAAAAAGAGATCATCCACATACAAAACTAGAATGAGTGGCTCACCCTCTACCATCAAAGGGTAAAGGTTGGGATCTGCCTCACTCTTGACGAATCCCATCTGCTGCAAGTAGTTGTCAATCCTAACTTACCATGCCCTGGGAGCCTGCTTGAGTTCGTATAGAGCTTTCTTCAATCGACACACATGAGTGTGCCTTTCATGAGTCTCAAAGCCCTCTAGTTGTTCTATGTACACTTCTTCCTTATCAGCCTGTTCAAGAAGGTTGTCTTGACGCCCATCTGGTGAATCTGCCATTCCATCTAAGCTGCCAAGGATATAGCTGACCAAATAGAAATGTATCTGACAACTGGGGCGAAGGTCTCCTCATAATCTATCCCTTCTTTTTGTGTATACTCCTTTGCCACGAACCTAGCCTTGTACTTTTCTACATTGTAATCTGTCGCATATTTGATCTTATAGATCTATCTAAAACCTACAACTGATTTGTCTTCCGACCTTGCCACTGTTGAAGAATCTAGGGCATATAGGTATGATGAAATTCTTCTAACAATGGTAACTAATTGTGAGGTACTTTTTACTTTTTCTTATTACCACAATCTTTTCTTATTATAATTAGAGTGTGTTCTCTTACTTCATCAAACAGTTACCAAAACAAAAAGGAGACAAGAACACAAGATGTTGGCTCTCAGCCAGGGAAAAACCCCTCTCTCCTAGAGAGAAAACCCCTTATGCAAATTTCTCTTATTGAAGCTTCAATTGACAAATGTCAAACCCAAGACCCTTGACAAGAAGATCCTCCAAGCACAAGTCAAGCCTTTCCCTTTGATTGAGATCAATTCCTCTTGCAGCACCTTGACCTGCTTCTTTGTCCTTCTTCAACTGATGGCTTTACTGTAGAAACCCTAGTCATGCATACCATAGAAGATATATTCTTCTTTTCTTCCTTTGCTTAGGATGGAGCCTTCCTTAATCAGTGAGAAGACCTTATTCATAACCTAATCGATCTCCTTTTCTTTACTGTAGATGCAGATCTGAGACATTAACAGTGTGACCCTTTTTCTTTGCACATGTGTGATCCAAATTGGATCCTAGAACACTCTCTAAGTTTTCATGAACTCTTAAAAAAAATCATGTCAAGGATTAAAAGTCTTACAAAGATCAAGCCTATCAGAGATATCCTTGTAACAGTTGCAATTTGTGATTAGCGCGGAGCAACAAGGACCGTCGGTCAAGCGCGTAGACCGTCGACCCATGGTAACGCGTGCTATCGCAAATTAGCAAAAGTAGAGGCCATTTCGAGAAACGGGGGTAGTTTTTGATATGCGATTAGTGACAAACCCCTCAAAGATATCACAGGGCAAACCCCTCAAAGAAGGAAAGGCCGCAAGCACCCGGACCCGAAATGTTATGAAATGCAACCAAGTTCTACCCGATGCCATACAACGAGTGCCATGCGTCCGACGGAAAAAAGAGAAAACCATTCACATCGAACGAGTAAACATCATGCTACTTAGCCGTCCGATACGAACGATGACCATAGGATCTGGGACCCCTAGATCAACGACAGAGACACGTTCAGATGGATGACCGGATTTGATGAGGTCAACAGGCAAAGTTATATAGGATTTGAGGTCTGACATGGATGATGCGTTGGCAGAAGGTCATGTTCACGGACATTCTTGGAGTTAACGGAATAAACGACCATGTCCAAGAGAACTGACACTCATCCATTACGAAATAGGTGGCCACCTCCCTGTGAGGCGTTATACAATGACTGATGACGCAGGACAGAGGGATTCAAACGGACAGAGGCAGGGAAACTAGAAAGTTGGGAAGCGGAAACGAACAATCAAGAAGCAAATTGGCTTTAAAGCCACAAACTGATAGAGAGAAATCAAGCAGAGAGAGCAGTGGGCAGTAAGTTGAAAGCAGAGAGAAGTCGAGCTGACCTGCAGAAGCAAAGGCAGTATCAAGCCAGAGTTAAGACAGAGCCAGAGAGAGTCAGAGAGTCTATGTACTCCAGAGAAGGCTTGAGAGGTTCAAGTGAACTCCTCTGCATATGCCTGTCATGTATTGAGTCTCAGATTAGACTCATACCATTGTGACCAATAGAGGTCAAGATTCAGTAAAGAGAGTCTGTGTACTCCAGAGACTTGGGGGATCCAAGTACAGTCTTGCTGACTTGTATCAGGTGGGTGAGACTCAAATTGAGCTCACTGTTGTAAAAACTCTGCTTGAAAACATAATAGAGAGGCCACCACTGAAGGCTGGATTGGGAGACGTATCCCAGGAGTATTGGGTGAACTCTTTATTAAACTTGTTGTGTTTATATGTGTTGCCTGTTATCTTTTCTTTAACTGCTTCATTGCCTGTGTATTTCACAATCTCATCAATCTGTTGCACAAAATAACATAGGCACATCCATGCACATGAGTCTGTAATACCTTATTGTTTGTCTTAGATCAATATCAGATCAGTGTGGGAGAATAACTTCACGAATTGATGCTTTGCTTGCTCTCCTTTATTTGCTTTAGTTATCTCTACTTTCACTTGAGTAAGAGGCCTAATTAGCACTTTTTTACCAGCCCAACCAAGCCTCTTCTTATGACTGAAATAGTAGGTCTGATATTGCTGCAGAATGAGCCTCTTCTTATGACTGAAATAGCAGGTCTGATATTGCTGCAGAATGAGCCTCTTCTCCCTTGCACGTGTGACTGTAATTACGCCTGAAATCGTCCTTCCAAACTCGACCTTCTTCCTTTCCTTCTTTGCTGAAGTAGAGACACCTTCTCTTGCCTTTTTCACACCCTTTTCTAGTCCTCTTCTTTGCTGATTTCAGAGATCACTTGATGGTCTCATTGTGAGGTCGAATGGCCCTATATATAGGAGTCTGTCCCTCCTATTGGGCCAACTTGATCTAGTGAGGCCGACTTGTCCTTAAAATTCCGAATTACTTCTTTTGTTGAGGCCGACATATGGAAGAGGCTCATGACTGTGCTTGGAGGTCATTCTTTGACTCTAATACATAGATTTTCATGGTGTAATATGCCCACATGGGCCTTCAATAATTACATTGACTCTTTGACTTTCCTAGAAGCACTTAATCATGGGCTTGACCTATCAAATGGGAAAGAAACCCATTCTTGATAATGACAAAAATAATAATTCTTTTCTTTTACACGTACAAAGATAAAAATTACATTTATGAAGACCGAACCTAGTTACACTTTCTTCAACACTCCCTCTTAACTAGGGAGGTATTCATAAATCATTTTACAAGATGTTTGGACATTTTCAATCTGAAGAATTCACATAAGAGAAATCGCATTGGCAATCCATATGTTATAGCATCATAGTAACCAACATTGCTTCCACAGCAAGGCCTTGGTTGACATCTCTATCTCTCAATAGATCAGACCACAATGTTGGTGAGACCAATGGCTATAGACACCTTGATCATTGTTTCTCAAGGTACATACCCACTCGGGTGTTCATTGAGTATGACCTTCTAGGACTATTCTTATCTTGGGTTCCCAACCCTCAAAGAATATCGATCCTCTTGCTTACTCTTCTCTTGGATGCCCTACACATCCTCAAAGAGCATCGGATGCCAAATGATTACCCCATCCTCCATTCTTTCTTCTCAAGTGAAGACAAGAATGTTGTGTCTATCTCTCCCTCTCAACTAGGGAAGATATTCCCATTCCTGTAAAGAAATGTACCCAAGCTCCCTTTGACCAGGGACTTGCCCAAACTTCCTCTGACCAAGGACTTACCCAAGCTCCCTTTTAGTTAGGGACTTGTGAGAGTCCCCTCTCAACTAGGGACTCCCCTTCTTCATCAACAACTTCTTCTTATGGGTCCTTCAATTGCTTGATCAATTTATTTCCTTGATGTCATGAAATTCATCCAAGCTTCTTCCTAGTAGGGCATCAACCAGGGATCACTTTCCTTCTTAGTTCGTTATGACATTCCTTTCTTCATGGAAAGTGGCCTTCTTGATACATATCTGGAACCTTCGTCATATGGCTACTTCTTTATCATGCTTCTTTAAGGAATTTCCATCCACCACATGAATGCTAGTTGTACTTGAATTTACAACTCTTGTTATAGTAGCCCTGCATGAACTCTTCCAGATATTATTCAGGAAATCAAAAAAATAACATTAAATCAAACAGTACCTTACGAGATGGCTCTTCATCGTGACATCTTGTTGGCTTGAATCATCAGCATCCTGCATGTTCATATCTCCAAGGCCTTTCCAGGTGTCAAGCGTCCTTTGATCTTTTCCTTCCTTTGTTAGAATTCTTGTGCCTTCTTCCGGGTGGTTCCTTCAGCAAATCTGTCAGATGCTGATTCCTAGTGTCTATGGTGTCCCTTTTATCCCTGATCTCTTTTCCCATATGCTTCTTTATAGGTTCTCTTGTCAATCACCTCATGCTTTATATGAGGACATTTCTCATGTTGACCTTTATTAGTGTGTGAACCATGCCTTCGTGCATATTCTTAATGAAAAGATATCTTCCCTATTCTTTACCATGCTACCAGAGAATTTCCCCATGCTCATTGATACAAATGATGAAATGACTTTAACTGAAAACATAGATGCACATACCTCATCTTAGTTCTTTCGTTGATCATCTTAGCTTCCTTTGACAGCTTCCTAGATTGAGATTACCTCAATCTCCTTTGCTTTGCTACATCTTTCCTTGCCTACATATCACCCTTTCTTGAATCCCCATAAGTGGAATTCCTCTCAAGACATCTGCTTTTCTTGAAATTCATGAACCCTCTATTGAAGATTCCACTGGAGGATCCTTCATCTTGCAAATGCTCCTTTTGCTAATGATAGAGACCTTCTAAGATGATTCTTCCCTATCAAGATCATTCCTTTATGCATAGATGCGGTCATTCAATGGCTACTTCCTTTCTACCTAGAATACATTTATCTGAGCTATTTATGCACAATGTTCCTATATTCCTAAAGATGTCATTCTCATAAATCATGCATTTTATCCTACTGCTATATGTTCCTATGATACCCAAAACGTTAAAGAAGACTTATGTGAAGAAGTTGTTCTCAATCATAGTAGAGATCCAGAGAATCTTCCTTCTTCTGCTTCTTATCTTCTTCTTTCACTTCTTAGGTAATGTGGGCTTCTTCTCCTTTTCTCTTATTATTGTCCTTCTTGAACTTAGGACAATCCCTCTAATAGTGTCCATATTCTTGGCAGCCAAAACATTGGACTTTGGACATATCTCTTTTACCTTTCTTTGTGGACCAAACTTGCCAGATTTCCCTTTTCTCTTGGCCATAGCAGCAAATGCCTGCTCCTTTGATCCCACATCATCTTTGGCTTTGAGTCTAGTCTCCTCAATTTTGCATAGAGACCAAAGTTCATTCAACAGGGTAACTTCCTTCTTGGCATATATACTTGATGTAAAGTTGCCCCATTCCTCAGGTAATGCATTGAGCACCACAGTTGTCATCTCTCTATCTAACATAACTTCTCCTAGTTCTTGTAGATGGTCTATCATCTCGGAGACCTTCATGAAGTAGAGATTTATTCCTTCTTCCTTGTAGTGATGTCGGACCAGACTTGGGAAATGCCTCTGAGTTTCAAAAACTCATTCGCATTGATGTTCATGGTGAACCTTCGTCCGAACATATGTTTTGCAGTTAGCATTGTGAGCTCATATTTGGCTGAGCCTCACTGGATTGATGCCAGGAATCTTCTGAGATGTCTTCAGGACACAATCTCTCATGGATTAAGATACACTGCCGGAGATGTGAGACTACTTGGATATACTGATGTTGATTGGGCAGGCAGTGTGGTGGACCGTAAGAGCACTTCTGGGTACTGTTTCACCATGGGATCTGCTTCGATATCCTGGATGAGCAGGAAGCAGAAGTCGGTGGCTTTGAGCACCGCCGAAGCAGGATATATTGTTGCTAGCATAACCTCGTGTGAGGCAGTCTGGTTGCGAAAGCTCTTCAGTGAGCTGTTTGGATTTACATTGGATACCACTGTGATTCTCTGTAACAACTAGAGGTGGGATTCGATTATTGAGGAATCCTGTATTCGTCAATTGCTCCAGCAGATAGACATCATCTGGGATATGGTAAGTCGATGAGAAAGGAAGCTCCATCACATTAAGATGATGTACAGGTTGATACACCTTGTCAAAGCCCTGAGGAAAGATCTAATCTGTGATTTTCCCAAACGACTTGGAGTCGGCAAGAAACCCTTGTACAAGGGTCCTGCATGTTGCACACATTGAGCTCTGGGAGCTCTAAGGGCTTGCGGTTCCTACTGGAGCAACATATGACCACAAGGTGACTCACCCTCCCCTGGTGGTGCACACTGGAACAAGATGATTCGCTCTCTTGTGGGACAAGATGATGCGCTCTCTTGTGGAATAGAATGATTCGCTCTCCTGTGTAGCAGGATGATTAGTTCTCCTGTGAGGCCTGGATTGATGTGTTCTCCATGGCAGCCTGGATTGATGTGTTCTCCATGGCAATTGTAGCAGGATTGATGTGTTCTCCATGGCAATCTGGATTGATGTGTTCTCCATGGCAATTGTAGCAGGATTGATGTGTTCTCCTGTGAGGCCTAGATTGATGTGTTCTCCATGGCAATTGTAGCAGGATTGATGTGTTCTCCTGCGAGGACGGGATTGATTAGTTCTCCTGTCGAGGCATCCTACCCATGCAGTCTGGGACTCATGGGAAGTACCTCTCATCTGATCAATGAGCAGGGAAATGAAGTTAGGGACCATAGTAGTACCGATGGACGCATCGTTGTAACTACCGTACTCCCTACGCTAGGATGACCTCCATTGATCTGGGATCAATGATACTGGTCTGGGACCAGTGGTAGGATTTGTACCATACTATGACGCTGACTTCGGGTCGGTTGAGACTGGTCTGGGATCATTGGTACATACTCTGAGACTGACTTTGAGTCAGTGGAGGATGATATTGGTCTGGGACCATTGGAGTTGTACTCACTATGACGCTGACTTTGGGTTGGTTGAGACTGGTCTGGGACCAGTAGTACATACTCTGAGACTGACTTTGAGTCAGTATGATACATCCTCGATCATTTCTTCTTCTTCATAATTCGGACAAAAGCAGAGTAGAACAGAACAATGCAAGAGCAGAGCAGAACAGAACAAAACAGTACAGATCAGTGTAGGGCAAAAGAAGACAAAGCAGAACAGGCAAAATAGAGCAGAGCACGGCAAGGGTCAGGCTGTACAAGGCAGTGCATTTGATGGATGAATAGTAACGACCGATAGACAGATTGCAGATGAAGTTCTCCATGGTTGAGAGGGAGTGTTAAAATTGGCAACCAGGGAAAAACTTCATGTGGGTCATCTTATTCATGGCTAATAATGTTTTTATTAGATTCCTCTCGTCGAGAGGTGTAGGATTGATATAAAGATCATCCAATTCCGATAAGTATTCATGGAGATATGAATTTATTTTGATTATGGAATTATTATCAAGCCGACCTACAACTCATGTAGGCTCAGAAGCCCAACAGTCGCATCTATTCACCCACCAACGTTGTGTATAAATATAAGAGGACTTTTCCTCATTTGGACTCACTCATCTCATCACATCTCTCTCTCTCTACTGCGCAGATATGAGTCTCTTCTCTACTGCGCTGAAATGGGTCTCTCTCTCTCACACATGTGAAGCCGAAAGCTGTTGAATTTGAAGCTGCAACTGCAGAAGTAAAGATTGACTTGCGTGGCCTAGAAGATCTCCTCTTTGGAACTGCGTTGTAGGTTCATCTGAACCTCCTTTGAAAGCCGCAACTTTTGGTGGTGGAATGAAGTCAATCCGACGAACGGTTTGCAAGATATAGACTGCCCTAGTTTGAA
Source organism: Pinus tabuliformis (assembly GCA_031772625.1). NCBI lineage: Eukaryota > Viridiplantae > Streptophyta > Pinopsida > Pinales > Pinaceae > Pinus > Pinus tabuliformis. The sequence continues at coordinate 929,238,236 of CM062804.1, forward strand.
GCCGGAAACTGCTGAAACTGAAGTTGCAACTGCAGAAGTAAAGATTGACTTGCGTGGCCTAGAAGATCTGCTCTTTGGAACTGCGTTGTAGGTTCATCTGAACCTCCTCTGAAAGCCGAAACTTTTGGTGGTGGAATGAAGTCAATCCGACGGTCGGTTTGTGAGATATCGTCTGCCCTAGTTTGATAATGAAGCCACTAAAGCTGATGCTGCTGATCTAGGGTTTGCTACTGCTGATATGAATCAGATTTATTGTACTATTTCTCTCTGTTGAATTATTGAAGATAAAAGAAGATTTGATCAAAGGGTTTCCCCACACATTGTGGGGTTTGTCCTTGGCTAGCCGCCACATCTTGTGTCTCTTGTCTTGGCTTGTTTTCTGTCGATCATTTAATGTTCTATCTGCACTTTACTTTATGTACATGTGATTGCTAATCGGTGGAATATAATAAGAAAAAGAAGTAAACTGTTATAAGCATAGAACATACCATAACTTAACATATTGAGACATCTGCTTTTCTTGAAATTCATGAACCCTCTATTGAAGATTCCATTGGAGGATCCTTCATCTTGCAAATGCTCCTTTTGCTAATGATAGAGACCTTCTAAGATGATTCTTCCCTATCAAGATCATTCCTTTATGCATAGATGCAGTCATTCAATGGCTACTTCCTTTCTACCTAGAATATATTTATCTGAGCTATTTATGCACAATGTTCCTATATTCCTAAAGATGTCATTCTCATAAATCATGCATTTTATCCTACTGCTATATGTTCCTATGATACCCAAAACGTTAAAGAAGACTTATGCGAAGAAGTTGTTCTCAATCATAGTAGAGATCTAGAGAATCTTCCTTCTTCTGCTTCTTATCTTCTTCTTTCACTTCTTAGGTAATGTGGGCTTCTTCTCCTTTTCTCTTATTATTGTCCTTCTTGAACTTCGGACAATCCCTCTAATAGTGTCCATATTCTTGGCAGCCAAAACATTGGACTTTGGACATATCTCTTTTACCTTTCTTTGTGGACCAAACTTGCCAAATTTCCCTTTTCTCTTGGCCATAGCAGCAAATGCCTGCTCCTTTGATCCCACATCATCTTTGGCTTTGAGTCTAGTCTCCTCAATTTTGCATAGAGACCAAAGTTCATTCAACAGGGTAGCTTCCTTCTTGGCATATATACTTGATGTGAAGTTGCCCCATTCCTCAGGTAATGCATTGAGCACCACAGTTGTCATCTCTCTATCTGACATAACTTCTCCTAGTTCTTGTAGATGGTCTATCATCTCGGAGACCTTCATGAAGTAGAGAGTTATTCCTTCTTCCTTGTAGATCTTCATTTTATATAGTTCATTACGCAATGATATCACTTCTCCAACTGTACTAACTGAAAATAGCTCCACCAACTTATCATAGATTTCTTTAGATGTTTCAAGTTTGGAAACATAAGGAATGAGAGGGTCCTTGATGGATTCTATCAAAATCCTTTGAGCCCTTGTTTCATCCTTATTATACTTTGTTAGGGCTTGAGTTTGTTTCTTAGCAAGAACAATGACACTCCCTTTGATGTAGTCCAAAAGTTCATTTTCTTTAAGAAGTAGATCAATCCTCTTTTTCCATGCAAGGAAATTAGCAGTTCTAACCAATTTGTTTCTTTCCTTTCAAAAAGACATTTTGATATTTTTAGAAGAGGACATAAAAATACTTACTTGAGAGTGCTAGTAACGAGGAGATCTTGCTTCTTCCTTGATGAATGAAGCTTCAACTTCTTGGATTTTGGAGTTCTTCAAGCTGCTTCCTTTAAGGTGCTTTGTGACAGATTTGCTTGTTGATGAAAAATTTTCAATGTGTAGATCTGGAGATCTTCAATGATGGGCCTGGATTTGAGTACCTTTCTTTGAATATGATGAGTCTTTGAAGATGATGAGTCTTTGATGTAAACAAGATCACTGTCCGGAATAGGTATCCAATTCCATGGATTGATGACCTTCTGGACCAACTCAAGGGGGACAAATATTTCAACAAGATTGACTTGAAGTCCAATTATCAGCAGATATCGATCAAACCCTCCGATGTGTGGAAGACTTCCTTCAAATCCAAGGAGGGCCTTTTGAATGGCTGGTCATGCCTTTGGGGTTGACGAATGCCCTCGCAACCTTCATGAGGCTGATGGACAATATCTTGTGACCCTTCACCAACTCATACGTGGTGGTGTATTTGGATGACATTCTGATCTTCAGCCAGTGTTGGGAAGAGCATATCCACCATATTCGACAAGTCCTCCAAACCCTGCGGCAACACAAGTTGTGTGCCAATTTGGAGAAATGCACTTTTGGTATGACCCAGGTTCAATATCTGGGGTACATCATTAATAAGCGGGGTGTGCATGTGTACCCAGCCAAGATACAAGTCATTTGGGATTGGCCAGTCCCAACCACTCTAACAGAGCTCTGCATCTTTCTAGGTGTTGTCAACTTCTACCGCAGGTTCGTATTGGGGTTCTCTCATATCACTTAGCCTTCGCGTCAAGACAGTAAGGGACAAGCGAAAGCAAAGTTCTTTTAGTTTGAATCCCAACAGAAGGCATTTGCCGAATTGAAGCATCGCCTCGGCTCTACACCAGTGCTCACATTACCACACTTGTAACAACCATTTGAGATCGAGACAGATGCCTCCTACTATGCTATTCGTGCAGTTCTTACTCAACATGGGCATCGAGTGGCATATCACACTGAGACACTTCCAGACATGGTTCGAAAATATCCCAACTATGACAAAGAGATGTCTTACATTGTGCAGGCTTGCTGACAATGGAAGCATTACATTATGGGAAAGGAAACAGTGATCCACACAGACCACTGACCCTTGCAATTCATATAGACACATGGGAAGTTGCAGAACGATCGCCATCCGAAATGGTCCACATACCCGCAACAGTTCCATTTTAACATTAAGTACAAGAAGGGCAGCCCCAACAATGTTGCAGACCGACTATTTAGAGTTTTCCCTTGTTGTTCAATAATAAAAAGGCCCTTTAGCCTCATTGTAATACAGTTTAGAGGCATGTCGCCGCCACATCGCAAAATTAAGCCGCCCATAAGAATCCCTCCTCTAAATAAAGGGGATGCCATGGGAAAAATCCCAAGCTCCTTCACACATTTTTTTTATGTTTTATTAGTGCTTAAAGCAGGTAAAAATACCTCTAAGAGGGCTTCCCACAATATGAGAGAGACCCTTACAAAGATAAGAATCTAACAAAGCTAGACTCTTTCCCAAAAATGTATAACAATAACAAACTTGATGGAAAAAACTCTCCAAAAGTGATTCGTGAGGCTCAAAATGCCCACGGCTTAGATGAGTTTGCAACTCTCTCCCATGTGCTTAAGGCCTCCCTAGAAATCAGTCTTTGGATAGTGTGAGGGGGTCCTGCATACACACAAGTGAGTAGTTCCCCAAAGATTCTCCTCAAGCTCCTTGTTGCCCAATGCTCAAGCCTATGGTCTGCAAAACACAAAACCAATTGTCATTGTGAAGTTAGGAAAAATAAACCAAAAACTAAACTACAATTTAATATACAAAATACTAACTCAAGTAATAGGAGTGAACCCCCATACTTGCCTAGCTTTGGAAATGACTCTTGAATAGGAGATATAACTTTGAAAGAACTAGAATCAAAGAAGTATTTTAAATTTAAATGGATGATCAAGTAGCTATAGAGTAAGAAAACTCCATTTTTCTCTTCATGGGATTGAAAATTTTGAGCGAAAAAATGGTTGAGTCTTGGATCGTTGCGAATCTATGTTAAAATTGGCAACTAGGGCCAAACTTCATGTGGGTCACCTTATTCATCGCTGATTATATTTTTCTTAGATTCCTCTCGTTGAGAGGTGTAGGATTGATCTAAAGATCATCCGATTCCGATAAGTATTTATGGAGATATGAATTTATTTTGATTATGGACTAATTGTCAAAGTCGGCCAGCAACTTATGTAGGCTCAGAAGCCCAACAAACGCATCTATTCATCATCAACATTTTGCATATTAATACAGGATGTCTCCTCCTCATTTGGACCAATGTGGAAAAAGTCGCTGTCGGGATTAATTCGGCAAGGGTCCAAAAGTTGAAAAACTCGGCAAAGTCGGGAGTTTTTCGAAAAAATCGGCAAAAAGTCGGCAAAATTAAAAAAACACAAAATTATTCATTTTTTTTAATTTTTTTTAACATCTAGAGTATCCACAACATCAAATAAATGCATTTCCACATAAACATGTAAAGAAAGCTAATATATAATATGTATATGAAGTCTAGTGCTGCATCACATATCAAAATAGTGAATCCACTCCTGAATTTTGAGTCCTGTTTGAGTTTCAACTCTCAAGAGTCAAAATATCAACAAAAAATATAATAAATGTACATCATGAGTCATCTAAAAGTCATCAAGTAATCACTAATCAGTCACTGAGATCCTCTTCCCCTTTTAGGGGAATAGGGAATGGCTTTGCCTTTTCCTCTAAAGGAAGAAGACCCTGCCCCTGGGGATACAAAAGGAAATGGACTCAATCGTCCTCTAGAAGCTGATGGAAGAGGTGGCCTCTGTGCTACGCTGCCACTGCTGCTGCCCACCCTAGATGGTGTCACCTCCTCCTCAGCATCCTCATCCAGCTCTGCTACTGCCTCCTGACCCTGATGTTGCTCCGCCTCCTCCTCCTCTATCTCTAGCTCTCCCTCCTCTGCAACTGCTACATCCTCTAGATCCACACCTAACCAATCCGGGATCGTGTCCAAGATTGGCCTCTCAGTCTCGACTCTCCATGCAGCGGTGGTATCAATATTGTCCAATGAGATGGCTTCCACATCAGTAGGTTTCTGAAGCTGTCTCACCCACAATCGAAGATTGTAGTAGACGTATACCATGTCATTGAGGCGTTTGGATTCCAATCTGTATTAGGGTCATAGATTGTAAATTAGTACTTAGAAAATTTAAATATTAAAATTAATCAAATGAATTCAAAAAATTTAATTTGAAATCTTTTTAGTTTTTACCTGTTGCGCTTTTTGGAGTGTATTTTGTCAAATACACTCCAGTTGCGCTCACACCCAGAGGAACTGCATGTTTGGCTGAGCACTCGAATGGCAAGCTTTTGGAGATGTGGTACTCTGGCACCATAGCTTGTCCACCAAGCATCTACAAGTTAAAAGAAAAATGAGAAACATAAAAAAAAACATTGAAATTCTAAACTTGAAAATTTGAAACAAACTGAAACTTACCTGGCATTTTGGTCGTCCTATTCTTAATAGCCATGTCAAAACCAAATGTGCCACCTCCCATCCTATAGACCTCCATTTCTTTAGAAATCTCCTCACGTTCTCGCCCAGATGACACCATCCTCTCGACACAAGAGAAGAATCCATCCATCACCTCGGCATCAAATCTGAAACCACAAGCATAAGAAAATGCAGGGTTGAGGTAGACACCTGCAGCATGAATGGGGCGATGGAGGGTATTGTTCCATCGCTGATCAATCACTCCCCATATGACCTGTTGTTTCTCCAACCCCTCGTCTCCCTTATCTGCATAATAAGCACGGATGGCTTCTTTGGCCCTATCCATGGCCTCATACAAGTAGCCCATTGCGGGCTTCTCTCCATCAACCAACCGAAGAACCTTTACCAAAGGTTCTGAAATGGCACACACCTCCTCTACTCCTGCCCAAAAGCTCTGATCATATGAAACTAGTCTGCATATGCCCTCTCCCTCCGGTTTGCGGCTAATAGATAAAGAACGCCATTCCGCTGAGAGAAACATGCTCTTCACCTCCCACATAGAATTCAACAGAGACTGAAGAGATATGAAAGAAGTGGCAAATCGTGTAATGGCAGGCCGCACCAACTCTTTTTTGTTGGTGAATTTTCTCATCAAGCTAAGCACAGATGAATGATTATAAATAAATTTTGTTATGCTCTTGGATGATTCAACAATATCCCTCACAATAGGAATTTTACCTATATCCTCCAACATCAAGTCAATGCAATGAGCAGCACAAGGTGTCCAAAACAAGTTAGGATACCTCTCCATAAGCATCTTGCCAGCTGCAACATAATTTGCAGCGTTGTCCGTTATGACTTGGACAACATTGCTTGGGCCTACTTCCTGAATGAAGAGGTCCAACAACTCACATAATAAACGTGCATCTTTAATGTGGTCAAATGCATCAACAGATTTCATAAACATTGTCCCCTTGGGACAACTAACCAAGAAGTTAAGAAGGGTCCTACCCTTCTGGTCAGTCCAACCATCTGACATGACTGTGCATCCAGTGTGCTCCCATGATGCCCTAAACTCTGCCAATCTAGCAGTGCACTCAGTCTTTTCATCTTGAAGAAGAGGCCCTCTCAACTCTGCAAAGGTGGGGGCTTTGTACCCCGGGCCAACGACAGCAACAACATCAAACATAGGCTGGTAGAATGGGTTTGTCTTGGCAATGTTGAAGGGAACATCACTCCATAGAAGACACCTACTGTCCAACTTGTCAGCTTCTTCCTTTTCCTTTTTTTTCATTGATGATCTAATCCCAGGTTGTGAACCAGCTGCTGTTCTAGGAACAAAAAAAGATGAGATAGAAGGATGAGTACCACTACCCAATGTACCCATGGGTGAGGAAGGTGATGCTGCTGTAGAAACATTGCCACTCTCAATTCCCCCCACTCTTGAGCCCCCTGCAATTTGGTTTCTTAGTGTTGCCCTGGTGTCTTTTCCTTCCTCTTTATCCATCAATGATTGAATGGCCCGTCGGATGATTTCTGGAGTTGTCTCTTTGCAAAGTTCAATATTTTGGCCTGGAATTTGCCCCAAATGGAATTTTAATCTGTTGATGCCTCCTGACATATGCTTTCCACACAATTTGCAAGTCAAATACATTCTATTGACCGCCCCAGTTTCAGGTATAACATCAGGCTCACCAAACTCCCACATAGAATCCAAAATCCTCGGCATTTTGTTTTAAACTTTGAGCTAGAATTTAAAGTTTAAACCTGGGCACAAAAAGAATGGAAACAAATTCAAATCAGCAAATTATAATTAGTAATTTACTAATTTGTATTGCATTCAGAATTTAGAAACAAATTAGTAAATATTAAATAATAAATGTATGTACAGTGAACATACTCTGAGCGGCTGTTTTGAAGTTTTGAACAGTTATATAAAATTATAAATATTAAATAACAACATACATAATACATAATACATATATAACATACATATATAAATATTAAATACATACATATTACATAAATATAACATATAACATACATATTACAGTCATAAATATTAAATAATAACAATAAAATAAATATAAATAAATGTAAATAAAAAATTAACAATTTAACATACATATTACATAACAGCCGCTGTTTTGAATTTGACTGTTGAACAGTTATATAAAATTTAAATAATAACAATGTAACTGTAACATACAATTACATGTAACGTAACAGTTATAACTTATAAACTTATATATAATATATATTTTGTCCATTAAAATTTTAAATTGTTATTTGGATTCTGGAATCGATAATGGGCAGTGGGATCATAATATTAATAATCACTGTCTCTCAATTCAATATATCTTTCGGTGGAAGCACTAAATGCAGTCAATGAAACTATGAAATACGCACTGTAATAACTGTCTCTCAGTGAAAAAATGTTTCACATACAAACTCGGGTTTCTAGCTATCAATTGCTTGCATCATTGACAACTCTTCGAAGATCTTTATACTAAAAGGTCTTGGTATTCATAGTGGGCACAGTGAATATTTGAAGTTTGAACCGCTGAACGCTGAGCGGCTGCCGCTGGCGGCTCAACAGTTATAAACTAAAATATATATATAATATACATAAACCATAAATAAACCTAAAATTTAAATGATAACTGGATAACCGATAATGGGCCATGAGCACAAATGCATGGAGCCGGAGGTACCAAATGGCAAATACATACCTTGACGGCTTGCGGGGGCTCCTCTTGCAAATGCACACCGACAACTTCGCAGTCGAACTCGAAACCCTCGATTCTCCTCCACAGCGAACAAGCCAAAACACAATTAAAAAATAAAACGAACGATTTCCGGTTTTTATGCCCGCGGACCAATTTTTTTTAATGCAGCCGATTTTTTCGATCGACTCCCGATTTTATCGGGATTAATTCGATTTTATCGCGATTTTTTCGTTTCTTAAAAAGTCGGCAAAAAATCGGCCGATTTAATCCTTTTCTTGAAAAAATCGCATTTTGAGGAATAAATCCCGATTTTTTCGGGACTTTTTCCACACTGATTTGGACACACACTTCTCATCACATCTCTCTCTCTCCTGCGCAGAAAAGAGTCTCTTTCTCTCTCCTGCGCAAAAAGGACTCTATCTCTCACACGTGGAAAGGAGGACACAGATTTTAGGGCTGGAGCTGCAGATCGAAACTTTGACCAGCGTTGACCAGCATTCTCTCTCTGAACTGCGCAGTAGGTGAAGCTGACTCTCTTTGGAGGGCCGCATTTTTTGGTGAAGGAATCAAGGTGATCCGACCATTGGTTTGGCAAATATTCACTGCCCTAGTTTAAGGCTGATGCTGCTGATGTAAATCAGACTTTTCTACTATTTTCTCTCTGCTGAATTATTGAAGATAAAAGAAGATTTGATCAAAGGGTTTCCCCACATTGGGGTTTGTCCCTGGCTAGCCACCACATCTTGTGTCTCTTGTCTTGGCTTGTTTTCTGTTGATTGTTTAAATGTTCTATCTGCACTTTACTTAATGTACATGTGATTGCTAATTTGTGGATAATAAAAAAAAAGATAAGTAAACTGCTCTAAGCATAGAACATACCATAATTTAACATGGTATCAGAGCTGAGGTGAAGACAAAGCCCAAGCAAGAGCAAGAGCAAACACTGAAAACAAGGCTATCTAAAAAGAACTATAGGGTCCTCAACTCACTTCCCTGCTGAAGACAAACTCCGTGAGAATTCTGACTACCATGGATGGAAGATGTCTCTCGATCTAACATTAGAAGAACAAGAAGTGCTGGACCATGTGAGAGACGAAGCTGTCGAGCCTCCATCAAATGCATCCACTGCTGCCAGGAACAAATGGACCAAGGGAGAAGTCAAAGCAAAGAAAATCATCTGGGATTCTATCGACAAGTGCTTGGTGGCCTATGTTTCTGAGCTGAACACCTCCAAGGAAATCTACGATAGACTAGCGAGTTTATTAAAGTTAATGATGCAAATCAAGTTCTGTTTCTTAGAAATATGCTAAAGGAAATTAAGAAGGGCAAAGATGAAAATATGCAAGCATATTTCTTAAGGATCATCGAGATCAAGAACGATCTCCTATCGGGGAAGTAATTCCTGACAGGGAAATGGCAATCACAACTCTTGGAGGACTACCATGGTATATATTTAGGACTACTCTCCTCAACAATAATGTAATTCCTGGATTTGAGGAATTAATGGCAAGATGCATTCAAGAAGAAGCAAGAATGGAAGAACAGGAAATGCCCACACTTAAAGGTCATCTCGCTGCCTTTTCTTCTCATGCTAAAAGAAGAAACAATTTCGAGGCTAAATCCAAAAGGAAGACTAGACCAAAGGGTGGAAAAGGATGATGTTACCATTGCAATAAACCAGGTCATTATGCAAGGGAGTGTCCTAATAAAAGGAACTCACACCGGGATGATGATCAAAATCCCTCTCAAGGCAATCAAAGAAATGGCAAGTCAAATGGCCAAGGTAAAAGGAGTGCTGAAAATCAAGGAAGAGGACAACCATTCAAGAAGGCAAGAAATTCTAGGTATGAATCTAACACTGTTGACAATAAGCAGGATGAATATTATCTACCAACTGCTCTATCTACCTCTGCTCCTCTGGACTTGTTGGGACATTGGCTTATTAATAGTGGTGCCTCAAGGCACTTCACTGGTTACAAAGAAGTTCTCCATAATCTGATAGAGAAAGAAACCAACCTGGAAATTGTCCTTGGAGATAATATGAAATATCTCATGAAAGGTGTAGGCAATGTCTCTCTTAAATTGAATCAAGGTAATACAATCCACCTACAGGATGTATTATATGTACCTGATCTCAAAAGAACCTGGTGTCCGTTTTGGCAATGGAAGACAAAGGCTACAAGGTAGCTTTCAACGGTGGCAAGGTACGTGTATGGAAAAACAATATTAAAGATGCCTTCACTCTTGGGTTTCGAGTTGATTCATTATATCAAGTCGGACGAAGTCCGCTAGGTGTCATGTCTTCTGACACATCCCTTCAGTCCAAACTATGGCATCGGAGGTTTGCTCACCTTCATTATAAAGCTCTACCTGATGTAAGAAAAATGGTGACCAGGATGCCCGAGTTTAAATTGAAGCAAGAAGGTGTATGTCCCGGATGTGCCGAAGGAAAGCTAAAAAGGGGACCATTCCCCTCAAGCCTAAGCAAGACCTCCGATATATTGCAGTTAGTTCACTCAGACATATCTGGTATGATGCCTGTGAACTCCTTGGGAGGATATTCATATTACCTCACTTTTATAGATGACTATTCTCGCAAGACTTGGATATACTTCTTGAGAAAGAATGATGAAGTGTTCTCTTGGTTTTGACACTTCAAAGCCTTGATCGAGAATCAAACCAAAAAGAAGATCAAGATCTTAAGGACTGATAATGGGACTGAATATGAATCTAATGAATTTCATGACTTTTATAAAGAGGTTGGCATTAAGAGGGAGACTACTACACCATACACTCCTGCACAGAATGGTGTGGCAGAAAGGAAGAACCAAACGATTATGGAAGTTGTCTGTGTTATGCTCCATGATCAAAGACTTCCGAAGTTTCTATGGGCCGAAGCTGCAAACACCGCCGTATATGTACAAAACCAATGCCCCCATCAAGCATTGGGTTCCAAGACTCCCGAAGAAATGTTCACCGGTAAGAAACCTGACGTATCTCATTTTAGAATTTTTGGAAGCCCTGTATATTTTCATGTGTCAAAAGAGAAAAGAAACAAATTGGGTGCATCTAGAAAGAAAGGAATCTTCATGGGCTATAGTGAAAATACTAAGGGCTATAGAATCTATGTAGCCAGTCAAAGGGAAGTCGTGATTAGTCATGATGTCACCTTTGACAAAGATATGGCTCTCAGCAAGGTGAACAATCTTCCTACTGTGAGGAGCTCTCAAGAAGCTGACACCAGGGAACTGAAAGAAAAAGATGATGAAACAATGCCCGATGTGGAAGAATCCATCGATCCTATTGATCCTCCTCCGCCTGAGCCTTCCTCTTCAAGGAAGAGGCATTCATGGCTTAGGGGGACACATGATGATGATGAAGGACACATAGCTCCCCGTGGAACCTTCCGTGAAAGTAAGAAGTCGGACAGGTATCAGGGATACCTCACTATCATGAGCACGATTATCCAAAATGAGCCTTCATCATTTACAGATGTCGTCAAACATCAAGTATGGAAGGATGCTATCACTGAAGAATATGAGTCTATTATGAAGAATGATGTTTGGGATGTGATCCCCAGACCACAGGACAAGACAGTTGTCACTTCCAAATGGCTTTACAAGATAAAGCATGCAGCAGATGGAAGTACGAAAAAGTATAAGGCTCGTTTTGTCGCTCGTGACTTCTCCCAGAAGGAAGGTATAGACTATGACGAAATATTTGCACCTGTTGCTAGATATAGCACCATCCGCTCGATCATAGCCCTTGCGGCTTCACAAGGATCGAACCTACATCAGATGGATGTTAAGACTGCGTTCTTGCATGGTTCGATCAAAGAAGAGGTCTACGTAGAGCAACCAAAAGGATTTGAGATTTATGACCGAAAGTCTCATGTGTGCAGGCTGAAGAAGGCCCTCTATGGGCTAAAGCAAGCACCCCGAGCATGGTATGAGAGGATCGATAGCTACTTGATGAAGCTGGGATTCACTAGGAGTGAAGCCGATCCTAACCTTTACTTTAAGGTTGAAGATGGCAAACCTCTCATACTGGTGCTATATGTTGAAGACCTCTTTCTAACAGGTGCAGACCCTCTCACTCACAAATGTAAGAGGGACCTGGCTTCTGAATTCGAGATGAAAGATCTAGGACTCATGCATTATTTCCTAGGACTCTAAGTCTGGTAGAAACCAGGGGAAATTTTCCTATCTCAAGGAAAGTATGTGGTGAAGATACTAGAAAGATTCGGCATGGTGGACTGCAAGCCCGTAACTACCCCGATGGAGCTTAACTTTAAGAAGTTAAGCGGTAGTGCTGCCAGAACCGTTTTATGAAATGCTACCGAATATCGACAGCTCGTCGGAGCATTGATGTTCTTGGTGAACTCCGTCCGGGTATATGCTTTGCAGTCAACACTTTGAGCCAACATATGGTTGAGCCTCGTCACTCACATTGGATTGGTGCCAAGAATCCGCTGAGATATCTTCGTGGCACAATCATTCATGGATTAAGATACACTGCCAGAAATGTGAGACTACTTGGGTATACTGATGCTGATTGAACAGGCAATAAGGAGGATCGGAAGAACACATCCGGTTGTTGTTTCTCTTTAGGATCTGCCTCGATATCCTGGATGAGCAGGAAGCAAAAGTCGGTGGCTATGAGCACCACCGAGGCAGAATACATTGTTGCTGGCATGGCCTCCTGTGAGGTAGTCTGGTCGTGAAAGCTCTTCAGTGCGCTGTTTGGATTTACATTGGATACCACCGTGATTCTATGGGACAACCAGAGCGGGATCTGTTTATCAGAAAATACCGTATTTCATGATTGCTCCAAGCATATTGATATCAGGTACCACTATATTCAAGATATGGTTTAGAGAGGAGCAATAAGGCTCCAACATATCGGTACAGATGAACAAGTCACTGACATTCTGACAAAGCCCCTAGGAAAGATCAAATTCCTGACTTTTCGAGAACGACTTGGTGTCATTCAGAGACCCTCTGATGAGGGTCAAGCATGATGTACTGAGCTCTAGGAGCTCTAGGGCGGAGCGTGGGGTACTTCTTGGAGCGACATATGACCACAAGGTGACTCACCATCCCCTGTTGGTGCACTTTGTACATACTACAGGGTAAAAGGTTCAACCTTCCCCTATGACACCCCGTGGTGACTATGGAACATGATGATTAGTTCTCCTGTGGGCCTGGATGATATGTTCTCCATGGCAATTGTGGAACAAGATGATTCGTTCTCCTGTAGGCCAAGATGATTAGTTCTCCGTGGCATCCACTGGACAGGATGATTCGCTCTCCCGTGGACAGGATGATTCGCTCTCCTGTGGATAGGATGATTAGTTCTCCTGTTGAGGCATTCTAACCATGCAGTCTGGGACTCATGGGAAGTACCTCTCATCTAATCAATGAGCAGGGAAATGAGGATAGGGACCAGAGTAGTACCAATGGATGCATCATTGTATCTACTGTACTCTCTATGCTAGGATGACCACCATTGATCTAGGATCAATGATACTGGTCTGGGACTAGTGATAGTGGTACACACTCTGAGACTGACTTCGGGTCAGTGGAGGATGGTATACCGTATGATACATCCTCGATCATTTCTTCTTCTTCATAATTCGAGCAAAGCAGAGCAGAGCAAGAAGGGTCAAGTCATACCGGACAGTGCATTTAATGGATGGACAACAGTGACACTCCGATAGGTTGCAAATGAAGTTCTCCCTAGTTGAGAGGGAGTGTTAAAATTGGCAACTAGGGCCAAACTTCATGTGGGTCACCTTATTCATCGTTGATTATATTTTTCTTGGATTCCTCTCGTCGAGAGATGTAGGGTTGATCTAAAGATCATCCGATTCCGATAAGTATTTATGGAGATATGAATTTATTTTGATTATGGACTAATTGTCAAAGTCGGCCAGCAACTTATGTAGGTTCAGAAGCCCTACAGACGCATCTATTCATCATCAACATTTTGCATATAAATACAGGATGTCTCCTCCTCATTTGGACACACACTTCTCATCACATCTCTCTCTCCCCTATGCAGAAAAGAGTCTCTTCTCTCTCCTGCGTAGAAAGGACTCTATCTCTCACACATGTGGAAGGGAAGATGCAGATTTTAGGGCTGAAGCTGCAGATTGGAACTTTGACCAGTGTTGACCAGCATTCTCTCTCTCTGAACTATGCAGTAGGTGAAGTTGACTCTCTTTGGAAAGCTGCATTTTTTGGTGAAGGAATCAAGGTGATCCGACCAGGGCTGATGCCGCTGATGCTACCTATGTAAATTAGACTTTTGTACTATTTTCTCTCTGCTTAATTATTGAAGATAAAAGAAGATTTGATCAAAGGGTTTCCCCATATTGGGGTTTGTCCCTGGCTAGCCGCCACATCTTGTGTCTCTTGTCTTGGCTTGTTTTCTGTTGATCGTTTAAATGTTCTATCTGCACTTTACTTAATGTACATGTGATTGCTAATCTATGGATAATAAAAAGAAAGATAAGCAAATTGCTCTAAGCATAGAACATACCATAATTTAACACTCTAGGAGTGAGTTGATCTAATTGAGATTTCTCCCACTTTCAGATGGATTCTTGCACATAATACAAAAGATTTTTCCTACACACTTGAACAAGTATTAGTTTGCAACGGATTAGAACAATATAATGAGTAAGAGAGACCAAGCATTCCTCCTAAAATGAATTGGCAAGATTATCTCTAGAATACTACTCTAAATCAATGATATGTGCAAGATAGCTTGCATACATCAAACCAAGAAAGATGGGAAGTATAAACTAATATTAATTCAAAATGCAAAAGAAATTAAAGACAATAGCGATAGCATGAAAGGACATCACCTCATAACACTTGGAGAACACCAACCAAATAGCCCCAAAGTCTTGATTATATTAAGAAAGTATGCAAGTACAAAATGATAGAATTTCCTCAAGTCCAATAGCCCATAACATGATACAATATGAGAGCACATAACCTCATTATATAGAGAGTTGGGAGCAAATCCCAAGGCAGAATGCATGTGAGAACTGAACTTAGAGCAAATCGAAAGAAAGAGCAAGTCTAGTTCCAAGCGGAGATGACAGAGACACCAAGGCAAATCAAATTCCTCATTGGCACCAAAGGAAAATTGAATTCTCTTATATGGCATAGTAAACATATCCATGAGTGAACTAAAGAAATGAGATAACTCCAATCAAACCAAATCAAACTCGAATCAAGTGTCGCCACTTCAGATGATGATCCCGAAGATGCTCTATGCAAATCCCTAGGAACTATGTGATTTCCTCAAGTGAAACTCGTAATCCTCCATGTGAAGTGCTAAGTGTAGAAGCAACTCAAATTAATAGTGAGAAAATGCCCCACAAAATCTTCAATCTAAATATTTCGTAGAATATTCCTTCAATACATGAGTTCCTCTAATAAATTCGATTTTCCACATGTGCAACTACTGCTTTATCTCTAGGAAATTCGATTTTGCCAAATAATGGTGTATTTATGATGCAGTGTGCTCAGTCATCTTCTACATTTTCGTTAACTCAACTCTTTGACTTAGGATAATTTCCAAATCATTTCCATATCATTCTGTCACATGGAATAATTTATTTCTCTCTATTTTATTTAATTCTAACTTAGTTAAATGCCACAATTTCCACTAAACTTAAAAATGTGGGTTTTGAGGCTCCAAAACACATTATTAACTCCTCAAAGTGTGTCATAATAGAAAGTTGAGAGTGAGAGGTGTAATTTTTATTACTCATACACCATACAACTTCTCTAGACTACATTTATTACAATTTTTTACCTGCGTAAAATCTAAAAAATTAAAAAATGACTACCTAGACCTATCCAAATTCCATGAAAGTTTTTGTGTGATCTAGTATGGTAATATACATCGACTCTAGACACTAAGATGTATTAGGGGCTCAACCTTCAAACTGTCACCCCGATTTTGGGGTAAAAAGTGAGTGAAAAAACCTAGAAAATTATCTGCCTGTAAAAAAAGAAGAGATAATTAACTAGATAAAAAAACACTCCAAGGTGTACTCGTTTCTAATCGAGTCCCAACATCCTAGGCAGGTTACAGACTCAAAACTCCTCATTATTAGTATCACTTATTACAACTCCCCCCAGGGTGTGGAATCTGGGTACAAGAAAGATGAGAAAAATAGAAGTAGAGTTAAAAAACTTTGTTGACTGATGATATGTGATGGTACAAGTGTCCTCTAGATCATCCTTGGGCATGGAGTCTTTCATATAATTATCAGGTGCCATCCAGTGATCAACATATGCCATCATCATTGTCTCTCAAGGTACATACCCCACCCGGGTGTTCACAGAGTATGACTTTTGTTGGACTATTCTTATCTTGGATAGCTAGTCCTCAAAGAATATCGATCTACAACTACTCTTATCTTGGATGCCCTACCTCATCCTCAAGAGTATCGAATGTCAAATGCTTACCCAATCCTCCATTTTGTCTTCCCAAGTGAAGACAAGAATGACATGCCTATCTCTCCCTCTCAACAGGGGAAGATACATCAACCAAACCAAGCTTGTCTCTCAAATACACAAGCTTCTTATTGGGAAGATATTTTGTCAATATGTCAGCTACCTCCTCATCAATGGAGATGTATTGTAGCTGCAGCACACCATCTTGTACTAGCTTCCGAATGGAGTGATACTTGTTGATATGCTTTGTATTTCCATGAAATACTGGGTCTTCAGACAATCCTATACAACTGGTGTTATCACAATGTATCATTGTAGGGTCCATTGATCCTTCAAATAGGTCAGAAAGCAACTTCCTTAACCAAACAACTTCTGCTTACTTCATAGGCTGCAATATA
Organism: Pinus tabuliformis; assembly: GCA_031772625.1. Classification (NCBI taxonomy): domain Eukaryota; kingdom Viridiplantae; phylum Streptophyta; class Pinopsida; order Pinales; family Pinaceae; genus Pinus; species Pinus tabuliformis. The sequence continues at coordinate 929,255,107 of CM062804.1, forward strand.
CTCATCCTCAGCACTACTCAAAAGCAATTGTTTCTTGCTTTCTTCTCATCCATGAGATCATGGAGGATAACAAACTAAAACATCCTCTCGTACTGCTCCTTCCATCCTACTCACTTCCTCCCTAGTCGGAATCTGTATATCCAATCAAGTGGACATCATTCCTTCTATGATATTTCAGACAGTAGTGGATGGTTCCTTGCAGATATCTTAGTCTATGTTTTTCTGTTATCCAATGATCATACCTCAGCTCCACTTGGAATTGACTGATAACATTCACTGCAGAACATATGTCTGGTCAAGTGTTCACCAAGTACATCAGAGAGCCAATCAATTGTCTATACTTCGAAGGATCCACATGGCTTGATTTGGAACTCCTTAGTCTTTTCAAGTTTGTGATCATCGCGGTTGTCATTGGTTCGCAATCCATCATGTCAAACTTCTTCAACATCTTGATCACATAATTTCCTTGACCTAGATAGATCTCATCAGGTCCTTGCCAAACTTCGAATTCCAAATAGTAGTGCATCAACCCTAGATATTTCATGTCAAATTTTGTTGCTAGTTGCTTCTTACATTCTTCAATTCGACCTTCCACACTTGTCAAGAGAAGATCATCCACATACAGAAGAATGATTACTGACTCTCCCTTCACAACCTTAATATAAAGGTTCAAATCAACAAAACTCTTTGTGAAGCCTAATCTCTGAAGGCATGCACCCATCCGAGCATACCATGCCCTTGGTGCTTGCTTGAGGCCATATAATGCCTTCTTCAATCTACAGAGATATGTCTTTTTGTATTCAACTTCAAATCCCAAGGGTTGTTCTCTATAGACTTTCTCATCAATTGTGTCATTCAGGAATGCAGTCTTGCCATCCATTTGGTAGATGTTCCATCCTATCGATGTTTCCAAAGAGACCAACGAACGAATAGTTGTATATCTTGTTGTTGGAGCAAATGTCTCTTCATAGTCGATGCCTTCCTATTGAAAGAAGCCCCTAGCAACAAATCTTGCCTTATATTTATCAATGCTTCCATCTGCTGCATGTTTGATCTTGTAGAACCATTTGGAAGTTACCACAAATTTGTCTTCGAGCTTAGGTACGATCTCCCAAACTCCATTCTTCATTACAGATTGATATTCTTCATTCATGGCATCCTTCCATTCTTGGTGATTAACAACTTCTTCAAAAGTGGATTGCTCTACTTCTATTAGTTTTGTCATGTAGGTTGCATACCTAGAATATTGTTTGGGCTTCTTGCTTTCCCTGAATGTATCTTGAGTTGCTCCATGACCGTCTACATCTAGAAGTGTAGACTTCAACCAGTTAGGTCTTTTTCTAGTTTCGGGGATTACTGTATGTTGTATAGGTTCACAGGGACTTTCATCTTCATGATTTGATTCTTCTTCCCTAGTAACTTCTTCTTTGAATACCGGAAGTTCTTCATCATCAGAGTCCATAGGGAGATCCTTTGATTTCTTGAATGCAATACTTTCGTCAAATATCACATCTCGACAGACTTTTATCCAATGTCCTTCCTTTATGTAGATCTTATAGGCCTTAGAAGAGTTATTATAGCCCACAAATGTTCCCTTCATGCCAAATGAATCCAGCTTCTTCCTTTTTCCCTTAGGTATATGAATATAGATAGGACAACCAAAGATTCATAGATGATCTATGGATGGTTTCTTTCCAGTGAACACTTCTTTGGGAGTTGTGTTATCTAGTGATTTGTGGGGACTTCAATTTTGTATGTATACAACTGTCTTTGTAGCCTTACCCCACAAAAATTTCGGTAAATCTTGATCGTGTAGCATTGCTTTTACACTTTCTTCAATGGATCGATTCTCTCATTCTGCATCTCCATTTTGTTTGGGATTATATGGGACTATCAGCTCTCTCTTAATCGTAGACTCCTTACATAAAGCTATGATTTCCTTAGATGTGTATTCTCTTCCATTATTGGATCTTAATATCTTGATTCTTCTTTCTGTAAGGTTCTCTACTTCAACTTTGAATTCTTGAAATTTGGTACATACTTCATCCTTGGATTTCATTAGGTAAACCCAAGTTTTCCTTGAACGGTCATCTATAAACGTGACATAATATAGATGACCTCCAAGTGATTTGGGAGTCATAGGATCAAAAAAAACATCGGAATAAATAAGATCCAAGATTTCTTTTGATTGTGAAGCACTGCTTCCAAATGGTCTCTTGGTGTTCTTATCCAATGCACACCCCTTGCATACTCCTTCGTGATCTTCTTTTTGTTTAGGGATTCTATCTACTATTGAATTTAGAGTTGGAAGGATTTTGATATGGAGATGACCGAATCTTCTATGCCCAAGTTCACATGGGCTGATTTCAATTTTAACTAAAGCTTGAGCAAAAGGAGATAGCAACCTATAATGTCTTCCTTCACGAATCCCAATCACTCTAACATTTTCTATACTTGAGTTTTTACCCCATACTACAACTTTTCCATCAATGAAAGCCACTCTATCACCTTTATCTTCTAGACTTGAAATGGAGAGTAAGTTCTTATGCAAACCTGGAACAAATAGGATGTTGTTGAGATGAATATTGCCTCCATTCTCCAGCTCTATTGAGGTTGATCTAATTCCTCTTACAGGATAGCTCTTATTATCACCAAGCTCTATGGAGTAAGAAGACTTTCCTTTTGACAATGTTTTTAGTTGTTTGTGATGACCGATCATGTGCCTTGATGCTCCACTATCGATCACCCAAATACTCTCATCTTGAAATGTGCCAGTGAGTGCTGAGAAGAGTTTTTCGTCCTTTGTCTTGGTCACTTCTTTCTTTGGGGTAAATAGGAGATCCCATACTTCTTTGATGCATTTCTTGAGATGACTTGCCATCTTTGAACACTTCTTTAGAAATTTCTTCAATGTAGTAGAGATCTTCATAATGCCCTTTGCCAACCTTAGCTCTGATACCATGTTGAGAAATCTAAAGTGCAATGGTTAAGATGATTCCTCTTTTTATGATAACTGCTTGTGATGTCTTTTTACCTTTTCTTACTTATTAGCTTCTTCACTTATTATTTTGTTTAGATATCATCAAACAACTATAAAATACAAGGACAATAGTACACAAGAACACAAAATGTACGCTGCAAGCCAGGGCCAAAACCTCTCAACTTGAGAGGAAAAACTACAAAATCTCCTCTTCTTATAGATTCTTCAATTGACGAATTCCAAGACCTCTAGACCAAGATCAATACCCTCCAAGACCAAGTCCAACCTTTCTAAATGATGTGTTTCCCTTGTCCAAGTCAAACCTAGTCAAATCTCTTCCAACAACACAACTTCGACCCCCGGCTTTAGGATTTCGGCCTCTACTGCAGGTCTGAAATTTTCGGCCCCCTGCGACTATAATTGCATCCACACATGTGAGCGAAATTAGCCTTACAAGGCCTCCCAACAACTTCACTTGTCTTGCTTCCTTGTCTAGGGCTAGTAGGAGACCTAATAGACCCTTCTTCCAGCAAATAGAGAATTTTGACCTTGAGGCTGCAAACCCTAGTTTCTCTTCTTTGCACGTTTGAGAGAGAATTATCCCAAAAACAATCTTTCTTCATCCTCTTCCTTTTTCGCTTTCCTTCTTGCTCTTCTCCTTTGCTTGAATGAGTGAGTGAATCAATGTGTCTCAAGGAGGTAGAGTTCCCTCGTTTATATAGGCTCTTCAAGGTGGATGTAGATCCTCAAAATAGGCTGACTTCCCAGCTGCCAGGGCGACCTTGTCTTGAAGGCTATTTTGACACTTTTAATGACAAAAATAATTTTCTTTACAAGTTACAATGTGCTCGATGGGGTCTTCAACTTATGGCAATGACTCTTTTGACTTCTTGACCTAGGACAAACTGTAGAGGCACTCAATGGGTGCTTGACCTATAAAATAAAAGACCTTGAGCATGAAACCCATGCTCCAAAAATAATAATAAATTTTTTCTTTAATTTTACAATATACATGAATCAAAAGAACTTTTCATATTGAAGATCGAACCTAGTTACACTTTTTCAATAGATGGTAAAAGTCAAAAAATTGTCAACAAGATTGTTTAAAAGAAATAATCTTAATTGCTAGCTGCTTCTTTCCTACAGCAGATATGGAATTCCAATTGGTGCTCCACTAGGCCTGTGTAGATTCTCTTTGTCTTCGTACTGTATATACTGTGTACATATAATATGATCTCTTGCTGCATGATTCGTCATTAGCCCCTTTCTGTTGTATACCTGGGAAACAAATGTGTTATGTCTGTTTATCGATAATAAATCCTGCTGTAACATTTAGACGTACTTTTTAGTCTGCTTTTGGAATCATAATTAGGGTTTCATATTCATGCCCATGCCAGCTCTGATTGCTTCGAAGGTTCAATGGTTGTTTATTGTTCAAATATGTGCATGTGTATGGTAAATTGCAGCATATTGCAAATATTTTTTCTGCTGAACACATACTATATGTTGCTGCTCAACAAATGTTATTTGTTGCTGGTATGCAACAGTTTTCCTTCCACCGTCGTCTATCGAATGATTTTTCAAATTGTGTACATTTCATCATTAAGTATTAAAAAAATGTTTGGCGTCTTTTCAAAATTAATATCTTATGTCTTTCCTTGGGCTCTCTTTTTTCGATTGCTTGGAACCTTGTCCTACACAAATCATTTCATGGATCAGATCATCTGTTCATCTCTGCTACCATTGGCTTTTAGAAATTCACACAAACACTTGGGAGAAATCATAGATCTCTCTATTTCTTTATTAGGAATTAGTATTTTTATTTGAAATCCAGTAACTATTTTGGATGATGAAATGGTATATATCAAATATTAATATTATATAATTCAATTTATTTTAGCATTTTCAAAAACAAAGTTTTCAATCCAAAATTGCAATTCAATTATTTATTTTGTAATCAAATTCCAATTAAATTAATGATTTTGTAATCAAATTCCAATAATAATAAATCGGAAAAAATAAAAATATTAAAACATATAACCATTTCCTTTAAAAAAAATCCATTCTCGTCATTTTCTGTTTTCTCCTAAAAGGTGTCTTCTATGCTAACTAGTGCACAAATTTTGGAATAGCGAATTTGCTATCAGTCTTGTTAGCCAGATTTGAAATTATACACAACTTTTGGAATAGTGCATTTGCTATCATTCTTGTTAGCTACTTTTGAACATGTTTAGTTTGAGTAAATGAGTTAGAATCTGACTTATAGTGATTTGATGTAACTGCTCAGTAGTGTGCTTTCGCTATCATTTTTGTTAGCCATTTGATGTGACTGCCCCTTTTCCATGTTGCTATCAATGGTTAGCGTCGGTTGTTGTTCCAATCATTAAACCAGTACCATTTTAACACTTATTTGATTGACTGATATTGAAACGGGAAATACTTTCCTCGTTTTACAATATTAATGCTTCTAATCCATCCCAACAAGAACAATCACGACGCTATTTTCTAATCCATCCCAACAAGAACAATCACGACGCTATTGTGTAAATGGAGTAGAAACACTCAATAGGTTGTCCTCCAAGTATTTCCAGGGATTTTTTTTTAAGATTATGTTTGATATCTCACTCTTGTGCTTTGACATTTTTCTTTTATTCGTTGCAGGTTACAGCCATAGGCCAGATGAATATGCATCCATTGATGATATTTCCAATGGAGTTAAGGTATTAGCGGTAACATTAGCTAAACTATCTTCAAACTAATTTCCAATGGAGTCAAGGTATTTCCGGTAACAAATTTCATTATGACGTCTTTATCTAACATCCATGACAATTCCATTTTTATGGGGTTTCTATGATACACCAATTACAGTTTATTGAATACTTATTTTGGGGCTTCTTATATCGAAAGATTACATTAGCTGACAAAAGAGCTGGAGACTTCCATTACCACTTCAAGAGAATATTTAGAAAACGAGGGCAACCATGCTATATAGTCAACATGAAAAAGCAAGTCAGCAAGTCTTTTAATAACAGATTCAAATCTCGAATGGACTGATTGCAACTTTCTAAGTACTAACAATAATAATTAATGTTAGATCTAAGACTTTTGTGATCCATAATGTAGAAATAATTCTTTTGGATTAATGACATTGTTAGGATTAATAATTAACTTACATTATATAGATCTACTTTTCTCAGTTCGAATCCTTTGTAATAAAATAACCCACCTCGTTAATCGTCAGTTGTGCCAATTCACATTCAATGGCATCTTAGAAGTAGTTGATATTTATATAGATTCGCTTTGTCTTTCGTCCAAAATCGCAAGATATTTATGTTGGCAATAGTTAACTTTTTGTGGTTATATTCAGAAATATCCAACAAGCTAATTCATGTTGTCATATCTGGAAAAATCAAGCACCCTAATTCATGGTTGAATTTTACCATTGCATATTGTAGCTCCTCGCAGAGTGTTGAGAATAGAAGAAAAGAAATAGGCATGGTTTCATTGTGATATATTTTCTATTAACTCCTTGTACCATATAATATTTTAGCGATGCAATTTAATACTAGTTTAGAGATTGGGCTAAGTATGTTTAGAGATGTTTAATATATAATTATGTTGATAGATGTGTTTATTTTGGAATAGGGTTTCTAGAATTTTAATTTAATTATCAATAATTATTAGATGGATTGCAGAGATTTAACCTCCATGGAATATTTTAGAATATTCTGAGTAATGTTGAAGTTTGTAGCTATGGCCGTCTTCATATTATGTATTTATCATTGATATACATGCTACATAATATCATTGATGTACATGTAAAGCATGATCTTCATGCTCCAAATTTTTTTTTATTTATTAAAAAAGTCAGATTTGAAATCCCAAGTGTCTAAGCCGACCTCTCTTCTCCTCAAGTTGACTTTGTCCCCTTTGGCACCCATTCGACCTCATGTTTGCCTATAAATTGAAGCTCTTTGTCCTCCTCAAAGGTACAACTCACACAAAGAGAATAACAATTCGTCGAAGCATATACAAGCAAGTCATAGGCATCTGAATCACGAAAAGAAACCGATAAAAGAATTTTATTGAATTACATATTATCTTTGTGAAGAACAAAGCTATTATCTTGTCTCATATCTGAACCTATGGTGACGCTTGAGCTAATTTGACCATGTGATACTTGTGAGCAGATCCGAACTTGTAGTGATACTTGGGAACAAATTCAAACCTGTTGTAATACTTGGGCACAGATCTGACACTGTGGTAATACTTGTGAGCAGTCTGAACCTGTTTGAACAGAGATCCGAATTTGTGAAGAGATCTGAACCTGTAAAGAGATCCAAACTTGTGAAGAGATCCAAATTGGTACAGAAGTCTGTGGTTTATTGTGCGACAGAGATCCAATCTAGTATAGAGGATTTGTGATAACTTCAAAGGCTAGCAATTGTCAGAGAGGGTTGAATTAGACACTTGGTGAAGCTAACCATAACTTGAATTTGATATCTCTTGTCAGATTGGTGCTCTAAAAAAAGAAGATTGTTGGGTTTTTCCCTTGTGGGTTTTTCCCTGGCCACTGGCCTAATTTCAAGTGTCTCTTATCTATTGTGCACTGTGACTACTTTCTTGTCATTTCTATTAGTTGAATTTCTTAAGTGTAATTATTTGATGAAGAAGAATGATTAAAAAGAAGCCCTAATATTTCACAAATAATTATCAATAGTTCAGAAATAGTACTTGTACACATTGTACTTCATTTCTCAACATTGTATCAAAGCTTTGGTAAAAGAAGAAAGTTGGAGAACACATTTTGTTAATTTCCTCTCTCTCTCTCAAGGAAGAAATCTATTATCTCTATGTACAAGATCTATGAGCAAATGATTTCCTCGTGCAAGGAAGGAAATGAACTTGAAGGAGCATCAAACTTCAAGGCATGTAAGAAAAGGATTGATCTTGTCCTAGAAGAACATGAAGTGTTGCAATTTGTCCAAGGTAAAGTGCCTAAACCAGATGACAATGATACTACAGGAAAAGCAAGGTTCAAGAAGGGTCAAGGACCAAGGAAAAACCCCACAAGAGGGAAAACCCTTTCAAATTCTTCTTCTATTAAATTGTCATCAAATGTTTAGTGGAGAGATTACAATGTCCAATTCATCAATCAAGAGGCAAAGTCAAACCTTTGACTATCTGTTAAGTTATGGTATGTTCTATGCTTATAACAGTTTACTTCTTTTCCTTATTATATTCCACAGATTAGCAATCGCATGTACATAAAGTAAAGTGCAGATAGAACATTAAACGATCGACAGAAAACAAGCCAAGACAAGAGACACAAGATGTGGCAGCTAGCCAGGGACAAACCCCACAATGTGTGGGGAAACCCTTTGATCAAATCTTCTTTTATTTTCAATAATTCAGCAGAGAGAAATAGTACAATAAATCTGATTCATATCAGCAGTAGCAAACCCTAGATCAGCAACATCAGCATTAGCAACTTCATCATCAAACTAGCGCAGACGATATCTCACAAACCGACTGTCGGATCGGCTTGATTCCACCATCAAAAGTTGCGGCTTCCAGAGGAGGTTCAGATGAACCTACAACGCAGCTCAGATGAGGAGATCTTCTAGTACACGTAGGTCAAACTTTACTTCTGCAGTTGCAACTTCAGTTTCGGCAGCTTCCGGCTTCAAACTAGGGAAATCGATATTTTGCAAACTGTCTGTCGGATTGACTTGATTCCACCACCAAAAGTTGTGGCTTTCAGAGGAGGTTCAGAGGAACTTATAGCACAATTCAGATGAGGAGATTTTCTAGTCCACGCAAGTCAATCTTTACTTCTGCAGTTGCAGCTTTAGTTTCAACAGCTTCCGCCTTCACATCTGTGAGGGAGAGACCCTTTTCTGCGCAGTAGCGAAAGAGAGAGATGTAATGAGATGAGTGAGTCCAAATGAGGAAAAGTCCTCTTGTATTTATACACAATGTTGGTGTTTGAATAGATGCAGCTGTTGGGCTTCTGAGCCTACATGAGTTGTAGGTCGACTTGATAATAATTCCATAATCAAAATAAATTCATATCTCCATGAATACTTATCGGAATTGGATGATCTTTATATCAATCCTACACCTCTCGACGAGAGGAATCTAATAAAAATATTATCAGCCATGAATAAGATGACCCACATGAAGTTTGGCCCTAGTTGCCAATTTTAACACTCCCTCTCAACTAGGGAGAACTTCATCTGATATCTATCTATCAATCATTACTATTCATCCATCAAATGCACTGCCCTCTACAGCCTGACCCTTGCCCTGCTCTGCTCTATTCTGCCTGTTCTACTTTGTCTTGTTTTGTCTTGTACTGATCTGTATTGTTTTGCTCTGTTCTGCTCTGCTCTTACATTGTTCTGTTCTTCTCTACTTTTGTCTGAATTATGAAGAAGAAGCAATGATCGAGGATGTATCATACTGACTCAAACTCAGTCTCAGAGTATGTACCACTGGTCCAGACCAGTCTCAACCAACCCGAAGTCAGCGTCATAGTGATTACAACTCCACTAGTCCCAGACTAGTATCATCCTCCACTGACTCAAAGTCAGTGTCAGAGTGTGTACCACTAGTCCCAGACCAGTCTCAACCGACCCGAAGTTAGCTCAAAAGTAAGTACCACTACTACCACTGGTTCCAGACCAGTATCGCAGTCTCAAAGAGTGTACCACTGGTCCCAGACCAGTCTCAATCGACCCGAAGTCAGTGTCATAGTATGGTACAACTCTTACCACTGGTCCCAGACCAGTATCATTGATCCCAGATCAATGGAGGTCATCCTAGTGTAGGGAGTACAATAGATACAATGATGCGTCCATCGTACTACTATGGTCCCTAACTTCATTTCCCTGCTCATTGATCAGATGAGAGGTACTTCCCATGAGTCCCAGACTACATGGGTAGGATGCCTCGACAGGAGAACTAATCAATCATGTCCTCACAGGAGAACACATCAATCCTACTACAATCGCCATGGAGAACACATCAATCCATGCCGCCATGGGGAACACATCAGTCCAGGACTCATAGGAGAACACATCTATCCTGCTACAATCGCCATGGAAAACACATCAATCTAGGCCTCACAGAAGAACACATCAATCCTGCTACAATGTCGCCACGAGGTGTACATGTATACCACTAGGGGATAGTGAATCACCCTGTGGTCATATGCTGCTCCAAGAACCACCCCGCACCCCCCTGGAGCTCCCAGAGCTCAATGCATCATACATGACCCTCATCAAAGGGTCTTTGAACAACTCCAAGTTGTTCTCGGAAAGTCAAAAATTTTACTTTCCCAAGGGGTTTTGTCAAAATGTCGGCGACCTGTTCATCTATACCGATATGTTGGAGCCTTATAGCTCCCCACTGCACCATATCTCGAATATAGTGGTATCTAATATCGATATGCTTAGAGCGATCATGAAATACGGGATTCTCTGACAAACGAATCCCACTCTGGTTGTCACAAAGGATCACGGTGGTATCCAATGTAAATCCAAATAGCTCACTGAAGAGCTTTCGCAACCAAACTGCCTCACAGGAGGCCATGCTGGCAACAATATACTCTGCTTCGGTCGTGCTCAAGGCCACCGACTTCTGCTTCCTACTCATCCAGGATATCAAAGCAGATCCCAAGGAGAAACAACACCCGAAAGTGCTCTTACGGTCCTCCACATTGCCTGCCCAATCAGCATCTGTGTATCCAAATAGTCTCACATCTCCAGTAGTGTATCTTAACCCATAAGTGATAGTGCCATGAAGATATCTCAACAGATTCTTGGCACCAATCCAATGTATGTGATGGGGTTCAACCATATGTTGACTCAACGTGTTGACTACGAAGCATATATCTGGACGGGAGTTCACTAAGAACATTAATGCTCTGACGAGTTGCTGATACTCAGTAGCATTTCGTAAAATAGGTCCAGTAGCACTACCGCTTAACTTCTTGAAGTCAAGCTCCATCGAGGTAGTTACAGGCTTGGAGTCCACCATACCGAATCTTTCCAATAACTTCACCACATATTTAACTTGAGATAGGAAAGTTTCTCCTAGCTTCTGCCACACTTCAAGTCCTAGGAAATAGTGCATCAGCCCTAGGTCCTTCATTTTAAATTTAGAAGCCAACTCCCTCTTACATTTGAAAATGAGAGGGTCTGCACCTGTTAGAAAGAGGTCATCCACATACAACACCAGTATGAGAGGTTTATCATTTTCAACCTTAAAGTAAAGGTTAGGATCAGATTCACTCCTAATGAATCCCAGCTTCATCAAGTAGCTGTCGATCCTCTCATACCATGCTCGGGGTGCTTGCTTCAGCCCATAGAGAGCCTTCTTCAACCTGCATACAGGTTTTTCGATCATAAATCTCAAATCCTTCGGGTTGCTCCACGTAGACCTCTTCTTTGATCGAGTCGTGCAAGAACACAGTCTTGACATCCATCTGATGTAGGTTCCATCCTTGTGAAGCCACAAGGGCTATGATTAAGTGAATGGTCGTATATCTGGCAACAAGTGCAAATATCACATCATAGTCTATACCTTCCTTCTGGGAGAAACCACGAGCAACAAAACGAGCCTTATACTATTTCGTACTTCCATCTGCTGCAACTTTATCTTGTAAAGCCATTTTGAAGTAACAATTATCTTGTCCTGGGGTCTAGGAACTACTTCCCAGAAATCATTCTCCATAATAGACTCATATTCTTTGGTCATAGCATCCTTCCATACTTTATGCTTGACGGCATTTGAGAATGATGAAGGCTCATTTTGTATGATCATGCTCATGATGGTCAGGTATCCCTGATACTTGTTAGGCTTCTTACTTTCACGGAAGGTTCCTCTAGGTGCAGCATGTCCTTCAGCATCATCAAGTAGCCCCCTAAGCCATGAAGGCCACTTCCTGGAAGAGGAAGGCTCAGGTGGATAAATAGGATCCATCAGTTCTTCCACATCAGGCATTGTTACATCATCTACCCATAGAGACAGCTTCCACAATCGTACGGTGCCACACCATTCTGCTCTGGAGTATGTGGTGTAGTAGTCTCCCTCTTAATGCCAACCTCAGGTATGTCTGAGTGAACCAACTGTAATATATCGGAGGTCTTGCTTAGGCTTGAGGAGAATGGTCCCCTTTTGAGCTTTCCTTCGGCACATCCTGGATATACACCTCCTTTCTCTACTCGGAATTCAGGCATCCTTGTCACCATTTGTCTTACACCGAGTATAGCTTTATAATGAATGGGGGCAAACGTCCGATGCCAAAGTTCAGACTGAAGAGATGTGTCATAAGACATGACACCTAGCGGACTTCCATCGACTTGATATAATGAATCAACACGAAACCCAAGAGTAAAGGCATCTTTAACATTATTTTTCCATATACGTACCTTGCCATCGCTGAAGGTTACCTTGTAGCCTTTGTCTTCCATTGCCGAGATGGACACCAAGTTCTTTTTGAGGTTAGGTTCATTTAATACATCCTAGAATTTCTAGCCTTATTGAATGGTTGTCCTCTTCCTTGATTCCCAACTCTCCTCTTACCTTTGCTATTGAATTTGTCATTCCTTTGATTGCCATCAAAGGGATTTTGATCATCGTCCCGGTGTGAATCCTTTCTATCAGGGCACTCCCTTACATAGTGACCTGCTTTATCACAGATGTAACATCGTCCTTTTCTTCCACCCTTAGGTCCAGCCTTTCCTTTTGATTTAGTCCCGAAATTATTTCTTTTCTTAGCATGAGAAGAAAAGGCAGCAGGAGGACCTTTAGGCATGGGAATTTCTTGCTCTTCTACCCTTGTTTCTTCTTGAATGCATCTAGCCATTAATTCCTCAAAACTAGGAATTACATTATTGTTCAGAAGAGTAGTCCTGAACACGTACCATTCGGATGGTAATCCTCTAAGAGTTGTGAGTGCCATTTCTCTGTCAGTAATAGTCTCCCCAATAGATAGGAGATCATTCTTGATCTCGGTGATTCTTAAGAAGTATGCTTGCATACTCTCATCTTTACCCTTCTTGATTTCCCTCAACTTATTTTTAAGAAACAAAACTTGATTTGCATCATTAACTTTAAATAAACTCACTAGTCTATCATAGATTTCCTTGGAGGTGTTTAGGTCGAAGATGTAGGCCACCAAGTGCTTGTCGATAGGGTCTCGGGTGATCTTCTGTTTTGACTTCTCCGGTTTTCCATTTGTTCCAGGCAGCAGCGGATGCATTTGATGAAGGCTCAACAATATTGCCTCTTACATGGTCCAACACTCCTTGGTCTTCTAGGGTTAGATCGATAGACATCTTCCATCCGTGATAGTTAGCTTTCTCACGGAGCTTGTCTTCAGCAGGAAAGAGTGTTGAGGACCCCATAGTTCTTTTAGGATAGCCTTGCCATTCTTCTCTTCGGTGATTGCTCTTGCTCTTGCTCGGGGTTTGTCTTCACCTCAGCTCTGATCCCATGTTAAGTTATGGTATGTTCTATGCTTATAACAATTTACTTATTTTCCTTATTATATTCCACAGATTAGCAATCACATGTACATAAAGTAAAGTGCAGATAGAACATTAAATGATCCACAGAAAACAAGCCAAGACAAGAGACACAAGATGTGGCAGCTAGCCAACGAAAAACCCCACAATGTGTGGGGAAACCCTTTGATGAAATCTTCTTTTATCTTCAATAATTCAGCAAAGAGAAATAGTACAATAAATTTGATTCATATCAGCAGTAGCAAACCCTAGATCAGCAGCATCAGCATTAGCAGCTTCATCATCAAACTAGGGCCAACGATATCTCACAAACCGACCGTCGGATCAGCTTGATTCCACCATCAAAAGTTACGGCTTCCAGAGGAGGTTCAAATGAACCTACAACGCAGCTCATATGAGGAGACCTTCTAGTCTACGTAGGTCAAACTTTACTTCTGCAGTTGCAGCTTCAGTTTCGGCAGCTTCCGGCCTCAAACCAATGCAGTCGATATCTTGCAAACCGTCTGTCGGATTGACTTGATTCCACCACCAAAAGTTGCGGCTTTTAGAGGAGGTTCAGATGAACCTACAATGCAGTTCAGATGAGGAAATATTCTAGTCCACACAGGTCAATCTTTACTTCTGCAGTTGCAGCTTTAGTTTCAGCAGCTTCCAGCTTCACATGTGTGAGGGAGAGACCCTTTTCTGCACAGTAGAGAGAGAGAGATGTGATGAGATGAGTGAGTCCAATGAGGAAAAGTCCTCTTGTATTTATACACAATGTTGGTGTTTGAATAGATGTGACTGTTAGGCTTCTAAGCCTACATGAGTTGTAGGTTGGCTTGATAATAATTCCATAATCAAAATAAATTCATATCTCCATGAATACTTATCGGAATCGGATGATCTTTATATCAATCCTACACCTCTCGACGAGAGGAATCTAATAAAAATATTATCAGCCATGAATAAGATGACCCACATGAAGTTTGGCCCTAGTTTCCAATTTTAACAATATCCAACAAAACTAGCTAATCAATATCCAAATGATAAGCACAATAGTCAAATCTAGTCAACAAGTTAAATCTGCAATTCTAGTCAAAGTCAACAATAGCAAATGCAGTAGTCCCAAATGGTCAACGGTCAACATTCAACTTGCCTCCAAAAGAACTTGGCTAACTATCCAAAAATGCGGCCTTGAATGTTGGTCAAAATACAGTCAAAACAATCCCAAAGAAGTCCTCCAAAATCAATCAAAGTCTGTTGAAACCCTAGTTGCAAAACTACAATCAACCTAGGTCAAAGAGCCCAGAAATATTTGGCCTCCTTGCCAAAGAATTCAACCTCCAAAAAAGATCCAAAGACTCAAGTCAAACTCTTCCCAAACACAAAAATGTCAAGATTGGTCAAAGACAGATTTCAGCCCAATCAGATATTTCCTCTCTCTTGCTCGCATTTGTGAAAGAGGCCTGCAATATTTCAGAAGTAGTTGAAACTCCAAAGAGAAGAAAAAGATGTATGAGATGATGTCCAAATGAGGTTGCCTTGACTTGTATTTATATGTGATTTTGGAGGTGGCTTTTCCATGTCCAGGTTGAATTGTACTTTTGTGTCCTTGTGGGTTTTCCTTAAAAAATAATAGTTTTTCTTGACTAAATTAAATTCTTCCAAGTGCAAAGAGGGTCTTCTTTGCTGATTTGTGTAGATTGGGAGGTACTCCAATCCCTAAGATTTTGGGTTTGGAGGGCAAAGCGCCACAAGGGTCACTTGTGGGCTTGGAACCCAAGTATGGGGTTTTGCACCAAATCGTGTTTTGGGCATTTCCATGAGCACATTTCTACATGTGATGGGATGAGACTATAGAGGGCAGAAAGACGAATCTAACACTTCGAGAATCGTCGAATTTCGAGTTGTAGAAGTGGAGAAATGAATTTTTGAAGTTATATGTTGGGATTGCAATGTGAATGTCGAGGTCATCCTAAGGAGTTTTAGGCACATGACAAGTTGGCAACTCCTAAATTATAATGTTGGAGGAGCCCTTATATTGGATATAAATACAAGGTGAAGACAAGGCTCGTTGGAGAGAAGGTTTATCTCTGAAATTGCCGCAGCAAAGCAGGAAGGGACAGCGTAGTGTTTTAGGGTTGTCTCTAGGGTCTGTTTGAGGGTCGAGTTTCTGTGAGGGGAGGTCGAGGCAGCTCCCTAGAGGGCCGAGGCAAGGGGAGGTTGGTTCAACCTACATGGAGGTGTCTTGGGTGCAAAATTCTTGAAGGAAGGGTAGTGTATGGTGTTGTAGGTGGGTTGTATGTCCTACCTCATCTTTGGAGGGTTGCGTGGAGTTGTTTAGGGGTTGTCTATGGTCAGGACAATAGCCAAGGGTGCCAACACCTCTTCAAGGGTAGGCTGCAACCAAGGAGAGCAGTTTTGTTGGCTGATCAGGGGTTATTATAGCAGGTAAAAATGCCCTAACCAGTCATAGACATTACATCAGTGACGCAGACTTGGACAACAATTTTGATGAGTGTTGGATCCATGTTTTTGGGTCAGATTTGGATTAGAATTGGAGCATCCTGTTGGTGAAGTCTCCATCTTAGGAGTAGAACCGACAATGTAGTATTGGGCATCTTTGGATTGTTGGAGGGTAGTGTGTGGATGTCCAAAGTAGCCCAAGACTAGCAATCTTGACGTGACGAAGATAGCTGAAGATTGAGTGAAGTTTGCAGCCTTACGAGTAGCACTTTGATGGTTGAAAGAGGCTACTAGAAGTGAGATTGGAGCTCGAGAATTGGCCAACCTAGAGAGCAGATTTATGAGCCCATGTACATGCAGCAGAGGTGACATGTAGCAGTGTTAGGTGGCAACCCTCCTGGAGTCTTGATGTGTAGTGGCCTTGATGGACTAACGCACTACTAGTGAGCATTACGAAAGCAAAGGACCGATAGGACAAGATACGACATAGAAGCTGCAATGAAGTTTGTCATAGGATCTCGTTGGAGAGAAGGTTTATCTCTAAAATTGCCACAGCAAAGGAGGAAGGGACAGCGTGGTGTTTTAGGGTTGTTTCTAGGGTCTGTTTGAGGGTCGAGTTTCTGTGAGGGGAGGTCGAGGCAACTCCCTAGAGGGCCGAGGCAAGGGGAGGTTGGTTCAACCTACATGGAGGTGTCTTGGGTGCAAAATTCTTGAAGGGCAGTGTATGGTGTTGTAGGTGGGCCGCAGGTCCTACCTCATCTTTGGAGGGCAGCGTGGAGCTGTTTAGGGGTTGTCTATGGTCAGGACAACAGCCAAGGGTGCCAACACCTCTTCAAGGGTAGGCCGCAACCAAGGAGGGTAGTTTTGGTGGCTGATCAGGGGTTATTATAGCAGGTAAAAATGCCCTAACCAGTCAGACATTACATCAGTGATGCGGACTTGGACAACAGTTTTGATGAGTGTTAGATCCGTGTTTTTGGGTCGGATTTGGATTAGAATTGGAGCATCCTATTGGTGTTGTGTGGACGACCTTCCATGATGGTGAAGTCTCCATCTTAGGAGCAAAATCGACAATGTAGTATTGGGAATCTTTGGATTGTTGGAGGGCAGCGTGTGAATGTCCAAAGTAGCCCTAGACTAGCAATCTTGACGTGACGAAGATAGCTAAAGATTGAGTGAAGTTTGCAGCCTTACGAGTAGCACTTTGATGGTTGAAAGAGGCTACTAGATGTGAGATTGGAGCTTGAGAATTGGCCAACCTAGAGAGCAAATTTATGAGCCCGTGTACATGCAGCAGAGGTGACATGTAGTAGTCTTAGGTGGCAACCTTCCTGGAGTCTCGATGTGTAGTGGCCTTGATGGACTAAGGCACTACTAGTGAGCATTACGGAAGCAAAGGACCGACAGGACAAGATACGACATAGAAGCTGCAACGAAGTTTGTCATTGTATCTTGTATACCATAGACTGTTGTATTATTCAAATTTGGTTTAATATAACGAAGATTGGTGATTGTACAATATTGTACAATTTTGTTAAAAAGTGTGTATATTTGTGCATATGAAATTTAATGCTTTACTTTTCCACTATGCAAAGTAGTTTATGGTTGAGATTCTTGGTTTGGTAGCGTCAGTGATTTTAAGACTTTATCCTAGACCCAAGGTTGTGGAAATTCAACATTCTTCGGATGAGGAAGGTTGTCCAAAGGAGGGAATTTGTCCCTGAGCTGCGAAATTAACACTCCTTCTCAATTAGGGAGAAATTTTTTACTGCATCAAGAATTTCGTCATCCTGAATCAAGTCATATCTCCTCTTTGCTCATCTCTGCTCATCTTTGCTCATCTATTGAACACTCTCAAATATAAAGAAGAAAATTTTGACATCATAGGGGAGCTCAAGCGGCAACCCTCTATCCAAGGACAATATGCGAGATCTACTTACCACAAGGTAAGGATCACACTCTATCCCATTGACCTATGACAATAGGAAGGATACCACTTACCGTAAAGGTAAGGATCACAAACTGTCCTATTGTTCATTGATCTTCCCAAGTTGAACCTCAAGAGTCAGTGGTAGAACACTTGCATCCCTTCACTTTAGCATGATACCACTTACCATACATGGTAAGGATCATAGTCTATCTCTAGTATGCTCACTCATTGGTCAAATGGGGAGAAACAATTCCAACAAGCTCAACTTGTGGGTAGGATGCCAACTGGGGTATACTTTGTCAAGTTGAATGAGTGACAATAAGCAGGATACAACTTACCATGGAAGGTAAGGATCTCAAACTATCTTATTGTCGAAAAATAGGTAGAATACCACTTCTCGTAGAGGTAAGGATCACAGACTATCCTATCATTCAGAGTTCCCTCAACGCCTGGAGTTCTCTGGCTTAATTTCTCTCCCTATGAGCTCAAACGAGGTAGAAGAGCATAGCTCAGTGTCCTCGATCAGCCAGGTCCCTTACCTGAGAGGATCACTTCCATCAATCCAAGTTGCTCTCTGAAGACCAAGAGCATCCCTTTCAGCAAAGCCTTGGTGAGTCTCACTACTACTCTTTGCACCATGTCTCGTATGTAGTGATATATGACCTCAATATGTTTGGACTTGTCATGAAACATAAGATTCTTTGCTAATTAAGTCCCACTTTTGTTGTCGCAATATATCATTGTTGTATCCAGGACCTGCTCAAACAACGCTCCAAAGAGCTTCCTCAACCATACTACCTCACAGTTAGCCATGCTATCAACAATATATTATACCTAAGTTATACTCAAAGCTACAAATGTTTACTTCTTACTCATCTAAGATATCATGGCAGACCCCAAACTAAAGCAACATCCTGATGTGCTCTTCCTGTCAATAACATTTCCAACCCAGTCAACATTAGTGTATCCATGAGGTCTCACATCTCCAACAATATATCTCAGACCAAAATTGATCGTCCCATGCAAATATCTCAACACATTCTTGGCAGCAACCTAGTGTGCATGAATAGGTTCAGTCATGAATTGACTCAAGGTGTTGACTGCAAAACATATGTCCAAACATGTGTTCACAAGGAACATCAATGCCCCAATCAACTATCGATACTCAAAGGGATTCGCCAAGTTTGGTCCAACAACATCTCCACATAACTTCTTGAATTTAATCTCCATCGGTGTGGCCAAGGACTTGCATTCTACCATTATGAATCTTTCCAACAATTTCACAACATATTTTCCTTGAGAAAGGAAGATCTCTATGGGATTTTGCTACACTTCAAATCCTAGGAAGTAATGCATAAACCAAGATCTTTCATTTCGAACTCAGAGGCCAGCTCCCTCTTACACTCAAGTATCAAAGCCTCACTACTTGTCAAGAAAAGATCGTCAAAATATAAAACCAAAATCAAAAGGCATACCTTAGACCACTTTGAAGTAGAGGTTTAGATCAACATTGCTTCTTGTGAATCCAAGCTTCACCACATAAATATAAACAAATGTGGTCATACTAGGCTCTAGGGGCTTGCTTCAAACCATATAGTGCTTTCTTCAACCTGCAAACATGAGTCTTCCTACCTTTTAATTCAAATCCCTGAGGTTTCTCAACATATACTTGTTCTTGGAGTATGCCATGAAGAAATGCAGTCTTTAAATCCATTTGGTGGAGGGTCCATCCTTGACTAGTATCAAGGGAAACAATGGATCTAATAGTGGTATAGTGGGCAACTCGTGTAAATATATCATCATAGTCTTCTCCGTCTTTCTGGGAGAAACCTATAGCCACAAACCTTGTTTTATATTTCTCAATGCTTCCATCAGCTCCATGCTTGATCTTGTATAGCCACTTCGAGGTCACGAGAGACTTTACTTTAGGTCTTGAAACAACATCCCATACATCATCCTTTCTAATAAACTCATACTCTTCGACCATGGAATCCTTCCAAACCTGGTCTTTCACTGCTTCTTCAAAAGTGGGAGGCTCATCCTAGATGATAGTGCTCATAGCTACAACATATCCCTAGTACCAACATGTTTTCTTGCTTTCTCTAAAGGTTCCTCTGGTAGAGACATGTCTCTCATCATCCTGTAATGTATCACAGAGCCAAAGGGGTCTCTTCCTGGCCGGAGGATCACATGCAGGAGGGTCCAAGGGGTTCATAGGCTTCATGGGATCATTAACAATATCTTTTTCAGATTTCAGCACAGAAGAACCTTCTAATAGGTCCATATTATCATCCTTCTTCTCAATATGATAAGGCAAAGAAAGGTCTCTTGCTTTTTCAAGGGCAACGTCTTCATCAAAAGTTACATCCCTGCTAAACTCGATTTTCTTTTGACCAAACACATATATTCTAAAGGCCTTAGAATTTTCGTAATATCCAACAAACATACCTTTATCTCTAGTAGGTTCTAGCTTGTTCCTCTTGTCCTTTGGTGCATGAAAGTACACGAGGCAACCAAATATCCATAAATGACCAACATTGGGCGTCACACCTATAAACACTTCTTCGGGAGTCTTATCACCCAAGGCTTGATGAGGAATCTTGTTTTGAACATAGATTGTTGTATTTGTGGCTTCTCTCCAAAGGAACTTCGATTGCTTTTGATCATGTAACATGGCTCGGGTAGCTTCCATGATAGCCTTGTTCTTTCTTTCAGCCACACCATTCTGCTTGGGATTATATGGTACAATAATCTCTTTCTTGATTCCAACCTCCTTGCAAAATTCAACGAACTCATTTGAGGTATATTCTCCACCATTGTCAAATCTGAAAACTTTGATTCTCTTCCCTATTTGATTCTCTATCAATGCCTTGAAGTCCTTGAACATGTCAAATGCTTCATCCTTATGCTTCAAATAGAATATCCATGTTTTCCTAGAGAAATCATCAATAAATATAATATAATAGAGGTAGCCACCAAGGGAGTGCATTGGCATGGGTCCACATAAGTCAGAATGAATGAGTTGTAGAATATCATTGTCCTAATTTTACTAGAGGGGAATGGTCCCCTTGACATCTTTCCACTAGCACATCCTAGACATACTCCATTATGACTAGATTGTGTTGAGAAATCTTACTTGTGTTTAGTGTTGACTTCTTTACTTCTTTATTATTTTATCTTTCATCAAGCAATTATCAATTCGAAAATACAAGAACATCACAAGAACAAGAGACACAAGATCACAAGATGTAGGCACTCAGCCAGGGAAAAAACCCCTCTCCAAGGGGAAAACCCAGTCAAACTCTTCTTCTTCAGTAGAACCTATTATCACTCCAGGAAACTCTCCTAGGTTGTAGCTCGGAGATGCCTGGTAACATATAATCTTCAATATTGTTCTCTGAACTGTTGGAATAAATGATGGTTTGGATCAAGCCAGATAACCATTTCAACTATGTTTTGCTCAATAGTTTGTAGATTCAATGAATGGATGGAGAATACTGACCATACCGGAAAATGCATATATAAAACATATGAATGGCTAGCTACAGGCAGTAAAAGAAGCTTGCAAATCTAATTTATCAACGCAGAGATAAGATGACAATTGTCTGGCATTAGATACAGAAGAAACATGAACAACCTGTTCAAGAGCAAGCTTAGAACAAAAGAGAAAATGGAATATTGAACATATAATAGCAAAAGAAGCTTGTATTACTAATGAATGAAGATGAGAAGCTTGAGTAGCAAAGTCTCAATAGTCTCCAGAAGTTGAACCTTTGTTACATTTAATTTCCAGCCTTTTATAGACCTTTTACAATGCTCCTGAGCTCTCAAAGGCTCGAAGTCTTAATCTATCCTCCCTATCCCTTAACTGTTTGATTCCTTGAAGGCAAGCATGGATCGAAGGTTTTCTCCTTCTGACAAAGGAATAACCACCGTCAGGTAGTTTGATGCACTGTCTGGGAACTCTCTCGTGCTAGAGATTCCCCATGATGTTTGTTTTGATGAGCTGTGTTGTGGCCCTTGATATTTCTGTTTGTTTTTGACAGTTGCGCATGTTGTGTTACATTGTGCTACTTCTCATCCTCTTTTTCGGTTTGGGATGAGCTGTGTGTGTTGTGGCCCTTTCAAATGTTTAGCAATGCATGCTTTCTGTTCACACAGGACAACGCTGCCATATTGTGGACTTTTGTCAAAAATAATGATTGTTTATGTTTTAAACAGAAAACACAACAACATTGAGAAATCCTGCCCCTCTTTGTCCTTTTCTGACTTCAAAACTCCTCAAAAATTGTATATATATCTATCGGGTCCACCCTTTGGGTTGTTGTTGCCTATCACAGATAGCGTGGTCCCTTTGTTCCTTTTATATTGAAATATGCTTGAAAAACGCTGGAAACACGTGAAAGTTGGCCTTTGGTTGACTTCAAACATTATAGATTTCATTCCCGAACCCTTTCGGGTCCGTGACTCATCGCAATCGGCGTTGCCCTGTTTCCCTTTGTATTTCGTTATATAACGATAATACACAAAAATACATTAAAACTGGCTTCCCGCAAACTTCAAAATTTATGAAATATCATATATAATGCCGTCGGGTCCGGTCATCGGGTCGCACCGGGCCATGGTTAGTGCTCCTTAATGTTTCTCCGATAGTGATTTGGCGATGTAACGTGGGCCGTCGATTTGCGCATGCGATCGACGATCCACGTTTAATCGCCAATCGCAATCTCAATGCCCACACTGTAATCGCCAATATGCCTCCGTTGATCCGATCATCGACGATCATTGATCGGTGGTGTCTTGCGCTGATTCTTAAGTCGCCCTCTATGCAACGCCGATTGTGATTCGCCACTTAGATTTGGGTCGTTGATTGGCCAAATCTAACGGTTGTTGTGCATTGCTCAGTCCAAGCCTCCAATACTTGGTTTTTTGACTGTTTTAATGTGTTTTAGCCTCCTAATAGTGTTTTTCTGCCCTTACAAGGGCTCTTGGCATGTGATGGTTTTGACTTTGAATGATCCTTAAGAGGATTTTGAAGACTTAAAGAGCATATATGGATCCATTGGCATGATTTTAAACAAATTTGGAGACTTTGGGGCATATTTGGATCCTTTTTTGGGCCATTTGCCAACAAAGCTAACACTGGCTCCTTCTGGGGATGAAAGCCTCCTTGTGAGGTTTCAAGAACTACAGAACAATGCCTTTCCTATAAAAAACAAGATCAAATCTTCCTCCTTGTGTTGCATTGGGCATAGAGTCTATTTAGCATGAAATAAAAACTTGAAAAAACATATTTACGATACCAAGGCTTGAAAACCTTAACCGAAATAAAGGTCGAAGAACAGTCCATTGACTGGGCCATCAAAAACATCTCCTCCTTCCTTTAATGCATCTCTTTTGAGAAAACAGTCACCAAACTGAAAACTGACCCTTTTTACCTTTCTATCAAAGGTTTCTTTCTCTTAGTCAATGTGCATATCGTCTACTTCAAAAACTTTCCAGCATTTGACATTATCAGGCAGAGATGGTCTATACTTCACCCCATCTCTGTATGCTTTCAGCGTTGGATGTTTTGCTTGAAAGGTTTTGTACACCTGTTGAATGATAATGTCTGCTTCATACTTTGTTGTGTCATTTGTGACCTGAAAAGTTAATATAAAAGATGAATCGATGTATTCCTCTATGGGGAACACAAGGACTACACCTGCTTCCGCAGCTTCCTTAGAGAAAACCCCATCAAAGAACATATCCCAAATCTATGGGCCTTCTTCCTCTGTGATCTGGCACATTGGTTTCTTAAGCTGAGTGGAGGCCAACTGAGATTCTTCAATCTGAAGGAAACAAGCTCCCAAATCAGTGTTGACAACATAGATGGGATGATTAGTGGGATTCCTTTCATCACTGATTATATAAGTCAACTGAGCCTCTCTGTACAGTCTCCCATTTTCACCTCCAAAAACTGGGGCAGTAGCATAGGACATATCATTTTGCAATGTTCCACCTAATCTCTTGATCCAGCCTCAGGAAAGCAACATGCCAAACTTTGGGGGTACATCTGCTACCACAATATCCATCATCATGCTTTTCATGGGCAGCTGAGACAAAGTGATGGCTAGGTCCTTGATTAATCCCAAGCATTCCACCTCTATGGTTGGATCTTTGAGGATGATAGGATCAACTATTGGTTGCTTCTTCTCATTAGCTTGTTGTACTGCAGGGAGAACAGCTCTTTGAACAGGGGTTTCCTTGGCATTATTCTTCTTTGACTTCAGATTATATCTTTACTGATCTTGAGTTTGTAGAACAGCTTCACTATCCCACTCTTGGCTGATCTGGTCATTGAATAATGACCTTTCATAGGCAGCTAGGGTCAAAAAAGGGGCATTGCCTTTGTCTTCCATACAATGGATCTCATCATCTTCTTCAAACTGCTCTTCTTCCATGATTGCATTCTGGAAAGGGGTCTTCACCCTTTGGTCTTCATTGGTATCTTTGTTTCTTTGCAAAATATGCAACTGGTCATTTGCTCTTCTATATGGATTTGGATTTGGAGGAGCAAAGGTGTTAGGAACTCTTCCTTTCCCAGAGTGCTGCTCAACCTTTAATTTGGAGATCTCAGAGGCTAATGATTCTATCATCTTGGTTATTTTATCTATTTTGGGATCAGAGGATGATGAAGACTCGCCCCTTTGTCTCCTTCTATCAGCATTTCCCTTGAGATTCTTTGCAGCCATGATGTTTGATTCTACTTCCAGGGCTGCTTCTTTCATATCAGCGAAAGAAGCACATCGCCTCTCCCTCAACAGTAAACAGAAGTCAAAATCAAAGGCACTAGCATAGATGAGTCTAACAGAGGTAGTGGTGGGTTTTACTTCAGCTGGTATCTTGTTGTACATGCGATTAAATCTCTTATTAAAATTAGACAGCAGCTCACCGTTTTCCCTCTTTAAGTTCCCAAACTTAGTGTGGCAGTAGAGGAGATCCTTCTTATCCCCTCGATGCTTTAGGAATGCATCATTTGAAGCCTCAATATTTGCTATAGATCTTGGGGTCAGTTCTCTGAACCATTTTCTAGCCTCTCCATCTAGGCTTTGGACAAAGACTCTCATCTAGACATCATCTTCACTAATGTCCAGGTTACCAACATAGCTATAGAATGACTCAAGGTGTTCTTCAGTTGTAACACCTTCAGTCCCAATGAACTTAGGCATATACTTCTGATATTCTCCAGTAGGCATCGCATTCAAAGGAGTGGGCAGTATTAGGGGCCCATACCTAGCAGCTATGATTCTTTCCATTTTGGTAGGTGCTTGTGGACCTGCCATAGCTATGGTGGCTAAAAGAGTACTGGCAGTCTGATTGATAGAGGCTTGAGGAGTGACTAATAAGACTAAAGGAGTATGATGGATAGGAGGTGAGGTTTCCTTTGGGCTTACAACAAAAGGAAAACCTAAAGAATAAGGAGCTTTATGAATCTCTAATGGTTTTTCTTCGCTGCTAGTATTAGATGCTATACTCTCAACATGTATTTGTTCTATTGCAGGATTTTCTTGAAGAGATATAGGAGATTGTTTAGATTTACCTGAACTTGATGCTCCTTTCTGCAATACCTTTCTTTCTTTGATGATCTTTTCAGGATCAGGTACTAGGTCAGCTTGTGGCTTTTAAGGATTTCTCCGAGTATGCCTCACAAACTGAGCCAGAACTATGAAGTGGAGTCGCCAAGAGGTTTGTCCTTCAGTAGAGTCTCTAGATAGATGATTACAACCAAAAAAGTGCCCAGATTTTGTCTATCATCAAAGTTGGATCTGTGTCATCTCCCAGGGAAGCTGAGCTTCAGTTTCCTCTCCTTGACAACGGCGCCAATTATGTTATCACTCTGTGAAACTCTCCTATGTTGCAACTCGGAGATGCCTAGTAACATATAATCTTTAATATTGTTCTCTGAACTATTAGAATAAATGATGGTTTGGATCAAACCAATAACCATTTCAACTATGTTTTTACTCAAGACATGCATGAACACCCTCAGCTTACAAGACTTTAGACCACTAATGCTCAATAGTTTGTAGATTCAATGAATGGATGGAGAATATTGACCATACCGGCAGATGCATATATAAAACCTATGAATGGCTAACTACAGGCAGTAAAAGAAACTTGCAAATCTAATTTATCAACGCAGAGATAAGATGATAATTATCTAGCATTAGATACAAAAGAAACATGAACAACCTGTTCAAGAGCAAGCTTAGAACAGAAGAGAAAATGGAATATTGAACATATAACAACAAAATAGCTTGTATTACTAATGAATGAAGATGAGAAGCTTGAGTAGCAAAGTCTCAATAGTCTCTAGAAGTTGAACCTTTGTTACATTTAGTTTCCAGCCTTTTATAGGCCTTTTACAATGCTGCTGAGCTCTCAAAGGCTCGGAGTCTTAATCTATCCTCCCTGTCCCTTAACTGTTTGATTCCCTGAAGGCAAGCATTGCTCGAAGGTTTTCTCCTTCTGACAGAGGAATAACCACCTTCAGGTAGTTTGATGCGTTGTCTGGGAGCTCTCTCGTGCCAGAGATGCCCCATGATGTTTGTTTTGATGAGCTACGCTGTGGCCCTTGATATTTCTGTTTGTTTTGGACAGTTACGCGTGTTTTGTTGCGCTGTGCTGCGTCTCGCCCTCTTTGTCGGTTTGGGATGAGCTGTGCGTGTTGTGGCCCTTTCAAATGTTTAGCAATGCATGCTTTCTGTTCACACAGGACAACGCTTCCATATTGTGGATTTCTGGCAAAAATAATGATTGTTTCTGTTTTAAACAAAAAAAAAAACAACATTGAGAAATCCTGCTCCTCGTTGTCCTTTTCGGACTTCAAATGTCCTCAAAAAATGGTATATATATCTATCAGGTCCGCCCTTTGGGTCGTTGTTGCCTATCGCAGACGACCTGGTCCCTTTGTTCCTTTGTATTTTGAAATATACTTGAAAAACACTGAAAACACGTGAAAGTTGGCCTTTGGCGGACTTCAAACATTATAGATTTCATTCCCAAACCCTTTCGGGTCTGGGACTCATTACAATCGGCGCTGCCCTGTTTCCCTTTGTATTTCGTTATATAATGATAATACACAAAAATACATTAAAATTGGCCTTCCCACAGACTTCAAAATTTATGAAATATCATATATAATGTCGTCGAGTCCGGTCATCGAGTCGCACCAGGCCATGGTTAGCGCTCCTTAATGTTTCTCAGATAGCGATCCGACGATGTAACGTGGGCCGTCGATCTGAATGTGTGATCAATAGTCCACGTTTAATCGCTAATCGCAATCGCAGTGCCCACACTGTAATCGTCGATATGCCTCCGCCGATGCAACCCGTCGATCCGATCATCGGCAATCGTTGATCGGTGGTGTCTTGTGTCGATTCTTAAGTCATCCTCTTTGCAGCGTCGATTGCGATTTGCCACTTAGATCTAGGTCGTTGATCGGCCAGAACTAACAGCTGATGTGCATTGCTCAGTCCAAGTCTCTAATACTTGGTTTTTTTATTGTTTTAATGTGTTTTAGCCTCCCGATAGTGTTTTTATGCCCTTCCAAGGGCTCTTGGAATTCGATGGTTTTGACTTTGAATGATCCTTAAGAGGATTTTGAAGACTTCAAAAGGATATATGGATCCATTGGCATGATTTTAAGCAAATTTGGAGACTTTGGGGCATATTTGGATCCATTTTTGGGCCATTTGCCAACAAAGCTAACAGAACCAAGTCAAAGTGAGACAACCAAGACCTTTAGACCAAGATAAAGACCTTCAATCACCAAGTCAACCCTCCTTCCATGTATACAAACACTGCCAAAGTCAACAAGGGTCAACACCCTCAAAATATTCTCCAACTGAAATTTCGATCCCCCTGAAAAAGAACTTCGAATTTATGGTAAGATCATAAATTTCGACCCCCTATAGTTACCTTGAAACCCTAGAAGAACTCGTACATATGAGAGAAAGATGCCCAAAATCTTGTCTTTTCACTTCTTGAGTTTGTCTTCCTTCCTCTTGATTTCACACTTCTTTCTTTTCCTCTTTCACTACAGATTGAACTTGTTGTAAATGAATGCCAAGGAGATCGAATTTTCCTTCTATATATACATTTCATTGGGTCGAATTGCCCCAAACATGGCCGACTTGGTGAAGGAGGAGAAAATGACATTTTTTACTCAAAATAAATTTTCTTGACATGATACAAAAAGCTAAGAAGGGTCAAATATATATGATAATGACTCTCATGACTCAAGAAAAACCCTAGAAGCATTCAATGGATGCTTTGACCTAATAAACAAGTGAAAAGAGCATGAAACCCATGCTTTAAAAATAATTTTTATTTCTTTCTTTTTCAATATTTCAATAAATACATAAGGATAAAGTACAATAGAAATTATGAAGATCGACCATAGTTACATTTTCAACACTCCCTCTTAACTAGGGAGGTTCATAATTTTACAAACAAGTACAAGGATGAACTCAAATTGACATGTTCTTAGAAGAGTATCAACATGCACAATGCTAGGGTTCTAGATACCATCTATGCTAACTGTCAAGGTATCAACCCAACAGGGACTAAGGTGTCATCAAGACAACTTTCCACTATAGGTGCCATCAGACTACAACCAAGGTATCAATCCAGCTGGACATAGATACCATCTAGGCCTCCATGCCAAGACACCAACCCTCGCAAGGATATAGGTATCATCTAGGTCAAGATATCAACCCTAAAAATCGGTCTCCATATCATCAAGACCAAGATGCCCTCCCACATAGGGATCTAGACGTCATCTGGGCCAAACTATAACTAAGATCTCAATACCATGTAGGACAATATTTGCTCCCAAGTACCATCATACTGGCACATAACCGAAGGTATTAATCTCTCCCTCTCAATGAAATCAAATATATCCACCAATCCAAGCATGCTTCTAAAATATTGAAACTTCTTGTTGGGGAGAGACTTTGTCAACACATCAACTACTTTTTCATTTGTTAGAACATATTGTAGTTTCATGACCCCATCCTGTACCAAACTCCGAATATAGTGGTACTTATTCTTAATATGCTTAGTCCTAGCATGGAACACAGGGTCCTTAGAAATTTTGATGCTACTTTGGTTATCACAATTTATAACTATGGGATCCAAGGGCCCTCCAAACAAATATGACAGAAGATTCCTTAGCCAAACTGCTTCTTTTCCAACCTCACAAGCAACAACATATTCAACCTCAACACTACTCAACGCAACCAAGTCTTGTTATGACTCATCCAAGAAATCATTGTGGATCCTAGACTAAAACAACCACCAGTAGTGCTTCTTCCATCTGTCTCACTGCCACCCCAATCAGAATCGATGAAACTTGTTAATCAGATTTCCTTTCCATCATACTTTAGATAGTGATGAATAGTCCCACACAAATACCTCAAAATATGCTTGGCAACTATCCAATGATCATGACGTGGCTCCAACTGAAATTGACTTAGAACATTCACGACATAACATATATCGGGTCTAATATTCACCAAATACGTCAATGACACAACCAACTAATGATAACATGTGGGATCAATGAGGCTAGAGTCTGGACTTCTCAACTTATTTATGTTAGTGATCATTGGAGTTTTATAAGCTTGGAATCCATCATACCAATCTTTTGTAGAATCTTGATAACATATTTTCCTTAACCAAGATATATCTCTTCGGTTTTCTACCAAACTTCTGAGCCCAAATAATAATGCATAAGTCCTAGATATTTTATTTCAAATTTTGCTGCCAACATCTTTTTACATTCTTGAATCGTATGCTCCACACATGTAAGGAGTAAATCATCCACATATAATAGAATAATGATTGGTTCATTCTTCACTACCTTGATGTAGAGGTTTGAGTCTACAAATCTTTTGACAAATCCAATCCTTAAAAGATAGGTACCCATTCTAGCATACCAAGCTCTAGGTGCTTGCTTCAAGGCATATAGAGCCTTCTTCAATCTGCAAACTTGAGTTTCCCTACTATGTATCTCAAAACCTTCTAGTTGTTCAATGTACACTTCTTCATCAATGGTTCCATTCAAGAGTTGTTTTAACATCCATCTGATGGATGTTCCATCCCATAGTAGCTACTAAAGAAATCAAGGATTTAATAGTAGTGTACCTGGCTGTAGGAGCAAATGTTTCTTCGTAGTCCACTCCTTCCTTTTGAGAGAAACCCCTTGCTACAAATCTTGCCTTGTATTTATCTATGCTCCCATCAACAACATGTTTGATTTTGTAGATCCATTTAGAGGTGACAACAAATTTGTCACTAGGTCTAGGAACAATTTCCCAAACCCCATTCTTCATGATTGATTGATATTCTTCTTGCATGGCTTTCTTCCATTCATCATGATCAGCAGTTTGTTCAAATGTGGTTGGTTCTGCTTTAATCAATTTCATCATATATGTTGCATATCCAGAGTACCTCTTTGGTTTCTTGCTTTCTTTGAAAGTACCTTTTGCTACTCCATGTCCTTTGACATCTTCAAGTGTGGCTCTCAACCAAGCTGGCCTCTTCTTTACTTCAGGAATGATTGTAAGTTGAATGGGTTCACTTGGTCCTTCTTCTTCTTGATTTGTAGGTACTTTGTCATGTTGCTCTTCTTCATCAAAGAGTGGTATATCTTCTTCATCAAACTCAATGAGAATTTCCTTGGACTTCTTGTATGCAAAGCTTTCATCAAATATGACATCTCTGCTAACTTCAATTTGACGATCTTCTTTTATGTAGATTCTATAAGCCTTTGATGAAAGGCTATAACCGATAAAGATACCCTTCATACTAGTAGAATCTAACTTCTTTCTCTTATCCTTAGGAATATGAATGTAGGCAAGGCATCCAAATATTTAGAGATGATCTACATTTGGCTTCTTCCTTGAAAATGCTTCTTCTAATGTCATATTTTCAAGAATTCTACGAGGACTTCTATTTTGTATATATACTATCGTCATAGTTGCTTCTCCCCATAAGAATTTTGGAAGGTCTTGGTCATATATCATGGTTCTAATGCATTAT
Organism: Pinus tabuliformis; assembly: GCA_031772625.1. NCBI lineage: Eukaryota > Viridiplantae > Streptophyta > Pinopsida > Pinales > Pinaceae > Pinus > Pinus tabuliformis. The sequence continues at coordinate 929,286,089 of CM062804.1, forward strand.
TCAATGGTCCTATTATTTCTCTCTGCTACACCATTTTATTGAGGATTATAGGGAACTATGAGCTCCCTCTTAATACATGCTTCCTTACAAAAGGATATGAGGTCCTTAGATGTATACTCACCACCATTGTCAGATCTAAGGGTCTTTATCTTCCTTTCTGTCAATGTCTCCACTTCTAATTTGAATTCTTTGAGATTTTCAAAGACTTCATCCTTAGATTTGAGAAGATAAATCGAAGTCTTCCTAGAGTAATCATCAATGAAGATCACATAATATAGATGGCCCCCAATAGACTTATCTACCATATGTCCATACACATCGGAATGAATGAGGTTTAATACTTCTTTAGACCTTGTGCCACTGCTTGTAAATGGTTCTTTGTATTCTTTCCCAAATCACATCCCTTACATACTCCTTCATGGTCCTCCTTCAAGTTGGGGATGCCTTTCACCATTTGACTTAGGGAGGGCAATATTTTATAATGAAGGTGTCCATACCTTCTATGCCAAAGCTCAAAGGGACTAATATCCATGTGAACAAGAGCTTGAGGAGGAGGTGTTAGAAGTTTATACAACCTCCCCTCACGAATCCTAATAACCTTAGCCTTTTTAATACTAGAGTCCTATCCCCAAACACAAACTTTTCCATGATTCTACAAAGGCAATTCTATATCCTTGGTCTTCTAGACAAGAAATAGAAAGTAAATTCTTTTTCAAACCTGGGACATAGAGAATGTTGTTGAGATGAATTTTTCCACCATCTTCTAGTTCCAATGAAGTATATCCAAGACCTTTAATTGCATAACTCTTCTTGTCTCCAAGCTCCACTGAATGAGATGATGATCCTTTTGATATGGTTTGAAGTTTTTCATATTCTCCTATCATGTGTCTTGAGGCTCCACTATCAATGATCCAAACATTGTCATCATCAAATGTACATGTAAGTGCAGAAAAGATTCCTTTATATTTTACTCCTTTTGATATATTGTAGATGACCTTGATACCAAAGCTTCTTGCAACTTCCAAGAGACATTTAAGGTTCTTGAGTCCCATCTTCAAATATCTTTCCATTAATGAGGTATGCTTAAATAGATCTTCATTTCAAGAGTGCTTTCTCTGAAAATTCCAAACTAAAATCCGATTGCAGCAATTGGAAATTATTCTCCTAATTGATAGTTTAATTTAAAAATTTATATTTTGTTTGCTACAGAAAATACTGAATAAATCACACTACAATCTACACAAATAAAATTGTGGAAGAATAAATGCTGGAATAAATGTTAGCACACACCAATAAAAATAACACAGTTATTTTTGGATAAAACTCCTCGGAAAAATCCAACTTGGGAAAATCAGTGCACTAGATGAGGGTTTTAATATTATGCAACAATAAAAAAACTGAGTACAATCTGGATGCCTGAAATTAGCAATCCACAACAAGAAAATCTACGCAAAATACTAAAGGGAATTTCCCTTCTCCCACAAGCACTCTCTGGCACGACTTGTCTTCAGAAAATTGGTCGTCCAAACCCCAACATCAACCCTCCTGTGTTGCCTTTGTGATGTCTCCCACGCATGTGGCTTGAAACTTCCTCTGATGAAGTCATTCTGCCTCCAGCTGCTGAGGAAATCGTCTCTCCATCCTTATGCAACATCTGCCCGACCTTTGGAACTGAGAACAAATTTTCTCACCAGCAAATCGATCTACCTTGTTGAAGCTACTGCGCAGAGCCTCTATGCTGCCTCTCTGGGATAACTTGGCTCTCTTGCTGCTGCCTCTCCGGATCTGGAAATATTTCCTCCAGACTCGCTGTCCCTTCCCTTCTCACACTGCTTCGATCTCTAGCTCTCTCTTCGACAACTGACTACTGCTACTCTGGAAATCAATCTGCTCAGAAATTGACTTCCTCTTATAATCCTCTATTGGAGCACCAACGACCAAGATTAAAACTTAATCAATGGCTAGGATCATCTCTGTATCGATTCATGTGAGTTTCTAGATGCTTCTCGCCTTGACTTAATTAATACTGATTAATTAACCATATTCCCTAAGTTTGGACTTAGGAAATATTTAGAAACTAGTTAATAATCTAATTAAGTCATTTCTATGCGGAATTTCCAAAAATGATTTCTAGGTTTTGGAGATATCATGTATTCTAGCCTCTCCAAAAACTTTCAAGACTAGAGCACATATGATGCTATAAAACTAACACTCCCTCTTAGCGAGGAATGTGTTCTAATGCGACTGCACACCCTGTCTCTGCATCACTTCCTATCACGCTGATGATGTCTGACCATACTGCCCACCAAACACTACGCAACTTTGATATACGTTGCATCTGTGTTGCTGCTGGCCTTGCTGAACTGTTTCCAACACTGCATCTGCACTGCAACTCCCTCTCATTTGTTGTTGCTGCAACTGCAACTGAAAAGCATCCAAAATATTGAATCAACTGTTATCAGTATAATGCATTTGTCACCTGAGTCTTTGACTACTGCTAGTATTTTCACTGTCACTGAGGAATCTACGTTGTTGTTGACTCTGCATTGTGCCAACTACACTGTTGCCAACTCTGCACTACTAGTCTCTGCAACTGTCACCCAGGCACTTGACTGCATCAACTATCATTGATCCATCCTGCTATTTAATAATGTGGGCCCCCGTAGCAAGGTATTGATCCATGAGGTGGACTCCTCAAAGATCCTGCCCATTTGTAGCGCTCTGGGGCTACAATACCAAGTCACCCAACCTCACTCCTGGAGGTATATCGAGAAACATAGTGAATTCTTCCTCCAGTCTAGAGGAAAGCCTATCGATCTTTGTTGAACCTACCTATTGGCCCTACTTCTGCTCCTTGTCCTTCTTCCTGAGAGGACACTAGGCACTGTAGTGACCGAGCTCACCATACCTGAAGCACTTCACCTTTGACATGTCCTTCTTCTTCCTCTAATCTCCTTGTCCCTAACTGGGACCCTTTGATGCGAGGGCCACATTCTCCTCCTCCTTCACCGTCTTCGATCCGCTATTACTACCATTGATGGAGATCTTTAATAGAGCTCGTCTCAGCTCCTCCTGCTGCAAATCAGCCCACATCTTGTCCTAATATGGTAACTTGTATCTACCCAATATGCTTTGGACAAAGACCTGCCAGTCCTCCGAGACATTATTGAGTGCCAATCTCACAAGCTCTATGGGTTGAGGCACTGCCCCAATAACTGACAACTGGTCCCGGACCTCTTGAATCCTAGTGAGGAAGGGGTATATGCCTTCCCCCTTCTGCATCTAGATGAGTCTCATCTTCTCCTCTAGGTACATCTTATGCTGCTCAAAAGTACCTTGGTACAATGTGGAGAGAGCATCCCACATCTGCTTGGCAGTATCTTTGCCAGCTATATGTGAAACAACATGATCCCAGACTCCATCTAGGATCAATTGTTTCGACCGTGCCATCTCCTTCTTGTACTCTTTTTACTGACCTGCATCCTGAGTAACTGCCACCATTGCATCAATATAGGCTTTCAGGCCATAGTCATCTAGAAGGAAGGACATGCTTGCCTTCTAGATGACGTAGTTGGAAGCTCCTGCATCCAACCTATCCTGATCACAAAGCCTTGCAGTGGCCATCTCAATGAATTGTTGAAAACTTCCTCTTTCCTTCTACTCGACTACTACTCTACTACTTGCAATCCCTTCTGGAATGAGGAGATTTGCTCACAACCTCTGTTGATCTGCAAGGAAAATCAAACTTCATTGAGACTAGAAGTTCCCTGAGGAAAATTTCCCCTCTGTGCGTGTTCTTCCCTCTTCCACCCTGACGTTGGCTCTACTCTAGCAAACTGCTGCAAAAACCTCTACGTCCAGCTAGAGATCTGCCCAACAAAAGTACTGAGTTGCTCCCTCTGCCTTTGGAATCACTTGATCTGGAAGGATCGAATTTTTCTACCCCACTTAAAAAACACAAACCTCCACAAGCAACTTGGCCCCTTGGAAAAAATATTGTGTTTCCCTTGGGAATTTCGACTATTGCCCTTGCTTAGCAACAAAATTCCTTTCCTTCATTTCTGAGCTCTCCATTTGATTAACTACGCTCTGATACCATGTGAAAATTCCAAACTGGAATCCTATTGCAACAACTGAAAATTATTCTCCTGATTGTTAATTTAATTTAACAATTTACTTGTTGTTTGCTACGACAAATAATGAATAAATGACATTGCAATCTTCACAAATAAAACTGCAGAAGAATAAACGTTGGAAGAAATGTTAACACACACACATAAAAATAACATGGTTATTTTTGGACAAAAGTTCTCGAAAAACCACTGTTTGGGAAAACCAGTGCAATAGATGAGGGTTTCAATATTATGTAGCAGTTGAAAAATATGAGTACAATCTGGATGCCTGAAATTGGCAATCCATAGCAAGAAAATTTAGGCAAAATACTTAAGGGAATTTCCCTGCTCCCATAGGAAATCTCTGGCACGACTTGCATTCAGAAAACCATTTGTCCAAACCCCAGCATGAGCCCTTCTGCGCTACCTCTGTGTTGTCTCCCACACATGTGGCTCGAAACTACCTCTGATTAAGTTGTTATGCCTCCAACTGCTAAGGAAATCGTCTCTCCGGCCTTCTGGAACTGAGAATGATTTTTCTCACTAACAAATCGATCTGCCTTGCTAAAGCTATTATATAGAGCCTCTACGCTGCCTCTCTGGGATAACTCGACCCTCTTGTTGTTGCCTCTCCGAATCTTGAAATCTTTCCTCCGAAAATCATTGTCCCTGCCCCTCTCACACTGCTTCGATCTCTAGCTCTCTTTTCGACAACTAACTGTTGCTACTCTAAAAATTGATTTGCTTAGAAATCGAACACACTAAAGTGTCTTCTCCATCACCACATCGACCTCCTCTTATAATCCTTTGTTGGAGCACCAACGATCAAGATTAAAACTTAATCAATGGCTAGGATTATCTCTGGACCAATCTATGTGAGTTTCTAGATGATTATCGCATTGACATGATTAATATTGATTAATTAACCATATTCTCTAAGTTTAGACTTAGGAAATATTTAAAAACTGGTTAATAATCTAATTGAGTAATTTCTAGGCTGAATTTCAAGAAACAATTTATGGGCTTTGGAGATCTCATGTATTCTAGCCTCTCCACAAATTTTCAAAGCTAGAACACATCTGATGCTACAACAACTAACACTTTCCTTCAAGTATTCCTCCTTTCAAAAGATAACCGACAAAGTGATCTTCAAACAGTCCTTTCTTCACCTTAGCTCTAATACCATGTTGAGAAATCAATATATGTAGATTATTAGGGTTTTGATTCCTCTTCCTTGATAATTACTTGTGTTTAGTGTTGGCTTATTTACTTCTTTATTATTTGATCTTTCATCAAACAATTATCAAATAAAAAATACAAGAATATCCAAGAACAAGAGACACAAATTGTAGGCACTCAGCTAAGGAAAAAACTACTCTCCAAGGGGAAAACCCAGTCAAACCCTTTTTCTTCAATAGAACCAAGTCAAAGTGTGAGACAACCAAGACCTTTTGACCAAGATAAAGACCTCCTCCAACCACCAAGTCAATCCTTCTTCCATGTTGACAAACATTGCCAAAGTCAACAAGGGTCAACACCCTCATAATAGTCTCCAACTGAAATTTTGGCCCCCCTGCAACAAAACTTCGGACCTACGGTAATATTAAAAATTTCGCCCCCTTGCAGTTACCTAGAAACCTTAGAAGAACTTGCACGTGTGAGAGAGAGATGCCCAAAAACTTGTATTTTCACTTCTCCTTGAGTTTTTCCTTCCTCTTGATTTCACACTTCTTTCTTGTTCTATTTCATTACAGATCGAACTTGTTGTAAATGAATGCCAAGGAGGCTGAGTTCTCCTTCTATATATATAGTTCACTAGGTCAAGTTGCCCCAAACAGGGTTGACTTCATAAGGGCAAGGTCGACTTGGTGAAGGAGGAGAAAATGACATTTTTGACTCAAAATCAATTATCTTGACATGATACAAAAGCCTAAGAAGGGTTAAATATATATGATAATGAATCTCATGACTCAAGAAAAACCCTAGAAGCATTTAATGGTTTCTTTGACCTAATAAACAAGTGAAAAGAGCCTGAAATCGATGCTTCAAAAATATTTTTTCTTTCTTTCATTTTTAGCATTTCAATAAATACATAATGATAAAGTACAATAGCAATTATGAAGACCGATCGTAGTTACATTTTCAACAGATTGAACATCAGGCATCCTGGAAACCAATCTTCTAACTTTAGGCAGGGCTTCATAATGTAAATGTCTCAACCTTCGATGCCATAGCTCACTTTGATGATTGATATCATGGAACATTTCTTGCAGTGGTTTCCATTGACTCCATTGCGTCCTTCAATTATTGATCTCAAGGTGAAAGAATCCCTCATGCAAGATTTTGTAGGCCAAGTGAGGACCTTTCCTTTTATGAAAGTTACTCCCATCCCTTTGTCTTCCAAGGCAAATATAGATACCAAGTTCTTCTTTAATCTCGAAACATACATAACATCATGTACAACAAATTCCCCAAAGTCCAAATGAAATTTAACAGAACCTAAGCCCTTCATAGGATGAGTGGAGTTGTCTTCAAGGATGATCTTTAGATTTGTCTCCCTCTCAACCAGATTTGGGAGGACTTCTGGGTATCTAGAGAAATGTCGAGAAGCCCCACTATCTCCCAACCAATGATCACAAGAATCTAGAGGAGAAGAACTAGAAAGAGCATAAATAAGAATATATTCAAATTGAGTAGCAACTACATTATTTGCATACATGAGTTCCTTGACCTCTTTTGAGGACAATGGCCTTCTTCCCGATTGTCAAGAGCATCTCTTCTTCTTCTATCATCTCCTCTTCTTATATCATTGAACCTGTTGTTGGTGAAGCCATGATTGCTGTTTTAATTGGACCTTGGAGCATCTCTCTTTTTTGAACAATCTCGAGCATAGTGACCATGCTTGTGACAATTGCAACATTCAATTCCTTAATATTCTATTTGAGTCCTTTGATCAAGGGGCATGCTTTCTTAAACTAGATGGTCTTCCTTTTCCTTTTCTCATCTTGTCTTGTGCAACAAATGCAGAGGGTTCTCCTTCTTCATGCTTTTGAATCCTCCTTTTGGAGATCATCATGGTTTCTTCTTGGGTAAATTTTCCAACCACCTCATCAAATGTAAAAAAAAAAAAAAAATCAGTGTTGCTTATAGTAGCAATGAAGGTTTCCCAAATAGGAGGAATACCTTGAAGAGTGACCAACACTAACTCTCTATCAAATTTAGGCTCACCAGCAGTCTGCAATTGATCCCTTAGTTGGGATATCCTCATGACATAGGATTGCACAGATTCCCCCTTGTTCATCTTCATGTCCTTGAGTTGATTCTTCAAGGAGAGGATATGATTCAAATTGTTGACCTCATACATCCCAACCAACTTATCATAGATGTCCTTAGACTTATTCAATTTTCCAACATAAGTAAGCAAATAATATTTCAATGAATCAATAAGAATTTTCTTGGCTTTGAGCTCATCTTTCTTATATTTGGACTTGGTAGCAGAAGGAGCATTTTATGGTGGCTCGGGTACTTTTCCTTCCACATTCCAAAACATCATTGTTAATTAGTATGACTTTCAACGTGATCTCCCAAGCTGCGAGGTTAGATGAGTGACCCAACTTCTCTGTGTCTTTGAAGTAAGAGGTAGACATATTGACCAAGTCAATTAGGCTCCTTTAGCATCTTCCAAAGATGATTGCTCTTGTCTCTTGATTCCTTGGGTGTGTCTTCACCTTAGCTCTAATACCATGTTAATTTTCCACTATTTTATGTTATTACAATCACTTATCCTAATCTTTTCATTAGTTAGAAACCAAATTTATTCCTTGGGTTTGTCTTCACCTTAGCTCTAATACCATGTTAATTTTCCATTGTTTTATGTTATTACAATCACTTATCCTAATCTTTTCGTTAATTAGAAACCAAATTTATTCTTCCAATGATAAATAGAAATCGTAGATAGAACTATAAATGCAATGTACTATAGAAGACAATCAAGAGAAATAACAAGAGACGCAATATTTGGTCAAAGACCAAGGAAAAACCCCACAAGGGGGAAAACCCTTTCAAAATACTCTTCTATTCGATTGTCATCAAATGTTTAGCATAGAGATTACAATATTCCAATTCATTAATCAAGGGTCAAAGTCAAACCCTTAACGATCCAACAAAACCAACCAATCAATATCTAGATGATGAGGCCAATAGTCAAATCTAGTCAACAAGTCAAATTTGCAATTCTAGTCAAAGTCAATGACAACAACAACAGTCCCAAATGGTCAACGATCAATGGTAAAATTGCCTCCAAAAGGGCTTAGTTAATTGTCCAAAATTGCAGCCTTGAATGCTGATCAAAATGCAGTGAAAATTGTCCCAAAATAATCCTCCAAAATCAGTCAAAGTTTGTTGAAATCCTTGTTGCAAAACTACAGTCAACCAAGGTCAAAGTGCCCAGAAATATTTGTCCTCCTTGCCAAAGAATTCAGTGTCCAAAATAGATCCAAAAACTCAATTCAAACCAAGTCAAACTCTTCCCAAAAACCAAAAAGTCAACACTGGTCAAGGTTGGTCCAAGACAGATTTCAAACCAATCAGAAATTTGCTCTCTTGCTCGCACGTGTGAAAGAGACCTGCAATATTTCAAAAGTAGTAAAACATCCAAAGAGAAGAAGATGTGTGCGATGATGTCCAAATGAGGTTGTCTTGACTTGACATATATGTGTGTGTGTGAGAGAGTGAGTGAGAGAGAGAGAGAGAGATTTTGGAAGTGGCTTTTCCTTTTCTAGGCCAACTAGTACTTTTGTGTCCTTGTGGTTTTTCCATCAAAATAATATTTTTTCTTAACCAAATTAAATTCTTATGAGGGAAAAGAGGGTATTCTCTAGATGAGGAAGGTTGTCCAAAGGAGGGAATTTGTCCCCGAGCTGCCAAATTAACACTTGATTGGGGTTGTAGTCCCTATGTCACTTTGACCTAAATTAGGAAGAATGGTGTGATGGACAAACATTTTCCTATGTCATTGTATAATGACCTAATTAGAGTTATAGTCCCTGTGTCACTTTGACCTGTATGGGAAAATGGTTTGGTAGAGGACAATCGTTCTCTCTATGTCATTGTATAGTGACCTAATTAGGGAGGTTATCCCTGTGTCACTTTGACTTGAATTATAGAGAATGGTCCTAGAGGTTGTAACCTCCCAACATCTTGCTTTAATCTCTTTCTATAGTGAGCTTGTTGGTATTTCACCTAGACTATGGTTATAGTTGTTTGATGGTGAACCATGATTATGATGATGCTAGTGATTTTAATATTGATGATGATGTTTATCTTAACCTTGATATTTCCTTGGAGAATTTTGTCAACTTGATATTATCTTGTTAGTCATTATGAATATCTTCCTAGCTAAGAGGGAGTGTTGCAGTTTGTAGCTATGGTCAATCTTCATATTTTACATTTATCATTGATGTGCATGTAAAGCATGATCTTCATGCTCGAAATTATTTTTATTTATTAAAAAAGTGGATTTAAATTTTATTTGAATCCCCAAGTGTCCAAGTCGGCCTCTATTCTCCTCAAGTCAGTTTTGCCCCATTTGGCACCCATTTTGCCTCATGTTTGGCTATAAATTGAAGCTCTTCGTCCTCCTCGAGGACATAGCTCACACAACAAGAATAGCAATTCATTTGAGCATATACAAGCAAACCTTGCACATCCAAATCAAGGAAAGAAGTAGATAAAAGAAGGTTATTATATTACATATTATCTATGTGAAGAATGAAGCTTTTGTCTTGTCTCAGATAGGAACCTGTGGTGACTATTGAGCAGATATGAACCTATGATTCCAAACCTATGGTGATACATGGGAACATATCTGAACATGTGGTAATACTTATGAACATGTCCAAAACTATGGTAATACTTGTGAACAGTCTAAACCTGTATGAACATATATTTGAACCTGTAAAGAGATCTAAACTTGTGAGGCATCCACATCTGTGAAGAGATCTGAGCATGTGAAGATATCCAAATTGGTACATAAGTCTATGTTCTATTGTGCGACAGAGATCTGATCTAATACAGAGAATTTGTGATCATTCATGAGGTTGAAAATTGTGACAAAGGGCTAGCTTGGACACTTGGTGAAGCTGACCATAACTTGACTTTGACATGTCTTGTTGGATTGGTTCTCTAAGGAAAGGAGATCGTTTGGTTTTCCCCTGGTGGGTTTTTCCCTAACCACTAGCCTAATTTCTGGTGTCTCTTGTCTATTATGCATTGTGATGTCTAATTTCTTGTCATTGTTATTAGTTGAGTTTTTGAAGTGTGTTTATTTAATGAAGAAGAAAAATTAAAAAGAAGCCCTAATAATTAATGAATAATTTTATTAGTAGAAGTAGTACTTATACACATTATACTTGTTTCTCAATAAGTAATATACACAAATCAAATGTTGAACTTTATTTCCGAAGTAGTTATGTACTTTTTACCCTTTAATTAAAGTGATTAATTAAACAAATGTTATAGGAACAAGTGTCATATGAAGTGAGTTATGGTTTTTTGGGCATGTGGTATTGATATATCATGATATTGGCCCATGGTAGTTTAACAAAGTCTATTTAAAAATTAAGAATCTCTATGTAAAAGTGGTGAATCTCCATGGTTAACAATATGGGTCCAGGTTTTTTAAATATATTTTAACTTATATATTCATTCTTTTTATTATTATTAATAATAATAGTTTAAAATAAAGTTATAATTTAATTAGTTTTATGTTTTTTTTTGTAACTTTAGAATCATGTATCATGAAATAAATATTTTGATGTTTCTTATGGATTAATATCTATCCACATCTACCAATCGTTTAATTTATAGAGCTACATACTATTTTACACTAATTAATTAATTAACTAAAATACATGGGAAAAATACTTCAACAGTGTAATAATATTTCAGAAAACAAGTTAAATTTAATAATAAATTTAATTAATTTGAAGTATGTGACCCTTACCTCATCTCTATTCAAACATGTTTACACCGGCTCATGTTTACAGTATCTGGGCAATAAAGACTTCGCCTTGTGGTACAAAAAAGGCTCTATTTGCTCCATACAAGGCTCTACGATTTGGCAAAGCTTCCGCAAAATACAATCCTTTTTCTTACAACATCTCTCATGGAGTTTCCAGAAATGAACCCAATCTTTGGAGCTCGGGAGGAATGTTCTATTCCACAGGAAACTAAAAACGCCTTACATCGTGCAGGCATCTTCGTATGGGGACAAGTCATTGCAGCCTGGCAGGGGCCTTCACCTATATGGAAAGAAGCACATAGTATGGGTCTATAAGGACAAGAGGCCCTACAATGGAACAAGGTTTTGGAAAACATAAAAAATATAGGAATTTGCCATACGGAGTCCCATGACTATCTCACATGGAAGGGGAAAAGGAGGACTGATAGTATAAGTGTTGTTGATACCTATTTATCTTTATCCAATATACCACCTCCCCAAACAGGTCGGAAATTTCCCACAGCTTTATGGAAAACAGGAATTCCAAGCAAAATCATAATTTTCTCTTGGTTAGTTTTTCACAATAAAAACCTCATATGGGAGAATCTGCAGAAGAGGCAGTGGCAAGGGTCGGGCATTTGTTCTATCTGCAAAGCTGAAGCTGAAAACAATGAGCACATCTTCCTACAATGCAATCTCACCACTCAGATATGGAAAAACTTATCTAACTTTTTTGGTTTATGTTTTATAATGCATTCTTCCATAAAGGACTCACTGGAATGGTGGAGTGCATAGAAGGCTTCCTGGAGATCCATCCCCTTAATATGTATATGGACAATTTGGAAATGGAGGAACAATTTCTTGTTTCAAAACAAGAAAGAAGAGTTTCAGCAAATCACTCACAAGGTTATCTCATATTACAACGTTTACATGCCACATCTCAAATAGTTAAGTAGTAAGCCCCGTGGGCATAGCAACCCTCTACTAGAGCAATGGGTTTTTTTTATGGTGCAACACAAAAAGGTATATGCGCTTGTGGTTTTTTCATTTCCATGAATGAACATCTAAAATACAACCTTTGCTGGAATGAAGGGAATGGTACCAACAACAAAGCGGAGGCAATGGCAATTTGGGGTCTTTTATGTTACAACAAATTTCTAAACATCCTTGTTTTACATATATATGGAGACTCCAAAATTATAATTGACCATGTCTTAGGGAAGATATCCATAAATAACCCTCTTCTAATAGGATGGATGAAGAGAATTGAGATCCTCTGGCAAACACAAAATGGATACTCTATTCAGCATGTTGACAAATCCCATAATGAGCAAGCTGACAGATTATCAAAAAAGGTCTGTCCCAAGAACTTGGCAAATGGCATATGGATATTCTCTTGGAAAACAACACCTATAACATGGAAGACTTTCTCCTTCCAAGAACATAATACTGAACACTTTTTCTCTTTTTTGTCCTGTTGTTGCATTACTACTGCCTGGCCACTGGGCATTATACAGTGTCCTCTATGAAGTGGGATTTCTCTCCTTTGCACATGGTGACTATATTTTTTTTACAATAGGGTTTATATGTTCCAAGTTTTGCGTTGTATCCTATCTTTTTCTGTTATTGTTTCACACAGCGTCCATATATTAGTTTTATATTCCTTCCTTCTAATGTTTGGGGGAAGACGATTCTCGCTGTTTCTACATGATGCTTATTGTCTATGATATTGGCACTTGTTTTGCTGGACTACTTGTAATTTTTGTAAATTCTCCTTTGTTATTAATATAAATAGTGCTTTTTTCATACTACCAAAAAAAACAACAACAACAACTTATGATGGATGATTTATAGAGAGTGTAATATTCTCGTTATGTATATTAAATAATAATAAATTTGTTAAATACCATTTAATAGTATTTTGTTTTAATATATTTATATCATTAAAAATGAGTAGGCTCATGCAGTGTATGATGTATGATTTGATAGAGTGGGATGTAATATTTTCTTTATGGTTATTAAACAAGATCGTATAGCTAGCGTTCTTGTGTAGTTTAGTGATTGAAATTTGAACGGTATGAACCAACTGCCACATTTAAACAAGGACTATATTGTAGATATTCTTAGTTTAAATATAGCTAAATTAGAGTGAAAAACTAAATTTTCATTGGGGGTGATTGAGAGAAATGTAATCATAATAATAGGCAAAGTATAAGTCTTAGTTTTTAATTTTATGTGTGTAAAGTGTTGAGTTTGATTGTATTAACCTTATGTTAATCATATTTTTTAAGTTTATTGTTTCATAGCTAATATTCTTTTGACCAAATCATTATACAAAATCATCAAGTTTTGGAAGTCAAACAATCATAATGTAAAATTATGATGTTGTTAAATTGAAACATTCTCATACTTGTATTTAATGTGGTAAAACCAAGTGTCTTGCACAGTTGCGAAAATGTACATCAAATTTTAGTTATAATGTACCAATACACTCGTCAAACTATTTTTCATATTTATTTATAGTTTAATTCTTATAACTATAAAAATTAATAAAACTAATCAATAATTGTTTAAAAAACTTGAATCAAAGTAAGAATTATCCCATTAAATTTCAAGCAATAAAAATTAATTATAAATTGTTTAATTGTATAATTTACTTTAATGATACTAAAATTTATTTATTTAATTTTGTTTTTAAATAAACATGAAATATCACCAAGATATACAAAAGGAAAATTAATGTGGAGTCTATTTATCTTTCTTTTTTTCTTTTTTTTTTATGTAAAATTAATTAAAGGTTTTAAATTTATATTTTGTTGTACAATGATAATTAAAATTAAATTTAGTCGTAGTCTAAATAGATTTCTTTTTTGCCCTGAAAATCATAGAAATTCTGGCAAGATAAAATCCATGAGAGATTTTTGTAAATCCAGGTTACAGTTGTCAAACTTCAAGATTTTGGGTGCCCTGGAGGTTTTTGATGGTACTGAATCCATTTCCACCATTGAAAACATGATTCAAACACGGCTACTACAAGATTTTTTGAAATTTTTTTACCCGGATTGTGACCACTTTTGACCGTTTGGGCAAATCCTCTGCTTCAGTATGCTTCTTCTTAAATTTATATTTTTAATTACAAATATATTGTATTTTGTTGTAGAGTTTTCTCTGACTATGTTACATTGTGGTTTTGTATCCAAGAGCAAATTTTTCATTGAATAGGAAAAACACAAGAGCTCTCTTAGTGGTAAGATGTATGGATAAACAATCATTAGTAGATCTTATTAAGATTTTCATGGCTTAATACTTGTTCCTTTGATAACTACAACAATTGTAGTGCTTCACAAATTACAATTAAAGAGAAGAAACACGGGGTGTGATCATATGGTTGTGATTTTGAATGGACAATTTTGAAGGCTAGTGCACATTTTATAGAAATTAAAATTAAAGGGAAAAAATGAAAGTGTGATTATATGGTCATGATTATGTTAGCTTTTGATATAGATAGTAAAAAATTGAAATCTAACCTTAGATTTAAGGAGGTGAATCAACATTAAATAAAATAATGATATACATTTATACTATAATCATGAAAACCACTAAATTTATTTATATTTTTTTATTTTTTGTTTGAATGGTAAGCTATTTACTATAATTTCTAATTCAAGTTTTCTAAATAAATTCTATATATATTATTTTTTTATATAAAATAATAAAAATTGTTTAAATTAATATATTAAAATTATTTTTAATCTTTATTTTTTTTTGTAAGTTTGGTAAGAATGCATCTTCATCATGTCCAACTTCTCACCCCGATCGGGGGGATAGCACAAGATTTGAACCCAAAACTTCCAGTTCAATGAAACTTCATGGGGGGATAGCAGAATATTAGAACCCAAAACTTGGTTTAGTGAGACTTCATTTCCACGACCATTGTCAATTGAGCTACTCCAAATAGAAAAAATTATTTATAATCTTTTAATCATTCAATTTTTTTTTATAAATTTATTTCATTAAACAAAAAACTTTAATACAAATAAAATATTAAGAATAGATAAAACACTTTATCATGAATTTTGTTTAAAATGTTATAAAAAATTTCTTACATATTAGCTTATATAATATACTTTATCTATTACACTACAGATAATTGGCTTATATAAAGATATGCTCAAGACCTCTCCTCTCCAAACTCTCAACTCACATTACAAATTATAAATTAAACTAATTATCTATATACAAACATGCAGTTTTATTTCAAAATAAATTTTATTAACAAATAAAATATATGTGTTTAAAAAAAAATATTTCTTTTAGATTTGATAAATATGAATATTAGTAAAATTATATTCTTCTTAAACTTATACATAGATTTTAAATAAAATGAATATTATAGAATCCAATTACATTCCTCCACCATATGATGTAATAATGAAGCGTGTCCATTAATAATAGACGGTTATGTATTGGTTGTATGGGAAATGTACTAGATGTGTGGGAAATTTAATGCTGATAATACTGAACAAAAGAGGAAAGAGATATCGAGCAATGAAACGAATAAAAATGAGAATTATTAGTAGAGCACGCTGAATCGATTAGGTGTCGAGTTTTGAGGTTCCTCTTAACAACCAATTGTTCCATCCTTTGGGCTACAAAGTATGTTTCAGATATTCTGTGGAGGTTTTTGATTTCTGTGGGCTTTCGGCATTTGGTTCTGTTTCGCTTTAGTTGACACTATCTTTGAATTCCAAGTATATGGGTTGCAACAGGAATTTTATTCCCTATCTTCTCTTTTTCTATATACTTCTAGGATTCTGGGTTTGATAGCATGTTTCTATATAACCTCTTGCACTTTGTTCTCTGTCGCATTTTTCTTATTTTCGCCACTGCACTTTATATCCTCTTTTGTATATATGTGACCCATTTCCACCCTCTGTGACATCGTCCATATGCCACCTGGGTTTGATACAATTTGAGACACTTCGTCTGTCTTCTTCACTAAGGAGGGACCTTGCCTGCTCTTTAATGCTTTTTCTTTCATCCGGGACTAGTGGTCGTGCATCTGCTATATCACCAGACCTTGCAAAAATTTTGGCTTCCGGGTATGTAATTTTTGGATGACCTGCAAAGGCTGTTATTGTTGTTGTTGCAGCTAAGAGTCTGTAATTTTTCTCCATCCTCTGGTCTTCTCCCGCTTGAATTGGTCATTCGGCTCTAGTCTCTTGCTTGGTTTCATTTTCCCAGTACCGGGATTGTTCTATTCTCTGGCAGTTTGTATTGTCCCAAGGCTAATAGGTGGAATTTACTACCGGGATCACATCCCATTATCAGGACCTGTCTGTCGGACACTTCCCCATGTGCTCTAGGATACTCGTATATCGCCCCTATATATCTGGTATTATTCCCCGTGTCAGTATCCGCCTTTTTGCTCGATTTCGATGACCTCCTGATGGCATACTTCAATTTTGGTTGTATGTAGTTTTATTCTCTACATGAGCCCATATCCTCATGAACATTCCTTCCAGTTCCCGAGGGGGTCGTAGTTATTTCTGGAACTTGTTTATTTCTTTTCACAGCGACCTGCCTGTACATCCCCATTTATTACTGTCAAACTACGCTTTTGGGATCCGTTTGTGGTCTTTTCCTGCACTGTGGGGTTATCGCGGGACACTACTCCGACTCATCTGCCAATGAGGCCCTTATACAGGCCACGATGGATGCCGAATCACACCTCCTGCATTCTGCTGGTGCTGACCATCGGGGTGGCCCATGATCACTGGATGCTTGGCACAACATTCTGGGTGATGTCCGTATGCCAGATGGCGACCATGCGTCCCTCCTTTCGCAAGGTGGCGAACATGCTGCATGGGGATGACATTCCAAACATAAGCAATGTTCTATTAAAACCACCTCCCCACCACCTGCATTGTCTTTGGATAATGTTGTACTGATTGATAGGATTACTAGTCTGCAGAAGCGCGCTCTCGTAGGAAGGTGGTACTTCTCATAAGTTAGTGACCCAGACATGAGAGATTGGGTAGAGAAGAAGTGGAAATCGATGCTAGGATACATGTCGACTGTTGTGCGGCTTTTGAAAGGTTGGTATAGTTTCCATTTTCTAAGTCAGGAGGACTTGGAAAAAATCAAATCAGTGCCATGGATTAATGGAAAGAGTTTCCTGGCGCTACATCACTAGTACATTGGATACAATTCACTCCACAACATGCCACAAAACAAGCTCATCTGGGTGAAATTACCGGGTTTACCAATTGAGCTATGGACGAAGCAAGTGCTTATGGATATTGGTAACACTATTGGAAAATTTGTTTATGTAGATCCTCAATGCTTAGGGGCTTTGGACAAATGGGTGGCTTGGATCCTGATTGAAAAGGAATTCTGTGGCAACTTTCCAGACCATATTGCTTTGTTCTGGGGCAAGACTCAACTATCATAGAGATTGGACTTCTGGGGGGTTCCTTTCCGATGTTCACATTGTCACCACACCGGACATCTATTAGCACAATGCCCACGTCGGCCAAGAGGACGATTACATGGCAGGGATTTTTCTAGTGCATTTTCGAAGTCTCATTATGGGGAAGTTGACCTGCACAAAACATTCGACATGGTTTTTCTACTCGGAAACATTTAGGTATTCCCCTTGGCTCCTATCCTCCCCACTCACATGCTTTTGACTCTTCATTAAATGGTTCATCGCCCATTCTGGTTCCTTCTTCCCCATTATCTTCATTGAAGTCTGATTTCCCGGCCCCCTCTAGTCCAGTAATTGATTCCCGTAAACCCTCTCTGGGATCAATCCACCCTGGCCCAGAAGACCAGCCACCTATGATGGCTCCATACTCGACCCACGACATTCCCTCCACCACCCAAATCACATACATTCCATCTTCGTCACCTTCCATTTTCGCTAACCGGAATAAGGGGCCTACGACAAGTGTCACTCCGCCCAACTCGCCACTGGACTCACCTGCAAACTTAGTTGGCAATGACTTGGACTTTTTGCTCAATATGTAATCATTGGACTTGTGGACCCTTACCATCCACAAGCCAACTGGCTCTCCTACCCCACACATCATCCATACTTTTGCAGGTAACATCACTGTCCGGTAGAAACAAAATTGAGGAAGGTAGCATTTTAGAGGACATCCCAGGCCTAATCCTCTTTCCTCCCATATGAACCGATTTTTAGTTGATGTGCCTTTTGTTGACATTCCCCCCTCACGGGCCCTTGGAGCATGGTTGCCTAAGCAGGTGTCTCCATGACGTTCATTTTGTCGCTAAATATACAGGGTTTGGGGGCTACCCCGAAATATCAAGCCCTCAAGAGTCTTTTCTCCTCTCTTCACTCATATATCATTCTACTACAAGAATCCATGCACTTTGTTCCTCAGGTTGTACAATATTTCCAGAAAATGCTCCCGGAATGGCATATATCTGCTATTGCGGTTGTGGCTCTCTTTGGTGGTTTAGTGGCTATTTGGTACCCTAAGTGGGCCAATTTTAAATCTTATAGATGTTTTGCAGGCATCCTCCTTGAGGGACATATCCACAGAATGAGCGGTCACATTCATATTTTGAACACCTATGCTCCTTACATAGATAGGACCATTTGCTGGGACTGTTTGTTTTCTTCTGGTATTATGAGTTGGCCTCCCTCATCATTGTTGGAGATTTAAATTGTACCATTGCTTTGGAAGAAGTATGGGGATGGTTTAGAAAGATTGATCCTTTGGCGGGGATGTTTCATGATGCTCTTCTAGCACACAACTTTGTGGACATTTTCCCGAATGAAATGGCTCCCACTTGGTACAATGGTCGCGTAGGCAAAGCATATGCCACTAAGAGACTAGATTGTTTTTTAGTGCATGAATAGTTGGTGGCCCGCCTAGGAGATGTGCAGACTGATATTATCAATAATTTTCTATCAGATCACAGACCTATTACACTTGTTTGGAGGAGGTCGATGGTGCGCCTGGGCATGCCATTTAAATTCAACAGAACCTGGCTAGATGATCCGGAGTTTAACACTCTAGTGAGGGATACATGGTGCCGCAATGGTGATATTGGATCCTCCCCTATGAATCAGATACTGGACAAACTGGAGACCCTCCGCGGGGAAGTGAAAAACTGGCAGAAGAGGAAAAATCAGTCCATGAAAAAAGAGATTAAGGATATACAATGTGAGCTGGACCTCCTCCTCCCTTTGATGGCCATGAATAATCTTCCAGAAGCTACCCGTTCACACATTCTGGAGTTGGAATTAAAAAGGAAAAGACTCTTAGATTTTGAAGAAGCCACTTAGCACCCTAAGAGCCGGGTTATCTGGATTAAAGAGGGAGACAAGAATACAATATTTTTCCATCGTTTTGCAAACCGTAGGTGTAAAGAAAATTTTATATGGGGGATTCATGATGTCGAGGGGAACCATATGCAGTCATAGGAGGAGATCTCCAAAGCTGCGACCTCACATTTCAAAGTAGCATATGAGCGCAACAAAAACATTGTTGTCGAAGATCTCATATGGGGGATTGAGCACTACCCAACTATGTTTGACCAAGAATCAAATAATGCATTGTACAAAAGCATCATCGAGGAGGAATTACTTAATGCCCTTAAATCATTTAATGGTGATAAAAGCCCTGGGTCGGACGGGTGGACTGTGGAGTTGTTCACGCATTTCTTTGATCTTTTCAAAAATGATCTACTGCAAATGGTGGATGAATCTAGACTCACTGGGAATGTACACCAACGTATTAAATCCATATATATTGCTCTTATCCCAAAGCACAATCCTCCTACCTAATTTGCGGACTACAGGGCAATCTTGTTGTGCAACCTTATCTACAAAGTTATATCGAAAACCATTGTTGGGCATATGTGGGGTACTCTATCATGCCATATATCTCTTGAGCAACATGGGTTTCTATAGGACAGACAAATTCATGACGTCGTTGCAAATGCACAAGAATGCATGCATTCGATTCATACAAAACACCTCAATGTTGCCATCCTGCAAGTACATCTGCAGAAGGCTTTCGATTGCCTGGATTGGGGTTACCTCAGGCTGGTCCTATTCAAAATAGGCATACATCCCAAATGTGTTGAATGGATTATGGCGTGTGTGATTAATGTTGATTATTATGTGATTATAAATGGATACCCTACAAAATTCTTTCGGGCGGGGCATGGACTGAGACAGGGTTTCTCTTTGTTGTGGTTGTTATTTATCTTGGCTATGGACGACTTGAACCTGCACATTTCAAAAGTGGTGGAACAAGACCAATTCCAGTCTCTGCAGATGGGCAACAACATCAATATATCACATGGTTTCATTATAGATGATGTGCTCATCATGGGTATGTTGAATCATTTTGCATGGTTGTGCCTATTTCATATTTTCAGGAAATTTGCTAATGCTACTGGTTTGTATATGAATGCACACAAATCTATTATTTATCATGGAAATTTCGATTTGGACATCATTGCATATATAAAAGCTTTGTTTGGAATTGAAGTCGAGTTGATGGGTCAGGGTATGAAGTACTTGGGATACCATATCAAACCCTATAAATATAGGAATGTTGATTGGCTATGGCTTGTAGATAGATATTTTGAGAAGATTTCTGTGTGGAAATATAGATGTTTTTCCCTGGGGGGTCGTGTCATCCTTACACAAGTAGTCTTTTATCAACTAGGGGTATACTGGGCCCATCTTTACCATATTTTTTTTCCATCATTCACTGTCTCAACCATATTATGGCTAATTTTATTTGGGGTGGTAGTCATGAGCATAAGAAATTTCACTTGTATAAGATGTCCAAGATCACTCTGCCAAAGGCCATGGGGGGATGGGGAATTCTAGACCTTCGTCGTTTTGGATGGGCGTTATTAATCAAGTCTCTATGGAGAGGTATTTTCGGGACGGGAACATGGAGCTTGGTCATCAGACAAAAATACTTAAAGAACCATGATTTCATATACTGGTTCCGAAGGGGTTCCATTGGGGTTACAAAAGGATTGGCTATCTGGCTCAGCTTCCAAAATGTCGTTAAGATCTTCCTACAACACCTAGCTTGGAACATTGGATCAAGCCACAACATTCTCATTGGTATAGACCACATTTTGGGTGCTGGCAATGAGGATATGATCCCGAAGTGGCTTATACATACCCTAAATAGAAGAGGCATATATTTCTGGTGTCAAGCCATTTCACTATGGAGGGGTCCATGCCTAGTCTGGAAGAGTGCACAGGAATTGGGTCTACCTGGTCATTGGGCACTGGAATGGGACCAGATTGTAGCCCGGATGAAACAACTTGGGATATGTCGTGTTGGCATTCATGATAAGTTAATCTAGTCAGGGAAGATGAATAATGATAACATTAAAGTTGCAGATATATACCTCACTCTCTATTCCTTGGATGCACAACTGAGTGAGAAACATGTTTTTTTTTGCCTTTTGGAAAACTAAAATCCCAAACAAAATCATCCTCTTTACTTGGTTGGTTTTCCATAATAAAAATCATACTTGGGAAAACTTCCAAAAGAGACAATGGCAAGGACCTAGCATCTGTCCTATCTGCAAAGAGGAATCGGAAAATAGCAATCATATTTTCCTCAAATGTCAACATACAGTCCAGGTATGGAAAAGGCTTTCTTCACATATTGGTTTTCTGTATATTCAACATGAATGCATTGTGGATTGCTTATGGTGGTGGAGCTCTTAGAAGTCCGTTTGGAGAATCATTCCACCTATCCTATTTTGGGAAATATGGAAGTGGAGAAACATTTGCATCTTTCAGAATTACACAGGAGATTTCTATAAGGTTATTGAAAATGCTTTAATTAACCACACACTACGTACATCAAATGAAATATGCTCCAAAGCACCTCGTTACAAGAGGACTGAACTTCAGATGGAATACCCTATGGGTTTTTTTGATGGTGCTGCTCAACGACACACGTGGTTGCAGTTTTTGGCTTGCCATCTCAAAGGTACTGACATATAGAACACACTGGCATGGAGGTAGGGGCACTAACACAAAGGCTGGAGCAATGGCCTTATGGGGCCTCCTATGGTTCACTAATTTCCTTGATATCCCTCTCATACGTATCCATGGGGATTCAAAAATTATAATTGATCAAATAATGGGCAATGCAAACATCACAAACCCATTATTACATGGTTGTCTGAGGAGAATTGAACTACTATGGATGGGTAGTGCATGTTGGTCATGCATTCATGTCAGTTGCACATGTGTTAATAATCCTTGTAGTCTATATGCTTGTTGCATAAGCATGGTGTCAGTCATGGTTGTAGTGATGTTGCCATGTGAAAGAGGATGTTGTTGTTGTGAAGTGTGTCGTCATGAGTGTATGATTGGTTACATGTTGCTTATGCTTGTGTATTGTCAGTGTATGTTGGTATGGTTTTTATTTTCATGCATGAGGTCATGGTATGTGTAGTTGATATGGTCATGCATTGAGGATTGGACTCTAGCTAGAATGGTGTTTATGTGTTGATACAACTATTTGTTATATCTATATATTCTCTCATGATTATGTTATACATGTACTAGTTAATTGGTTGATCTTGTAGATGAGATATTATCCTCGAATTTTTCTAAAGTACGTTGGTTTATTGTGATTTGGTTTAGGTGACATAGTATGCCTTGCAGGAAAAGGATCAAAATGACTAGCAAGATGGTAGACTATAGAGATTCTCCCTATGAATTAGATGAGCATCATGGTGTTGGGCACTCTTTTGAATTAGCAGACACATTGGAAAGCTTGAAGGAAGAAATAAGGAGTTGTAAGGTAGACAATGACAAAATCATGCAGGCACAAGAGAAACAAGTAGAGGTTAATGCAATAGTCCTTCACATTTTGTCAAAATTGCAGTGACAGGGGCCACTTTGGATCAGCCATGGGCAGGAGGAAAAAAGTATGGGGCATATGGAAGTAGGTCTCAAGAGGGTCACGGGTCGGATATAGATGACATGGTTAGAGATGGAATATTGTTGGATACTCCGGATAGGAGAGGTGATGGATACAGGTATTACTCTAGTTCTGGTTCTGACAAGCATCATGATCGTCATTGTTACTATCCTTACATGAGGAGTGATAGGGGATACTTTTCAAAAGAATTTAAGAAAGAAAATCCACCTTATGTTGATGGAGTTTTGAAGAATCCAGAAGATGTAGAGGCTTGGATACTTCAGATGAACAAGTTCATTGAGTTGCATGAGTACACATAAAACATGAAGGCCAAAATTGATATCTTCAACCTGAAAGGTAAAGCAGATATCTAGTGGGAATATGTGAAGCAAGTTAGAGACATTAGGATGAAGGACTTGAGTTGGCATGAGTTCAATAGGTTTTTCAGGAAAAAGTACTTGTTAGAGAGGTACTACGACGGTAAAGCCAAAGAATTCTATGAGCTAAAGATAGGATCGATGACAGATGAAGAGTACACGACTAAGTTCCTTAAGCTATTGAGGTATGTACTGTATCTTAAAGATGATAAGGCTAAATTTCAACGATTTGTCAGTGGTTTTCCATTAGCATTTAAAGATAAGATTGACTATGATGAGCCTCAGTCACTTGAGGAGGTTATTGGAAAATTGAAACATTGCTATGAATAGTCAAAGCGTAAGAATGAATCCCAGCAAGGATGGAAAGGGAAGGATAAGGATAGAGGTAAGGGTAAATGGAAACCAAAAAGAGAAAGGCCTCAGAATACAGAAGAGAAATAAAATGTGGCACCAAAAAAGAAGTTCAATGTAGCTAGACAAGGACATGGATGACAACATCAGCATAGAGGTGATGGTACTAGACGGTTCGAGTTTTGGACATGCGATAAGGAACACCTTAAGAGAGATTGTCCATATAATCGAGGTGGTAGGCCTCATATATATAGTGCACATGAGGCACATACTATTGGGGATGTTGATCAGAGTGTTACTTGTATTTATGCAACATTGGATAATAAGCAGGCATACCATCAGTCATCTATAATTGAGATGGATGGTAAGCTTTGTGATCAAGTTGTTTCTATTTTGATTGACCTTGGATCTAATTATAGTTATATTAGCCTTGACATGGTGGATAAGTTTGGTTTCAATAAATAAGTTCATGCATAATCTTGGTTAGTGCAGTTGGCTACAAGTACAAAGAAAATAGTTCATCATTGGGTAAGAGCTTGTGCATTTGATTTGAATGGCATGTATGCAACAACACACTTGAACATATTTCCGTTGGGATCATATAGTATGATATTGGGCATGGATTGGATATAACTTCATAGCACCATGGTGGATTGTTATGACAAATCCATTGAGTGATTAGATGATAATGGGGAACCAAGGGTCTTACAGGGAAAGAAGAAATCCATGTCATTTAGGATGGTGAAAGCTATGCAGGGCAAGCGTAGTCATAGGAAAGGTGTGTGTTATTTACAGTGCATATTTTTAGCGAAAAAGGTAAGGAAGTTGAGGATGTAGATGTTTTGAGCACGTACCCAATTCTACAACAGTTTCAGAATGTGTTTCCCGCAGATATTTTAGATTTTCCACCTCACAGGGAAGTAGACTTTTCTATTGAGTTAGTTCCAGGGGCATCTTCAGAATCAAAAGCACCTTACAGGATGAGCACACCTGAGTTGGTAGAGTTAAAGTTGTAGCTGAAAGAGATGCTTGACAATGGATACATTAGGCCAAGTGTATCACCTTAGGGCACATCGGTATTTTTTGTAAAGAAGAGGATGGTACTCTCAAATTGTGCATTGACTACAGGAAGTTGAAAAAAGTGACCATCAATAACATGTATTCATTGCCAAGGATTGGTGACTTGTTTGGTCAACTTAAGGGAGCAACAGTGTTCTCGAAGATTGATTTGTGATCCAGATATCATTAGGTATGCATTAAAGAGGACATTTACAAGACAACTTTTCAGACCAAGTATGGACATTATGAGTTTTTTATCATGAA
This sequence comes from Pinus tabuliformis, assembly GCA_031772625.1. Lineage (NCBI taxonomy): Eukaryota > Viridiplantae > Streptophyta > Pinopsida > Pinales > Pinaceae > Pinus > Pinus tabuliformis. The sequence continues at coordinate 929,311,206 of CM062804.1, forward strand.
CTTATTTATTAGGAAAATTGAATGAAACTACAACAAACTCATAATGTCCATACTTGGTCCGAAAATTTGTCTTGTCAATGTCCTCCTCTTTAATGCGTAGCTAATGATATCTAGATCACAAATCAATCTTCGAGAACACCTTCGCTCCCTTAAGTTGACCAAACAAGTCATCAATCCTCGGCAATGAATACATATTCTTAATGGTCACTTTGTTCAACTTCCTGTAGTCAATGCATAATTTGAGAGTACCATCCTTCTTCTTTACAAAAAATACCGATGTGCCCCAAGGTGATACACTTGGCCTAATGTATCCTTTGTCAAGCATCTCTTTCAGCTGCAACTTTAACTCTACCAACTCAGGTGTGCTCATCCTGTAAGGTTCTTTTGATTCTGAAGATGCCCCTGGAACTAACTCAATAGAAAAGTCTACTTCCCTGTGAGGTGGAAAATCTAAAATATCTGCAGGAAACATATTCTAAAACTGTTGTAGAATTGGGTACGTGCTCAAAACATCTGCATCCTCAACTTCCTTACCTTTTTCGCTAAAAATATGCACTGTAAATAACACACACCCTTTCCTGTGACTACGCTTGCCCTGCATAGCTTTCACCATCCTAAATGACGTGGCTTTATTCTTTCCCTGTAAGACTCTTGGTTCCCCATTATCATCCAATCACTCAATGGATTTGTCATAACAATCCACCATGGTGTTGTGAAGGTATATCCAGTCCATGCCCAATATCATACTATATGATCCCAGTGGAAATATGTTCAAGTGTGTTGTTGCATACATGCCATTCAAATCAAATGCACAAGATCTTACCCAATGATGAACTATTTTCTTTGTACTTGTAGCCAACTGCACTAACCAAGATTATGCATGAACTTCTTTATTGAAACCAAACTTATCCACCATGTTAGGGCTAACATAACTATAATTAGATCCAGGGTCAATCAAAATAGAAACAACTTGATCACAAAGCTTACCATGCATCTCAGTGATAGATGACTGATGGTATGCCTGCCTATTATCCAGTGCTGCATAAATACAAGGAACACTCTTATCAACAACCCCAACAGTTTGTGCCTCATGTGCACTATATATCTGAGGCCTACCACCTCGATTATATGGACAATCTCTCTTAAAGTGTTCCTTATCGCATGTCCAAAACTCAAACCATCTAGTACCATCACCTCTATGTTGATGTTGTCATCCATGTCCTTGTTTAGCTACATTGAACTTCTTTTGTGGTGCACATTTTCTTTCTCTTCTGTATTCTGAGGCCTTTCTCTTTTTGGTTTCCATTTACCCTTACCTCTATCCTTATCCTTCCTTTCCATCTTTGCTGGGATTCATTCTTACGCTTTGACTGTTCATAGCAATGTTTCAATTTTCCAATAACCTCCTCAAGTGACTGAGGCTCATCATACTCAATCTGATCTTTAAATGCTAATGGAAAACCACTGACAAAACATTGAACTTTAGCCTCATCATCTTTAAGATACAGTACATACCTCAATAGCTCAAGTAACTTAGTCGTGTACTCTTCATCTGCCATCGATCCCATCTTTAGCTCATAGAATTCTTTGGCCTTACCGTCGTAGTACCTCTCTAACAAGTACTTTTTCCTGAAAAACCTATTGAACTCATGCCAACTCAAGTCCTTCATCCTAATGTCTCTAACCTGCTTCACATCTTCCCACCAAATATCTGCTTTACCTTTCAGGTTGAGGATAACAATTTTGGCCTTCATGTTTTATGTGTACTCATGCAACTCAATGAACTTGTTCATCTGAAGTATCCAAGCCTCTACATCTTTTGGATTCTTCAAAACTCCATCAAAATAAGGTGGATTTTCTTTCTTAAATTCATTTGAAAAGTATCCCCTATCACTCCTCCTGTAAGGATAGTAACAATGACGATCATGATTCTTGTCAGAACCAGAACTAGAATAATACTTGTATCCATCACCTCTCCTATCCGAAGTATCCAACAATATTCCATCTCTAACCGTGTCATCTATATCCGACCTGTGACCCTCATGGGACCTACTTCCAAATTCCCCATAATTTTTTTCCTCCTGCCCATGGTTGATCCAAAGTGGCCCCTGTCACTGCAATTTTGACAAAATGTGAAGGACTATTTCATTAACCTCTACTTGTTTCTCTTGTGCCTGTATGATTTTGTCATTGTCTGCCTTACAACTCCTTATTTCTTCCTTCAAGCTTCTCAATGTGTCTACTAATTCAAAAGAGTGCCCAAAACCATGATGCTCATCTGATTCATAGGGGGAATCTCTATAGTCTACCATCTTGCTAGTCATTTTGATCTTTTTCCTACAAGGCATACTATGTTAGCTAAACCAAATCACAATAAACCAATGTACCTTAGAAAAATTCGAGGATAATATCTCATCTACAAGATCAACCAATCAACTAGTACATGTATAACATAATCATGAGAGAATATATATATATATAACAAATAGTTGTATCAACACATAAACATCATTCTAGCTAGAGTCCAGTCCTCAATGCATTACCATATCAACTACACATACCATGACCTCATGCATGAAAATAAAAACCATACCAACATACACTGACAATACACAAGCATAAACAACATGTAACCAATCATACACTCATGACGACACACTTCACAACAACAACATCCTCTTTCACATGGCGACATCACTACAACCATGACTGACACCATGCATATGCAACAAGCATATAGACTACAAGGATTATTAATACATGTGCAACTGACATGAATGCATGACCAACACGCACTACCCATCCATAGTAGTTCAATTCTCCTCAGCCAGCCATGTAATAATGGGTTTGTGATGTTTGCATTGCCCATTATTTGATCAATTATAATTTTTGAATCCCCATGGATATGTATGAGAGGGATATGAAGTAAATTAGTGAACCATAGGAGGCCCCATAAGGCCATTGCTCCAGCCTTTGTGTTAGTGCCCCTACCTCCATGCCAGTGTGTTCTATATGTCAGTGCCTCTGAGATGGCAAGCCAAAAACCGCAACCACATGTGTACCGTTGAGCAGCACCATCAAAAAAACCCATAGGGTATTCCATCTGAAGTTCAGTCCTCTTGTAATGTGGTGGATATTTCATTTGATGTATGTAGTGTGTGGTTAATTAAAGCACTTTCAATAACCTTATAGAAATCTCCTGTGTAATTCTGAAAGATGCAAATGTTTCTCCACTTCCATATTTCCCAAAATAGGATAGGTGGAATGATTCTCCAAATAGACTTCTGAGAGATCCACCACCGTAAGCAATCCATAATGCATTCATGTTGAATATACAGAAAACAAATATGTGAAGAAAGCCTTTTCCATACCTGGACTGTATGTTGACATTGAGGAAAATATGATTGCTATTTTTTGATTCCTCTTTGCAGATAGGACAGATGCTAGGTCCTTGCCATTGTCCCTTTTGGAAGTTTCCCAAGTAAGATTTTTATTATGGAAAACCAACCAAGTAAAGAGGATGATTTTGTTTGGGATTTTAGTTTTCCAAAAGGAAAAAAAAAAACATGTTTCTCACTCAGATGTGCATCCATGGAACAGAGAGTGAGGTATATATCTGCAACTTTAATGTTATCATTATTCATCTTCCCTGACTAGATTAACTTATCATAAATGCCAACATGACATATCCGGAGTTGTTTCATCCCGGCTACAATCTGGTCCCATTCCAGTGCCCAATGTCTAGGTAGACCCAATTCCTATGCACTCTTCCAAACTAGGCATGGACTCCTCTACAGTGAAATGGCTTGACACTAGAAATATATGCCTCTTCTATTTAGGGTATGTATAAGCCGCTTCGGGATCATATCCTCATTTCCAGCACCCAGAATGTGGTCTATACTAATGAGAATGTTGTGGCCTGATCCAATGTTGCAAGCTAGGTGTTGTAGGAAGATCTTAGCGACTTTTGGAAGTTGAGCCAGATAGCCAATCCATTTGTAACCCCAATGGAACCCCTTCGGAACCAGTATATGAAATCATGGTTCTTTAAGTATTTTTGTCTGATGACCAAGCTCCATGTTCCCGTCCCGAAAATACCTCTCCATAGAGACTTGATTAATAATGCCCATCCAAAACGACAGAGGTCTAGAATTCCCCATCTCCCCATGGCCTTTGGCAGAGTGATCTTGGATATCTTATACAAGTGAAATTTCTTATGCTCATGACTACCACCCCAAATAAAATTAGCCATAATATGGTTGAGACAGTGAATGATGGAAACAGAAATATGGTAAAGATGGTCCTAGTATACCCCTAGTTGATAAAGGACTGCTTTTGTAAGGATGACACGACCCCCCAGGGACAAACATCTATATTCCCACACATAAATCTTCTTAAAATATCTATCTACAAGCCATAGAAAATCAACATTCCTATATTTACAGGGTTTGATATTCATAAGAGGTAGTGAATGTTGAGAGATTAATTAGCCCTAAAAATGTAGCTAATTTGTAGAAGTTCCTAATAATTAATCTTGAAATGGTTATAGAGTAGTTAACTCCCTTTAATTTTGAAAATAACCAAAAGAAAACACTTGAAATTAAGTTTTGATATGGAAATCAATGTTGAGATTCGTAAATGATAGTGTGAGAATCGAACAAAATGAACACAAACCCTAAATCTACAATGAAGAGGAAATGAAATATCACTAGGGTAGCATATCTCTTGAAGAAAAATAGGCGAAGAAGGGTGGAAGCCTAGAGAGGTAAATAACCCAAGTACAAGTACTATGAATAAAAAAAGTGCAACATTTGAGAGTGCCCTTTAGCAAATAATTTTGACAAGAGATGAATAACAATTAGTTGATGATAAATTACAAAAGATAGTGGTGAGTGGGTTGTTTTCCTTAAGAGGGGTTATGAGTGTACATTTACAAGGTTGATGTTATCCATACCTTTAAATACAATAACGATTAATGTATAAGGTTGATCATGGTTGAAAGTGAATACTACACCATTTTCAACATTTTCCCTTATGCTAACTTGAATAGGGTGTAAATGAGGGCGGGGAGCAAGGCACGCAACCACTTGTCTTTTGTTTTGCATAACAATTCACACCTTCATTATGGAGCAAGGATAAATCTACATAAAGGGGCTCAGCCATACAAGGAAATAATTAGGACGGATGTGAACCCTCCTTGTAAACTATTGATTGCACATGACAAAGAGAAGGTTCTAGATATTCATTTGCTAGATATTTGGAGATGATGCCTCGAAATTATGAAGATTCCTAGCTCTAGACACTTAACAATTATGGAGAGTATGATCAATGGAAGAGGGGCATCAAAGAAATAATGAGGAATGTGAGGAAAACACATAGAAAGGAATCACTTGATTGGATGAAAAAGATGCATTACAAAGGTGTAATTTTTATTGGCCTTCAGTTGTTTCTCCTTCTATCTCAAAGTTGGATTCTCTTATGTATAGTTTTGCAATCACTTGGCTTGGGAGTTTTCAAGTGGGTTAACCTCTTCAAAGGGGAATTGAGCGACAATAAACTTCATAAACGAAGCCATATAAGGAGTAAAGTAAGATCATTTTGTTACAATGGAGGCTCTTTGTTTTACCCCAAACCTAGGATAGTCTTGTTATGCTATCAAAGTAACAAGGTTTTGGGTTGATTTTTTGGTAGTGTAACCACTTTTTTTGAGAAAAATGGTTTGTGGTAAGGGGCAAGGTAGTGAGAGGAAGAAGAGGAGAGGCCATGGGTGTTCTTCCCACCACAGTTATTCATGTTGAGATATATAGGAGGCCATAGTGGAAAACTATATCATAATCTTGTTTTAGAAGAGGTGTTAAGGCATACAGAGGAGGTGGAGAAGGAGACCAAGGAAAAGGAACAACTCTACCCACCGCCTACTTAGGATCAATTTATTTTTTCATATTATTTATCTAGGAAGGTCAATAGATATAGACTTATAACTGGATGTCTCAAATTGTTTTGGGACCTCTATATTTTTTAAAGTCTATATTTTCATATGAATGCCTAGATAAAAAGAATTGGAGCTAGAGGGTGACTAGTTTTCCTTGAGGTAGTAAGCCAAGAACATGATGCATGTACTCAATATATATATATATATATATATATATATATATATATATATAGATATAGATGATATATATATATATGTGTATGTATGTATGTATGTATGTATGTATGTATGTATGTATGTATGTATGTATGTATGTATATAGATTGCATAAAAACATGGATCTCCCTTATGCTAAACATAGCACCATGGAGAAAAATGATTGATAGAAATGAGAGTGGGTGTAGAGATGCTCAACTCAAAAAGGTTGACCATGGGAAAAATATGAGAAGGGATATATAAATACCTAGTTCAATTATAAGGTTGATTATGGTTGAAATACATAAGAGATTGAATGTAGAGTTACCCAAACCAATATAACATTGGTTGTGGCCAAAAATATTAAAGGGGGCAGTGTAAACTCACCCAACCCAATATAACATCGACCATATATGAAAAATAATATCACAACCGTGTTTTCAATATTCCTCCTCAATCTAAATAAAGGGCCTTAAAATAAAGGCATTAGATAACAAGATTCACATCCCCCTAATGTTGAATAAGATGTGTTACCCCCTCTTTGTGATAAGAAGGACCACATAGAGGAGACGTTATGTATAATCCCCTTTGAATGTCATAACTCTCATGTCAATATGATTTCATAAGCTAGTGAAGGTGGCCTCAACTAGAGAATTTCTAAATATATCAATGGGCTATCTTACAAAATTTACAAAGATTTGCATAAGTTCTCACTAAGAATTCCATTTTGAATGTTTAATTCTGAATTTTGTTTATCTTGGTGGGAAAACTCCAAATGATGCTAGTCTATGAAATAATTTCTTTTATCTAACAATTCTTATAAATAAACAATTTTAGTCACTTTGGCTTGATATTCTACTTGTAGTTGAGCTAACTACCTAGTGATTTTAATTAGTCGTTCTTGATATGACACTACTTCTATGGATTGAACTATTTAATTTTGTAACTATGACTAGTATTCATAATGTATATTCATCTCTTGATGTATTTATATTGATCATTGTAAAACATATTTTAAATGCTAGAGTCAAAAGAAAATATTATTTTGAGTCAAGTCTCATTTGGACTTTCAAAAGAAGAAAATTTGAATTTTTTGGCTCCAAGGTTGTCAAGACGGCTTCCCTCCAAGTCAAGTCATCCCTAGAAGAGTCACACCCATTTGACCCACCCAATTCTCTATATAAAGGCAACTTGACCTCCTCCTTAAGGTACCAATTCTCACTCTCTCAAGCAAGACAGTTTTTAGGAATCCTAGCAAAGAACAAGAAGGACAAGGAGGACTAAGATAAGGATGAAAATTCATCTATCTCTCTCTTCTCCAGCTTGAACATGTGGAAGAACTCTCTCTCTCTCTCTCTCTCTCTCTCTCTCTCTGCAATTCACATTTTTCAAGGTAGTTTCTATTGCAAGGTCAAAATTTCTAGCCAATTTTAGGGGGGCTGAAATTCTAGGATTTTGTCAGTTATAGGAGGGCCAAAATTTTGGGGCAAACTAGACGAGCAATGTACTCGATCAGATTGGGAGGTTTGACTAAGTTTGACCATAGAGTTTTTAAAGGTCAATTTGACCTAAAAGGTCTAGGTGTGTCTCTTGTTGAACATAAAAATTTCTCTATTGAAAAGGTTGTTGGGTTTTTCCCCTTAGTGGTTTTCTCAAGGTAAATATTGTGCTATATTTGTGCATTATGATCTCTATTGTTCTACCGTTATTGTATGGTTGAATTTTGAAGTATAATTTCTTAATTATATATTGGAAAAACTAAACAAAGATCAACATCATTATAACTAGTTATCAATTTTCAAAAATATTGTGCTAGTATCTATTGCACTTGAAAAATCAACATGGTATCAGAGCTTTGGTAAAGGAAGGAACATTGAGATCACTCTTGATGAAAACCTACATTGAGAGAACTATTATTGAAGTCTATCATGTTGATTTAAATCCATGGCCTCTTCTATGAAATTAAGGAACAAGTTAGAAGGGGCCTCAAGCTTCAGAGCTTGGAAAAGTAAGATTGATAGTTTCTTGCAAGGAACAATGTTTTGGATATTAATCGATAGGAAAAGTAGTAGAACTAGAAGGTACTGCAGGAAAAGAGAATTTCAAGGAGGATGGTATCACTGCCATGAGTCTTGCTATAGATTCCATTAGATATATTTTAATTCCCTATATTGCAAAGCTTGATACTTCCAGGAAGATGTATGATGTCCTAACTAATATATTTATTGTCAAGAATGTTGGTTAAGCCATGAGCTTGAAGAATGAGATTTGTGATATAAGGATGACAATTGATGACATTGTAGCTTCATATTTTGTAATAATCTCTCAATTAAGAGACCAAATACAATCAATTGATGAAACTATATCTAAGAGGGAACTTGTGACTATGAAACTAAATGGTCTACCTAGATCATGGGATGCATTTGCAACAGGTATAAGTAGATGGAAAGAATCTCCTTCGTTTAAACCACTATGGACCTATTGTGCTTAATAAGAATCAAGATTCATATTAAGAGATAGAAAGGAAGAAGCTTCTCAAGCATTTGTAATTCATTTCAAGAAGTAAACTAGAGGAAAGAAAAAGTTTGGTTTTCAAAATAAGCAGTCAGGATGAATTTTACCTCCTCCCCAAAGAAAGAAGGATATGTCAAAATTTCAATGTTATTATCGTAACATATTTGAACTACAACACCCTCATCCCCCGTCTACCCAAGTAATCGACCAACGAGGGTAAATCTACGATGAGAGGCCACTATAATGGGATTAAACCTCCTAAGTGACCTTAAGGAATTCGAATCGATGGAAACACACCACATATACCTTCCACATCAGCAACAGAACTCCCAAGAGTCATCCCAACCACTTAGGTAACCATCCCTTGAGAGCAACTAAAGTTTTAGACCATTAAACCCCTGGATTCTCCCTTGATATGGACATGCATGCGTCCAGGAGGCTCCATACACTTCCATAGCAGGGGTATGCATGCATCTGGGGACTTTTCTCCTCAGACCTATGCCTGCAACTCTGGGATTTGTGTCACTTTTTCAGGCCTAGAGCCCAAGTCACTGCGTAGAACTCAATGACACTTCCAGAACTGAAAGATAACAATAGAATAAGAATACAAATGCAATTACTTGAAAAAGGACTTGACTGGACCCCTACTATCCATGACAGGCATTTCGTCAAACACGTCACAAATATGTAATCTACAAGTTTAAAAAACATATCCAAGCATAGGGGTCTCATACTTATCTGAGAATTTCTAAGAAGCATTGTTCCCTTATATCATTAGTTGCATTAATATCTATTAGGTCATAGATACATTGTTCATTCATTTACAAATCAAAACATGTGGAGAGTCATATATCATCATTGTCACAATACATGCTTATAACCAACATAATAACAATAGAAATATCAAGGATACATCAATCATAGAATCCACATATAAACCAATACATTTACACATAAGATACCAAGGAAATAGCTCCGTATTAATGAATGCAAAATCCAACCCGAGATGGGACTACCACGTTTCACCCGACCATAGATTGGTTGAGCCAAATCTTTCATCAGCTAATCACCACGTGCCATATTCCAAGCATGAATATGGGACTCAAACCAAAAGAAACAACCACATCATCCTGAGGTTAAACCAGCTCACCCTCATCAATAGAAACCGACCTTTACCACAATACACACCAGATCACTAGGCCAACACAATAAACATGTAATAATAGGCTTTACCATAATCTCCACTAGATCACTAGGCCAAAAAAAACATGAATGCCACAGAATTTCTCCACCTACATCGTGAGGAATTTTCCTATATCGTAGTCTTTAAGAATTTACCGAAATGCACAGTCCAATTGAGGGATCACTAGGCCCTAAACCAAGACTCCACCCTCTAGGATTTACCGTATATCCCACCATTCACCGACAAGGATTCCTAGGCCTAATCAATGGCATCCACCTCTAGGATTCACCATATATCCCTCCATTAACTGGTCGAGGATTCCTAGGCCCACCGAGGCACACAATACATGGCTTTACCGCAACCCACATTTCAGTTTAGGGATCACTAAGCCAATGTATTTACCACAATCCACTGTCTGGTTTAGGGATCACTAGGCCATGTGTTATTTTTTTCAGATATCCACCTCGCTCATCTTCTAATCCATTCAGAAATCTATCTCAAATAAAAATGAGAACCCCATCACACCATGGTTATCGGGAAATGGAAAGGCTAGGCTAAAAACACTATCACGCCTAGAAAAACCTATGTCATAACAACAAAGAACCACATGCAATACCATGCATGCTAAATATAGCAAGGAAAACACACATGCAAATTGATACCTACAAAGAATCCTATTGTAGTTGCTTGATCCTACTCTTCCTTGCTTGCTCCTTCATTCCTCTTGCCTCCTTTTCCTTTCTTAATCCAATGCTAAAGTGCTCCAAGAAAACTCTAAGTGTCCAAGAAAGAGAGAGAGAGAGAATAATGAGTGAACTTCAAAACTGAACTGACAAAAGGTACCAATTGACCCTCAGAAGCCTTTTTATCAATTAGGCCTCTATTTTCTTCATTTTCCATTATTTTCCTCCATTTTCCTCCTCACATGCAACTTGTGACCTTTCACCTTCCTTTTTCCTAATTTCCATTATTTTCATAAATAGATGTGCCAAAAATGTCATTTTTCATTTCCAAAGTCTTAGTCATTTCCTTTGTCAATTTCCTTAGCCATAATAACCAATGAACACCCACACAAGGATGCCTTGCCCAACATTTAGCTTGGAATAAGCGTCCCATCAACTATGGTCATTATTTTTCCTTTATTAACTTTTATTACATGGAATTTTTACCAGGTTTGTTACAAAACCCTCCTCGTTGGGGGACACCGTCCTTGGTGTTCAACCACGCCTATACCTTTGCAAAACCACTGAAAAGAAAACATACATCCCATGGAGCTTTATAACATAGCTCAATGCAGTATTTACAATGATCACCCCGTTGAGAAGAAAAACAACATGACAACATAACATCGTAATAACATGACACCCATACCACTTATTGGAGCTTTATAACTTAGCTCATGGAGGTATTTACATCCACATAAATATGTACATATACCAAACATCACCAAAACATGTACCAAAAACATATTTTAAAACATTCGCTCAACCAATGAATAAGGAAGGATACATAACTTTCATCTTATTCGCCATCTCCCATGAAGATTCATTGGGCCCAAAGTGCTTCCACTACACTTTAACCTACTCGATTGCTCAGTTCCAGAGCATGAGCACCTTTCTCTGCAATATACACTAAGGCTCCAGCTGGAGTTTTCCACCTGGCTCCACCTGCAATAAAAACCATTCAATCACATGATAAACATATTTAACATACTTCTTAAGAAATAACACGTGGAAAACATCATGGACTTTCATTGTCATAATTAGTGTAAGTCGATAAGATACTAGTCCGATCCTCTCAATAATCCTGAGAGGTCCACAAAACCAGGGTGCCAGCTTGGCACATGATCCAATCCGCAAGGATATCTTCTTCGGTTTGATGCACAAGTACACCTTATTCTTCTGATCTACATAATGCTTCTTCCTATCCTGTGCTACTTTCAAATTATTCTTGATTACCTACATTTCCCACTCCATGTTTGCCAACATGTTCGATCCAATCGACACCCTGTTAACTAGATCACTACAACTCATGGGAGTATTACAACTATGCTCATACAATGCCTCGAAAGGACTCATCCTTAATGACCCCTGATAACCATTGTTGTATGCAAACTAAACCAATGGAAGATACTCCTCCCATCTTCCTTGTTGGTGCATCATGTACATCCTTAGTATACCCTCCAAGATCTTGCTGACCCTCTCTATCTGTCCATCTGTTTGCGGATGAGAAGTTGTACTGAAGGCAAACTCTGTACCTAAACCTGCAAATAGCTCCTTCCAAACCTTGGAAGTGAACTTCACATCCTTGTTTTATACAATCTTATTTGGAACACTGTGCAATCTAACCACATCTCTAATGAACACCTGTGCCACGCAACTAGCTGAATATGTTGTCTTCACTAGAATGAAGTGTGTAAGCTTTGTCAACTTGTCCATAAAAACCATGATGGGATCATGTTGTCTAGATGTCTTGGGAAAACTTCTGATGAATTCCATGGAAATGACCTCCCATTTCCACTCTAGAATCGCAATCGGTTGTAGCAGTCCACTTGGATGCTTACATTCTTCCTTCACCTGTTGACAATCCAGACGCCTAGTGACAAAATCTACTACATCCTTCTTTCAATTTGGTCAATAATAAAATTTCTTCACTATTGTCAGTGTCTTCTAATAGCCTAGGTGACCTGAATATGGTTTCAAATGAAACTCCCTCAAGATCACCTTCTTGAGCTCATTATGTCTGGCACATATATCATGTCTCTAAACCTAACCAATCCATCTATTGTAAGACAATAGTCCACATCCTCTGCACCTTCACATGTACCTGTACCTTAACCACTACATGTACCTGTACATGTACATGCTGCAACATGTGCACAATATCCATATACTTGACATCCTGCTAGCTTTCCTGCAAAATCCTATCATGTAGATTTTTTCCCATAAGAACTCATAGTTGTTATATGATTTCCCTGTATCTGCTTGCTAAGAGCATTTGTGACCTTGTTATTCTTTCCTTTGATGTATCTGATCTCAAAATCACTCACTGATCGTGGCCAACCATTTAGCTTGCCTGGTGTTCAGATTCAGATGGTCAATTAGATACCTCAATCCATTGTGATCACTCATCAATACAACCCTCTTGCAAAGAAGATAGTGCCTCCACATATTCAATGCACGAATGATCACTGCCAACTCAAGATCATATGTCAGATAGTTCTGCTCATGCTCATTCAGTTTTCCTGACTCATAGCACACTACCCATCCTTCCTGCATAAGGACTCCACCAAGTCCTCTCTTGCAAGCATCTATACATACTACAAAAATTTTATCCGAATATGTGATCTTTAGCATTGATAGCATGCATCAACAATTTCTTGAGACTCTCAAAATTAGCCTCACACTCCTTTTTCCATTCAAACTTCTTACATTTCCTTTGCAATGATGTAATAGGATAAGAAATTTGTGAGAAGTTCCTGATGCTCCTGTAATAACTTGCCAATCCCATGAAGGATCTCACCTCATTTACATTTGTAGGAGTTGCCCACTCCATGATAGCTCTTACGTTTTTTGGATCCACTATTATTCCATCCTTGGAAAAAACATGTCCCAAGTAATGTACCTCAGTTTGAAAGAAACTGCACTTGCTGAGCTTAGCATACAACTTATTCTCTCTCAACAACCTCGACACTGATGCCAAATGCTCGACATGCTCTTCATCATTTTTAGAATATGCCAATATGTCATCAATAAACACAATAACAAACTTATCCAAATACATATGCAACACACTATTCATCAAGCACATAAAGGTAGTTGGATCATTAGGCAAATTGAATGAAACTACAACAAACTCATAATGTCCATACTTGGTCCGAAAAGTTGTCTTGTAAATGTCCTCTTTAATGCGTACCTAATGATATCTGGATCACAAATCAATCTTCGAGAACACTGTTTCTCCCTTAAGTTGACCAAACAAGTCATCAATCCTTGGCAATGAATACATGTTATTGATGGTCACTTTGTTCAACTTCCTGTAGTCAATGCACAATTTGAGAGTACCATCCTTCTTCTTTACAAAAAATACCAATGTGCCCCAAGGTGATACACTTGGCCTAATGTATCCTTTTTCAAGCATCTCTTTCAGCTGCAACTTTAACTCTACCAACTCAGGTGTGCTCATCCTGTGAGGTGCTTTTGATTCTAAAGCTGCCCCTGGCACTAACACAATAGAAAATTCTACTTCCCTGTGAGGTGGAAACTCTAAAATATCTGCGGGAAACACATTCTGAAACTATTGTAGAATTGGGTACATGCTCAAAACATCTGCATCCTCAACTTCCTTACCTTTTTCGCTAAAAATATGCATTGTAAATAACACACACCCTTTCCTGTGACTACGCTTGCCCTGCATAGCTTTCACCATCCTAAATGACGTGGCTTTCTTCTTTCTCTGTAAGACTCTTGGTTCCCCATTATCATCCAATCACTCAATGGATTTGTCATAACAATCCACCATGGTGCTATGAAGTTATATCCAGTCCATGCCCAATATCATACTATATGATCCCAACGGAAATATGTTCAAGTGTGTTGTTTCATACATGCCATTCAAATCATATGCATAAGCTCTTACCCAATGATGAACTATTTTCTTTGTACCTGTAGCCAACTACACTAACCAAGATTATGCATGAACTTATTTATTGAAACCAAACTTATCCACCATGTCAAGGCTAATATAACTATAATTAGATCCAGGGTCAATCAAAATAGAAACAACTTGATCACAAAGCTTACCATCCATCTCAATGATAGATGACTGATGGTATGCCTGCCTATTATCCAGTGCTGCATAAATACGAGGAACACTCTGATCAACATCCCCAACAGTCTGTGCCTCATGTGCACTATATATATGAGGCCTACCACCTCGATTATATGGACAATCTCTCTTAAGGTGTTCCTTATCGCATGTCCAAAACTCGAACCGTCTAGTACCATCACCTCTATGCTGATGTTGTCATCCATGTCCTTGTCTAGCTACATTGAACTTCTTTTTTGGTGCCACATTTTCTTTCTCTTCTGTATTCTGAGGCCTTTCTCTTTTTGGTTTCCATTTACCCTTACCTCTATCCTTATCCTTCCCTTTCCATCCTTGCTGGGATTCATTCTTACGCTTTGACTGTTCATAGCAATGTTTCAATTTTCCAATAACCTCCTCAAGTGACTGAGGCTCGTCATACTCAATCTGATCTTTAAATGCTAATGGAAAACCACTGACAAATCATTGAACTTTAGCCTTATCATCTTTAAGATACAGTACATACCTCAATAGCTCCAGGAACTTAGTCGTGTACTCTTCATCTGTCATCAATCCCATCTTTAGCTCATAGAATTCTTTGGCCTTACCGTCGTAGTACCTCTCTAACAAGTACTTTTTCCTGAAAAACCTATTGAACTCATGCCAAATCAAGTCCTTCATCCTAATTTCTCTAACCTGCTTTACATCTTCCCACCAGATATCTACCTTACCTTTCAGGCTGAAGATAGAAATTTTGGCCTTCATGTTTTATGTGTACTCATGCAACTCAATGAAATTGTTCATCTAAAGTATCCAAGCCTCTACATCTTCTGGATTCTTCAAAAATCCATCAAATAAGGTGGATTTTCTTTCTTAAATTCATTTGAAAAGTATCCCCTATCACTCCTCCTGTAAGGATAGTAACAATGACGATCATGATGCTTGTCAGAACCAGAACTAGAATAATACCTGTATCCATCACCTCTCCTATCCGGAGTATCCAACAATATTCCATCTCTAACCGTGTCATCTATATCCGACCTGTGACCCTCATGAGACCTACTTCCATATGCCCCATAATTTTTTTCTTCCTGCCCATGGCTGATCCAAAGTGGCCCCTGTCACTGCAATTTTGACAAAATGTGAAGGACTATTGCATTAACCTCTACTTGTTTCTCTTGTGCCTAAATGATTTTGTCATTGTCTGCCTTAAAACTCCTTATTTCTTCCTTCAAGCTTCTCAATGTGTCTGCTAATTCAAAAGAGTGCCCAACACCATGATGCTCATCTAATTCATAGGGAGAATCTCTATAGTCTACCATCTTGCTAGTCATTTTGATATTTTTCCTACAAGGCATACTATGTCAGCTAAACCAAATCACAATAAACCAACGTACCTTAGAAAAATTCGAGGATAATATCTCATCTACAAGATCAACCAACCAACTAGTACATGTATAGCATAATCATGAGAGAATATATAGATATAACAAATAGTTGTATCAACACATAAACATCATTCTAGCTAGAGTCCAATCCTCAATGCATGACCATATCAACTACACATACCATGACCTCATGCATGAAAATAAAAACCATACCAACATACACTGACAATACACAAGCTTAAACAACATGTAACCAATCATACACTCATGACGACACACTTCACAACAACAACATCTTCTTTCACATGGCGACATCACTACAACCATGACTGACACCATGCATATGCAACAAGCATATAGACTACAAGGATTATTAACACATGTGCAACTTACATGAATGCATGACCAACACATACTACCCATCCATTCCAAGGTGTGAACCATGCTTTGATACCACTTTGTAACACCCTCATCCCACTTCTACCCAAGTAACTGGCCAACCAGGGTAAATATGCGACAAGAGGCCACTATAATGGGATTCAACCTCCTACATGACCTTAAGGAAGTGGAATCGATAGAAACACACCACACAGACATTCCACATCAGCAACAAAACTCCTAGGAGCCATCCCAACCACTCAGGTAACCAGCCCCTGAGATCCATTGAAGTTTTAGACCATTAAACCCCCGAACACTCCCTTGATATGGACATGCATGCATCCAAGAGGCTCCAGACACTCCACAGCATGGGTATGCATGTGTATGGGGACTTTTCTCCTCAGACCTGTGCATGTGACTCTGATATTTGTGCCACTTTTTCAAGCCCAAAGCCCAAGTCATTGCCAAAAACTCAATGAAACTTTTAGAACTGAAAGATAACATAATAAGGATACAAATGAAATTACTTAAATAAGGAGTTGATTGGACCCCTACTATCCATGACAGGAATTTTGTCAAACATATCACAAATAGTTATAAGAAGAGCTTCGGCGTAAATCACATATATAAAGACCTCTGTGTTCAAGAAGAAAACGCATACTGAGCAGTATCTTCATGCCGATTCCCATCATTTCCCTGCTCAGAAGATGGGTGTCCTTAACACCCTCGCTACTCGTGCCCTCAGGATTTCTGATAATGAGAGCTTTGATAAGGAGAGATCCCATCTCCTTGATGTCTTTGTGGAAAATGGATACAATAGGCGCGTAGGTCGGAAGGCTTTCCTTAAAGCATCTAGAAATGCAGTTATTAGGAAAGAACCTAAGGAACGCCGACCAGGTGTCCACCTTCCATATGTCCAAGGAACCACGGACAGGATTGCTCGGATCCTTAAAAGGTATAATATTCCCTCTTCCTTTAGACCCCTCAAAACCATTCGTAATTCCCTCCGATCGGTTAAAGATCCCATTAACCCCAAGGATATGAAGGGTGTCTACTTGATCCCTTGTTCTTGTGGGACCCCCTACATCGGGGAAACAGGGCGCTCCATCCATCAGAGGATTTGCGAACATGCAGCGGACCTAAGACATGGGAGAACCAAGTCTTCAACGTTGGCAGAGCATGTGGATAAGACCAAGCATCACGTTTGTATTGAGGAGGCTAAGGTTATTGCCAAGGTTGCCCAGTTCCATCATCGGAAACTCAGGGAAGCTATTGAGATCGAAAGAAGGCCTAACAATCTCAATAGAGATGACAGCTGGAAGATCAATAGATGTTGGATCCCTGCCCTTTCTTCTTAGTCTCCCCCCCCCCTTTCATCTTTTTTCGCTTTTGTCGTTCCCCTGGAGCCTTCCTATCTCCTATGGTTTATCCTTTTTGGCTCTGGACTCTTTCCAGGCCTTCTCCTGTTTATTTTGTGTCACTCCTTTTTCCCGGATTGATATTGGTATCTATTATTATAGCTAATATTTATTTACTTATTATTATTATTATTATTGTTGTTATTATTGTTATTATTATTAATTTTTTTTAAATATATATATATATATATATATATAAATTATTTATTAACGAATATATATTATTATTTTGCTTATTTTTATTGGTGAGTCATCCCCTTTCCCTAATTATTATTGTTATAACAAATATTTATTTATTTATTAGTTCTTCGTAACTAATTTTTATATATATTATTATTATTTTATTATATACTAATTTTATTTATCTATTAAGGAATATATTATTATTATTATTATTTTATTATTTTTCGTCAATAATTTTTATATATTGTTAGTATTGGTAATTTATCTATTTATTAACGGATATATATCATTGTTATTTTCTTATTAGTATTTACTTTATTATTTCTTTCATAACTAATTTATATATATTATTTTTATTTTTATTTTTATATAGATTTTTATCTATTTATTTATTTATCTAGCGAATATATATTATTATTATTTATTTATTTGCTGATTTGTATTATTATTTTTTATTTTATTTAATTACATTTACCTTGTTTATAAATAAGTTAGGTCTTCAATTTAACTAATTCCCATTTAATAAAAAAAATTTAATTATTAAATTATACATTTTAACTAATTATTAAAGTAAACCCCTTCTTAAATTATTTCATTTATATAATTATATATAGGTATGGTCATTACTATCTTCCTTGTAATAATCAATTTGACTTTTTGACTGTCCCTAAGTCAAAGCTAGTCGTTAATCTAGATAGCTGTTGGAGGCCCTGCTCATACTATTTAACACGCAAAGCTGGATCTGTTTCTTCAACTTGTCCTGATGATGAGGCACACTTGCTGGCTCGAAACGCGTAGACAAAGGTCTTTCGATATGTGATTTACGCCGAAGCTCTTCTTATAACTATTATGGATAACAGAAGTCTCAATTCAACAATATCACAAATATTTAATCTACAGGTTTAAACAACATATCTGAGCATAGGGGTGCCATACTTATCTGAGAATCACTAAGAAGCATTGTTCCCTTATATCATTAGCTTCATTATCATCTATTAGGTCATAGATACATTGTTCATTCATTTACAAATCAAAACATAAGGAGAGCCATACATCATCACTGTCATAATACACGCTTATAACCAACATAATAACAATATACATATCAAGGATACATCAGCCATAGAATCCACATATAACCCATTACATTTACACACAAGATACCAAGGAAATATCCTCTTATTAATGAATGCAAAAGCCAACCCGGGATGGGACTACCATGTTCCACCCGACCATAGATTGGCTAAGACAAATATTTCTTCAACCAATCACCCTCATGCCATATTCCAAGCATGAATGTGGGACTCAAACCAAAAGAAATAACCAGGGAATCCCAAGGCTAAACCACCTCGCCCTCATCAATAGAAACCAAGCTTTACCGCAATCCACACCAGATCACTAGGCCAACAAAATAAACATGTAATAACAGGCTTTACCATGATATCCATCAGATCACTAGGCCAAAACAAACATGCATGCCACTGGATTTCTCCACCTACACCGTGAGGAATTTTCTTGTCTCCTAGTCTCTTAGGCTTTACCACAATCCACAGTCTAATCCATGGATCACTAGGTCCTAAAGAGAGACTCCACCCTCTAGGCTTTACCTTATATCCCGCCATTCACCAGTAACGGTTCCTAGGTATAATCAAGGGTAACCACTTCTAGGCTTTATTGTATATCCCGCCATTAATTATTCGAGGATTCCTAGGCCCACCGAGGCACACAATACATGGCTTTACCGCAACCCTTAGTCTAGTTCAGGGGTCATTAGGCCAGTGACTTTATCGCAATCCACATTCCAGTTTAGGGATCACTAGGACATGTGTTATTTATTTTGTAGATACACCTCACTCAACTTTGAATCCATCCTACAATCCAGATCAACCAAAACATGAGAACCCCATCACACCATGGTTATCTAGGAATGGAAATGCTAGGCTGAAAACACTGTCACACCTAGAAAAACCCATGCCATAACATCAAAAAACCACATGCAATACCATGGATGCAAAATCTATCCAGGAAAACACATATGAAAATCGACAAAGAATCCTATTGTAGTTGCTTGATGCTACTCTTCCTTTCTTGCTCCTTCCTTCCTCTTGCCTCCTTTTCCTTTCTTGATCCAATGCCAAAGTGCTCCAAGAAAACTCTAAGTGTCCAAGAGTGAGAGAGAGAGAGAGAGAGAGAGAGAATAACGAGAGAGCTTCAAAAATGAACTGACAAAAGGTACCAACTAAACCTCAGAATCATTTTTATCAATTAGGCCTTTATTTTCTTCATTTTCCATTATTTTCCTTCATTTTCCTCCTCACAAGCAACATGTGACCTTTCACCTTCATTTTCTCCTAATTTCCATTATTTTCATAAATAAATGTAGCAAAAATTCCACTTTGCCTTTCCAAAGCCTTAGCCATTACCTTTTCCAATTTACTTAGCCATAATAACCAATGAACACCCACACTAATATGTCTTTCCCTACATTCAGCTTGGAATAAGTGTCTCATCAACCGTGGTTATTATTTTTCTTTATTAACTTTTATTACATGGAATTTTCATGAGGGTTGTTACATGAACATTATAGAATGGATTGTCTTGAAGTGGCCAATAACAAAAAAAGAAAGGAAAATAATACGATTATAAATAATGATGATGAATATCCAAAGAAGCCTAAAGGTGATAAACATTTCTTTTACTTTTTTTCTCTAACAAGTTCTATCACAGATGATGATGATATGTGGCTGGTAGATAGTGGTTCTTCACGACATATGGCATGAGATCATGGAAATCTTACTAGCACGATGGAAGGAAGACTATATCAAAGGGTAGAGCTTGGAGGCAACCACACCTATGCAGTCAAAGGAGTTGGAAAGGCATCTATTTACTTGGAATCTGGTAACAATGTTCATCTCAACAGTGTTCTATATGTACCAGGTTTAAAACAGAACTTAGTCTCTATTTCATGTTTTGAAGATAAAGGAGATAGAGTAGATTTTGTGGATGGAAAAGTACATGTATGGCCCAAGGGCTCTAGTATATATGATGCTAGATTTTATTGTTATTCATGAAGGAATATTTTATATGCTCGTGGGTCAACCAGCTCAAGATTTGGTACATGATGAAATCAATCCATGTGAACTATGGCATAGGAGATATGGACACCTTCTAGCATTACTTGAATTAAGTAAAATAGTTCCAGGTGTTCTTGAATTTCATATATATCATGAAGGTGTATGTTGGGTCCCTATAATACTAGTGATTACCCCATTACTATTGTAGTTATACCCCTTATTTATATTGTTGTGCCCCTATTACCCCCATATTGTTATTTCTGTGCCCCATAGAATCCCTCTATTGCTATTTTTGTGGCTTTATATTATTATTGTTAGGTCGGCTGGACTATATTGTGACTCCTTAGACTCCTATATATAGAAAGGAGGTTTTGTCATTTGTATCATCCAAGAATTGTTCATTTATGTAATGTAAAGGAGGTTTCCCCCTCGAAGAGGCTGAATTCTAAGGCGTTGATTTATCTTTTCTATCTTTTCTTGAGCTGGTTTCATAACATTTGGTATCAGAGCTTTGGATTCTAGGGTTTCGCTGCTCCAAACAGGTCATCGTGGAATTTTCGCTATAACTTTTTTTCTGTGACGTTTCAGAAGTCGCAAAAAAAACCCATTTGAGAATAAATCGCGATGAACTTTTGGTCCAAATTTCAGAGATTTTCGCGTGATATTTACGGAGATATGATCTGAGGAAGTTGGTCTTTTTGCAGACTCCTGAATTACATTCAAAACAGGTGACCTGGGTAAAATCGTCATAACTTTCTCTCTGGGGATCGGATTGAAATTTCGTAAGAAGGTACAGAAAGAGGACGGACTTTAGTTTCTTTTATGTGTGTTTCAGATTCAAAGGTTGAAACAGTGACTCGTGGCACGTCGTACAAGTTCGCTCTACTGAACCAGTCTAAAAGCAAGTCACTGTGGGAGATTTCACATAACTCTTCCTTGGAGAATCCAATTTGGCTCAGACTTGTGGCATTGGAAAGAGGAAGCAGAAGGCTACTACAGGTAGCAATTTCAGAACTGGATGATCAGAAATTACAGAGATACATCAGATTCAATATCAGGCTGCTATAAAGTGAAAAAAGGTGTGTAATTTTTTTTTAAATTTTTGTGTAAGCTTGGTTTAACGGAATTCAAAGGGCATAGTAAAGCATTATTATCGGTAACTGATGCCCCGAGGAAAGAAAATGCAAACACCTAGTAAGGAACCTGAAAGCTCTAGCATGACTCATGAAGAAGAGGAAGAAATGCTACATGATATATCAAAATTACAAGAACAAGTGCAACAAATGTCACGCTCACAAAAGCTAACAGAAGCTAAGATAAGTGGCGTCGAATCTAAGATAAATGGCGTGGAATCTAAGATAAATGGTGTGGAATCTAAGATAAAGGGCATGGAAGCTAATATGGAGGATTCAATGGCAAATTTGAAGATAGATTTGAAGACAGACATGGAAGAATTGAAGAAGTTGCTACAAGAAAGGGTCACTAATGGTGAAAAGGTAGTAAAGGAAACTCATGATGAGAAAAAAAGAAATGTTAATCATGATTCCATAGACACTAATGTTGGATCGAAGAATCACCATATTCCAAAAATCGATATGAGGAAGTTTGATGGCAAGGATCCCGCCACATGGATATTACAGATGGAGCAATTCTTTGATCTCAATAATCTGCAAAACGCACAAAAGGTACGTATGGCAACTGTATATTTGGAACCAAATCAGTTTGTATGGTATCAATGGCTTTGCTCTCATAAAAAATTTATCACTTGGGCAATTTTTACGGAAGAATTGATAGCACATTATGAAGATACAAAAAGCAACACTTTTTTTAGCCAATTGATAAGTCTCAAACAAAAGGGTTCAGTAATGGAGCACATTGAGGAGTTCCAAAAATTGAACATAAGGGTAAAAGATATTCCAGAGGAGCATAGGATTGATGTGTTCATAGGGTCTTTAAAGGATAATATCCAACATGATGTTCGCCTTTGGGAACCTGATTCATTAGAGAAGGCATTCAGGTTAGCAAGAAAAATGGAAAGCAAAATTATGGCAACCAGGAAGCATACCACTCACAACTATAAAGACGGAAGTGTTGTTGCCCCTAGTCTTCCACAACCTATAAGGTTGACACCACAACAATTGGAAGAAAAAAGAGCAAAAGGGCTTTGTTACAGTTGTGATAGAAAATACACTAAAGGTCATAAGTGTGCTGAGAAGAAATTATTCTACATAGATTGTGAAGAGGAAGAAGAAAAGGAGCAAGAAAGGTCAAAAGAAGAAGATATACTCCAGGAACAAAGCCTAGATGAAGAACAAATAAATCCGACCATATCTTGTAATGCATTGGCGGGAATTACCACTCCTCAAACCATCAAGATAGAAGGACAAATCAAGAAGAAAAAGGTAATAGTGTTGATTGATTCAGGAAGCACCCACAATTTTATTAATTGTAGGGTAGCAAAAGAATTGAATTGCTTCCTATATCCAGCACCAGAGTGTCAAGTGATGATTGCAAATGGAGGAACAATAAATTGCTCTGGAAAGTGCCATAATATCAAGCTATCCATGGGAGAATATGTATTGACTAGCCCAATGCTTTCCATTCCAATGGGAGGTGCCGATGTTGTACTAGGAGTCCAATGGCTACAATCCTTGGGTACAATAGCTTTTAATTTTCAAGAACTTTTCATCAAATTTTCTACGGAAGGAAAGGAAGTTGAATTAAGGGGTATTGCAGGGAAACCAGGAAAGATAATCAGCTCTAATGGCATGACAAAGCTTCTTAAAAAGGAGCAAAGAGGTGTAATTGCACAATTATGTTCGCTAGATGTTTCCACATTGGAATCATCTATTTCTCCAGATCTCCAAAAAGTCTTGGACAATCATTCCAAGGTATTTGAGACTCCCAAAGGTCTCCCACCTATGCGTGATCATGATCATGCTATTCATCTGATTCCAGGAAGTGTTCCTCCAAACATCAGGCCGTACAGATATCCCTATGCCAAAAAAGTGAAATTGAACGTATGGTTGCAGAAATGCTAGAGGCTGGTATAATTCAACCAAGTCAAAGTTCTTTCTCAGCTCCAGTAGTATTGGTGCACAAGAAGGATGGATCATGGCGCATGTGTCCGGATTATAGGGAGCTCAACAAGCTCACTATTAAAGATAAGTTCCCCATTCCTGTTATTGATGAATTACTGGATGAATTGCATGGATCAATTTACTTCACCAAGTTGGATCTTCGTTCGGGATATCATCAAATCAGAATGAAGATTGAAGACATTCCGAAAACGGCATTTAGAACTCATGAGGGTCATTATGAATTTTTGGTCATGCCTTTTGGCCTTACCAATGCACCTTCAACATTTCAAGGTTTGATGAATTCAATTTTCAAACCATTCCTTAGAAAATTTGTGTTAGTATTTTTTGATGATATACTAATCTACAGCAAGTCTTGGAAGGATCATGTTGAACATGTTGACAGGGTGCTACAACTATTGGAGGAGAAACAATTATATGCAAAAAGATCCAAATGTTTCTTTGGAGTCCAGGAGGTGGAATATTTGGGTCATATTGTATCTCATGAAGGAGTTAAGGTAGACCCTAGCAAAATTAAAGCCATTAAGGAATGGAAAATCCCCACATCCATAAAGCATCTGCGAGGATTTCTTGGGTTGACAGGGTATTATCGCAAGTTTGTTAAGAATTATGGGAGAATAGCAGCACCTCTAACAACATTATTGAAGAAAGATTCATTTTCATGGACTCCGGAAGCAACAAAGGCCTTTGAACATCTTAAAGAGGCAATGTGCCAAGCACCGGTCTTAGCTACACCGGACTTCACAAAAACCTTTATTGTGGAATGTGATGCTTCAGGAAATGGAATTGGTGTTGTTCTAATGCAAGATGAAAGACCCATTGCTTTTGAAAGTCGTCCAATCAAGGGAAAGTTTTTAAGCAAAGCTATTTATGAGAAGGAAATGTTGGCAATACTCCATGCACTTAAGAAATGGCGACCCTACCTAATGGGAAGACACTTCAAGGTAAAAACGAATCATGATAGCCTTAAATACTTTTTAGAACAAAGATTATCCTCTGAAGAGCAACAAAAGTGGGTCACAAAGATGTTGGGTTATGACTTTGAAATCATCTACAAAAAAGGGAAGCAAAATGTGGTGGCAGATGCACTCTCAAGAAAGGATGAGGATGTGGAAGCATTGTTGTGTGCCATTTCTATTATCCAACCAGATTGGATAAACGAAGCAAGGGAGGAATGGAAGAATGACGAAGAAGTGTGGGCACTTATTCGAAAGCTACAACAAGATTCCAGTACTTCTGATACATTTAGCTGGCAAAATGATTCGTTATGGTACAAAGATCGCTTATACCTCTGTAAGAATTCCCAGCTAAAACAAAAGATTCTTATGGAATTGCACACTTCTCCCTTAGGAGGGCACTCAGGATTTTTAAAAACTTACCACAGGGTTAAGAAGGAATTTTTTTGGGATGGCCTTAAATCAGATATTCAAAAGTTTGTGGCGGAATGTTTGGTTTGCCAGCAAAATAAAGTTGAAACAATTAAGACACCAGGTCTATTACAACCTTTATCCATTCCAAGCCAACGTTGGGAGGAGGTTTCAATGGATTTTATCACAGGTTTACCCAAGTCTGAGGGAAAGAGTGTCATCATGGTGGTAGTTGACAGACTTACCAAGTATGCACACTTTTGTGCATTATCACATCCATTTAAAGCCAGTACAGTTTCTACTGCATTTATGGAAACAGTTCAAAAGCTACATGGAAACCCAAAGATTATTGTAAGTGACAGAGATCCCATTTTCACTGGAAATTTTTGGACAGAATTATTTTCTTGTCTTGGTACTCAGTTAGCTCATAGCTCATCTTATCATCCTCAATCTGATGGGCAAACTGAGATAGTAAACAAATGTTTGGAAGGATATCTTCGTTGCTTTGTATCTGATAAACAGACACAATGGGTCAAATGGTTGCCTCTGGCTGAATGGTGGTATAACACTTCCTTCCATACAGCAACAAAAATGACCCCATTTATGGCACTTTATGGGTATCAACCACCATCCATCACATCATATTTAAGAGAAAATTCTAAGGTTCAGGCAGTGGAACATCACATCGAACATCAACAACAAGTCCTCCAACTCTTAAAGGATAACCTCGTGTTGGCACAAAATAGAATGAAACAACAGGCAGATCAACATCGCAGTGAAAGAAGTTTTGATGTAGGTGATTGGGTATTCCTACGGCTACAACCATATAAGCAAATGTCCCTAAAGCAAGCTAAGAAGGATAATAAATTATCACCAAAGTATTATGGTCCGTACAAGGTGTTGGAAAAGATTGGTACTATGGCATACAAATTGGAGCTTCCTGCAGCTTCTCGATTGCACCCAGTTTTTCATGTTTCATGTTTAAAGAAGGTTATAGGTGACAAGCTCCCAATTCAAACAATATTGCCAGAACTTGACGAGGAAGGAAAAATTATATTGGAACCGGAAGCAGTCACAGAAACAAGAACTCGACAGCTACGAAATCGATCAATTTCAGAGTATCTTATCAAGTGGAAGAACTTATCCGCTGAAGATTCCACATGGGAGGATGAGAATTTTATGCAGAAGTATCCAGAACTACTCAAGCGTTGAGGACAACACTTTTTTGAAGGAGAGGGGCATGTTGGGTCCCTATAATACTAGTGATTACCCCATTACTATTGTAGTTATACCCCTTATTTATATTGTTGTGCCCCTATTACCCCCATATTGTTATTTCTGTGCCCCATAGAATCCCTCTATTGTTATTTTTGTGGCTTTATATTATTATTGTTAGGTCGGATGGATTATATTGTGACTCCTTAGACTCCTATATATAGAAAGGAGGTTTTGTCATTTGTATCATCTAAGAATTGTTCATTTATGTAATGTAAAGGAGGTTGCCCCCTCGAAGAGGCTGAATTCTAAGGCGTTGATCTATCTTTTCTATCTTTTCTTGAGCTGGTTTCATAACAGTGTATGTAAAGGTTGTGATCTTGGAAAGAATATTAAGAAACCATTTCCAAGCAGTGACAACAAATCTAAAGAAGTTTTGGATTTAATTCATTATGATGTATGTGATTCTATGCCTATGAGATCACTTGGAGGTTAATTATACTACGCGATATTTATTTATGACTTCTCTCATAATACGTGGATCTATCTCATGAATACCAAGGTTGTAGTCTACACCAAGTTTCAAAAATTCAAAGTTGAAGTGGAAAACTTGACAGGTAAGAAGATTGAGATTTTGAGCTCTGCAAATGGAGGAGAATACACCTCAAAAGAACTTGTTGCTTTCTACAAGAAAGTTGGAATTAAGAGGGAGTTAATTGTTCCCAATAACATTCAACATAATGGTGTGGTAGAAAGAAATAACAAGTCCATTGAATAATTTCTCAAGGCTATGATACATGATCAAGATCTGTCAATGTTCTTATAGGGAGAAGAACCATTGAAAATTGTATACATTCAAAATATAAGTCCTCGTCGAATTCTAGAAGATATGACTCCTGAAGAAGCATTCTGTAGATGAAACTCAAAGGTTGGACATATGGGAATCTTTAGTGTATGTGTTTATATCCATGTTCCTAAGGATAAAAGGAACAAGCTAGAATCTTCAAGAAAGAAAAGTTTATTTTTCGGTTATAGTGACTCATCAAAGGCATCTAGAATCTACATTCTAGAGCAAAAATAGATTAAGGTCAAATGAGATGTCACCTTTGATGAGAAGGTTGCATATTGGAAGTCTAAATAAGTTTCCATGGACTCCTATGATGAAGGAAAGCATGAGGCGAAGAATGTTCAAGTTCTACAAAATGTCCTAAAGAGACAGAAGGTCCTTGTGAACTGGTAGAACTAATTGTTGTCCTTGCAATCAAGAAGGGACTAGCATGGCTTAGATCTACATTGGAAGAAGTATAAGGGCATGCATCTCCAGATGGCACATCCATAGAAAGTAAGAAACCTAGAAGGTTTTCTAGTTATGGAGCTCTTATGACTAACCTTATTTATGTAGAACCATCCACTTATGAAGAAGCAGTTATCCAACAAGTATGGAAGAGGCCATGAATGAAGAATGATGTCTCAAATATTGTTTTGAGGCCTAAAGGGAAGTCAGTTATGACTTCCAAGTAAATATGCAAGATCAAGCATAATGTAGATGGAAGTATCGACAAATATAAGCCATGATTTGTGGCTAGAGGTTTCTCCCAGAAAGATGGAGAATACTACGATGAGACCTTTGCTCCAGTTGCTAAGTACACCTCCATTAGATCTATTATTTCTCTTGCTTCTTCATTGGGATGTAATTTACATTAGATGGATGTGCAGACTGCTTTCACAGATGGTATAATTGAGGAAGAGGTGTACATAGAGTAGCCTCAAGGTTTTGAGGTGCATGGAAAGGTATCTCATGTTTGCGGGTTTAAGAATTCCTTATATGGACTCAAGCAAGCTCCAAGAGCTTGGTATGATCGAATTCATACGTACTTGCTGAGACTTGGATTTACCAAGAGTGATGCTTATCCAAACCTCTATTTCAAGGTTGTGAAGAATGCACCTATGATTCTATTACTATACATTGATGATTTGTTTCTGACAAGTGTTGAGCCTCTTATCATTCAATGTAAGAGGCAACTAGCCTTCAATTTTTATATGAAGGATCTTGGCCTAATGCATTATTATCTGGGACTAGAAGCATGGTAGAAACATGGAAAAGTTTGCATTGATCAAGGAAAGTATGTTACTGAGATCCTTCAAGGACTTAGCATGATGGACTGTAAATCTATGGAAACCCCCATGGTAACTAACATGAAGAAGTTGAGAGGTTTTGAATCCAACTTGGTAGATCCATCTCTATATCGGAAATTTATTGGCTCATTGATGTATTTGGTTAACACCAGGTTGGACATATGTTATGCAATGAACACATTGATCTAGTTGCAGGTGGAACCAAGACATGAGCATTGAATTGTAGCAAATCACATCTTGAGATATCTATGTGGTACTATGAACTATGGTTTGAGATATGTTGCAAACAATGATGTACAACTTTAGGGATTTATAGATGCTGACTAGGCAGGCAATGTTGATGATAGGAAGAGTACTTTTGGGTGTGCTTCAGTTTGGGTTTTTATATGATATCTTGGATGAGTAGGAAGCATATGTCTATCACACTCAACACTACAAAAGAAGAGTATATTGCAACCAATGAAGCATATACTAGAACAATGTGGCTTCAGAATTTATTTGCAGGATTGTTCAACTAGGAGCTAGAACTAATAGTGATATATTGTGATAATCAAATTTATGTGAATCTTTCATAGAATACCATGTTTCGTGACAGGTCGAAGCACATTGAGATTAAGTACCATTACATTCGTGACATGGTGCTTAGGAGAGTAATAAGGCTTGAGTACATCTCCATTGATGAATAGGCAACTGATATTTTGACGAAGTCGTTGTCTAGAGAGAAGTTTGTGTACTCTAGGGACAAGCTTGGGCTTATGGAGATTACCCCACCCATTAAGAGGGAGTGTTGATGTGACCATAGTATGAATGGACATTATCCCTATAGGTAGAATGGTCTAAGAGGCATAGAGAGCTCCCCAAATAGGGTTGAGTGAGTGCCTCTCAAGGAAGAGACCCAGATTACTCCCCATGAAGGGTTGAGTGTGGTCTCTCAACATCAAGACACATATCACTCCCCATGAAGAGTTGATTGAGGTATATTAGCATCAAGGCCTAAATTTCTCACCAATGGGGTTGAGTAAGTGCTTGCTAGTACCCCCCCAAGAGGGTTGATGATCTAGGTGGATATTGGTGGCCACCCCACTATTCCACTTGGACCCAACCACTGTCTCTTTTAGTTTTTTAGTTTCTGTAATTGTAGCACAATTTACTATTTTTTTCAGTTTTGCAGGTCTTGAACTTCCGAAGCCATTTTGAGGCCCTAAACAACGTTTTTTGGGAAAAACGGGCAAACACAATTCTTTCATTGATGTTTGAAGTCGAAGGTTGTATTCCTCATATATATATTTCTAATGAGGTATTGTGTGCATCAAACAGAGATCTTATGCCAAAGTTAAGACCCCGAGAAGTTGATGTACAATTTACCCAAACAGGGCCCATAGTTTTGGCACTTCATCTCCTAGGGTGAGATTTTTTGATGTTTAGGGTTTTCCATTGTTTCTAAATACTAAATAGGCCTTCGAGCCTCATTGTAACACAGTTCAGAGGCATGTAGCTGCCACATCTCTTCTCAGAGATAAGCTACCATCGCTTGAGCTAGTTTATTTCCATTATGTATGTAAGCATATTTGAGTTCTTTGATATTGATGAAATGAAGTTTTATTCCTGACGCAGCTCTGTGTTTATGTTTATATCTATATTTTGTTGCATTCCTACATAATTCTAGATCAGTTGAGTGTATACTCCCCAGGAGGGTTGAGGGAATATTCCCTAGGAGGATTGAGTGACTGCTCCCAAAGAGGCTTGAGTAAGTATCATAACATCTTTTCCTAGTGAGAGTCCTTTGGATTTGAGGACCATATTACTGTTAGAGTGTGTGTCTTGAGATGTTGATGATAAACCAAGAGTGAAGGATGGATCAAGATATGGAAACTAGCGGTTTTAGATGATTAGATGATGATGTCGATAATGAGGAATTTATATAACCTTTTATTTAGAGAAATTTGTCAATAGTGAGTACACCTATGACAATCATTATGAATACCTCCCTAATTAAGAGGGAGTGCTAAAATGTTTAACTATGGTCAGTTTTAAGAATGTATATTTGGCTCTTGATGTATTTATATTGATCATTGAAAAGAATAATCTAAATGTTAGAGCCAAAAGAAAAAATTATCTTGAGTCAAGTCCCATTTAGAATTTTAAAAGAAGAAAATTTGAATTTGAAAATTTGAAAATTTTGGCTTCAATTTTGTCAAGTCGGTCTCCCTCTAAGTCAAATTGGACCTCGAAGATTCACACCCCTTAAACCCACCATGAGTTCACTATATAAAGGTAGCTTGACTTCCTCCTCAAGGCGCCAATTCAAACTCTCTCAAACAAGACAATTTCTAGGCATCCTAGTGAAGGATAATAAGGACAAGGAGGGTGAAAAGAAGGAAGAAAATTCATTTCTTGCTCTCTCTCTCTCTCTCTCATCTAGCTCGCACATGTGGAAGGACTCTCTCCCTATGTAGTTCACAATTTTTGGGGTAGTTTTTTTGCAGGGGGGTGAAATTTCTGGGAAATTACAGGGGCGCGAATTTCTAGGATTCTGGTAGTTGTAGGAGGGCCAAAATTCTAGGGAAGAATATCCAATCGAAGTGCTAGATCATATTGGGAAGCTTGACTTGGATGGTTTGAACAAGTTTGAACATAGAGTTGTTGAAGGTCATTTTGATCTAAAAGGTATATGTATGTCTCTTTTTGAATAGAAGAAGTTCTCTATTGAAAAGGTTGTTGGGTTTTTCCCCTTAATGGGTTTTCCTTTGGTGCATTGTGATCTCTATTGTTCTATTATTATTATATGGTTGAATTTTTTAAATAGTTACTTAATTACCAGTTTTCAGAAATATTGTGCTAGTATGTATCTATTGCAATTGAAAAATCATCATGAACTTCATAAACAACTCTTTTCCTTTGTAATTTTTGAGCCAAAGCCATTTCTTCTTCATCTTCTAGTCATTTGACGGTTGTTTCTTGTTTAACATTTGCCTCGGTAATAATCTTCACTTGGTTTTTCAATTGATTCTTTTCCTTTTCTACTTTTTCTAGTTCTTTGCTTTGACTATAATTAGTGATGAGTGTATTAATATTTATTTTACGCCTTTGTCTCTTTATTCAACTTTTAGTTATGGATGGCTTATCCTTTTTGGGCACACCAGTCATAACAATATTTTGATGTAAATTTGTAGTCATAATTAGTTCCTTTTATAGTTTTTCTAGTTCTTTGCTTTGACTATAATTAGTGACGAGTGTATTAATATTTCTTTTACGCCTTTGTCTCTTTCTTCAACTTTCAGTTATGTATGCCTTATCCTTTTTGGGCACACTAGTCATAACAATCTTTTGATGTAAATTTGCAGTCATAATAGTTTAGTTCAATTGTTGGCCTTTCCTATCTGGAGATATTCCTTTACCCAGTGGAAATATAGCATTAATGTTTGAATAGTAATAGAGGCCTAGATTAGATTCCTGGACACTACATCACCTGTATTTTTATGCGTGTCTATCTTGTCATGGGGTACTAGACTATCCAAGTCCACAAAAAATTTAGTTGGTTCATACTCATTTTGGATTCAATTAATTGGATGGTTTATTTTTCTTTGGTTGTAAAACAACCATTTATAGTTGTCTTGTATTGTCGTCCATGGAAAAAAGAAACCAAGAAGAATTTGGATATTCCTACACCAACTAGGAGTATATGATTTTTTTCTTGATTTGAAGCTTCTTTACCATCAATTAATAAAACATCCTTTCCATTGGATCTTTCCATATATGATTGTTCATGCAATAACAATTTTGAAGAAATCAATGAATTATTACTAGAAAATGAACTATTTTCAATGTTTTAGAGTCAAGATTTCATTGTGAGATGTTATCTTCATTATCTTGTTTTAGGATAGAGGGTTATCTATATCTTGTGAATTTTCTGGCTACCTAGAAGGTGCTAATAACCTAGCTAATTATTTCATATTACTTATTCATGGAAAATTAATTATTATACCATAAGTAATGGATAATAGCATGGAAAACATTGTTCACAACATAAAAATTGTAGAAAAATATACGATAAACCAATCACACAATTGACACAACTATTTTTGGACAAATTTCCCTGAAAAACCCAATGTGGGGAAAACCAATTCTCAGAGATGAGAGTTTATATTATTATCTTCAACAAAAACTATTATTGAGAAATTACAACTTCATTCATGACATTGGAAAAGCTTTAACAAAATAAATATTCACTTATGCTAATCAAATTAAACTAGAGAAACCCCACAACTTCCCTTTCTACAATTCACACTGCCTCTAACCACTCACATTGGGACTCTCGTAATTCACACTGCCCTTTAGAAACTTGTTCTACCTCCCTGAAAACTTGATTTTCCTCCTGAAAATTCGCATCTCCTCCTAGAGAACTCACACCTCCTTTAGAAAACTCGCACTGACCCTGGAAGATTCGCACTACCTCCCCCAAATAATATTGATTTTTACACTTGCAATTTTACTGAGCAACTCAACCTCCTCCTAAATCTCACGACCTCACTGGAAAAACGTGGTCTCCTGCAGAAAATAATTGAAAAAAAAGCTTTCAAAAAATATTTCCTCAATCAATATTGTTGAAACCCTTCTGATGTCTTTGAAAATCACCCACTCGATGTGTCTCCAAAGTTGCCCATCAATTCCATTTATAATCTCTCTTTCACAAATGAATTGCCATGATTACAAGTTCATTTGATCTAATTGATGGCTAAGATCATCTTAGAAACTTTCCACATGCTTCTAGAGGTAAATTTATCTTGTCCCAACTAATTTCAATTAATTAACCACTTTCTCTAGGTTTAGACTTATGAAATATTTAAAAAATCACTAATTGACATAATTAAGATATTTTCCCTTGGTGAAACTTAGGAAAAATTACATGGCCTTGGAGATAATTAATTCCTATGTGTTCGTATATTCAATGAAACCTCTCAGTACTAGAAAACCTCTCTGAGCTATAATATTTAACACTCTCTCTTAGCGAGGAAGTTGTTCTCCAAAACACCCAACTTGTCCTTGAAGAAAACAAACTTTCATTTATTTAAGGCCTTCATCAGAATGCCCGCCACTTTCCAATATGTAGGAACATGTTGTAGTTGAACTAATACATGTTGTACAAAATCCCTAATGAAATGATATCATATGTCAATATGTTTTGACCAATAATGGAATAATGGATTCTCAATAGCTTAACGCAACTCTAATTATCATAGTGAATGATAGCCAACTCCATCCCCTAACCAAACAGTGCCACTGGCAGCTTCTAAAGCCATATGGCCTCACATGTTACCATGCTCACTGGCATTTACTTTTCTTTTTCATAGTTTAATGCTGCAGACTTTTGCTTCCTGTTGTACCAAGAGACAACCCCCAATATTGTAGAAATTCTCAATGTAGATTAACCTGATAATGCAATATAACTAAAGCAAAATACTTCGATCTACTTCTACAATCAAACTTGCAAAAGCTTAATAGATTTGAGCAAGATGAAGAAGAACACATATAACCAAAAGTAGAATCAATGCACATGAAACACAGAAAGAATACTCTGGGGAAAGCCTCAGATAAAAACCCCGCTATCTGTATTATCATACAAGTGGAAATATCTCAGGATTACACGCAGGTTTAGCTTTCACAGCTAGTCAGCTCTCAGTACAATCCTCATAGATGCTCACAGGCAAAACATACTGCTCATATGCCTTCTCCTATGCCCTCTAAGCTCCTATTTCCTTGCGCTTTTTTCCTGGGTGATCCAGTTGTTACCAAGTGTAACACTGATCACTCACACTAATCTTACACCCTGTAAAACTACACAAATATCAAGGAATGAATTCCTTCTCCATGAAAGAGATTTTCTTATAGGAAAATTCTTGCAACTGGTAGTACATTGTCCCTGTCTTTAATCTCAACTGGGTCTTTCTCTGAATAGACATGCATGAGTTATTTATGAGAGAGTATTTAGTTATATGGAGTACACAAGTTTGATGCATGCATGCATTAACTGACTGAACTCACAATTAGTTCCTTAAACAGTTTGGAACTAATTTAACTGGACATAACTCAGTTAACTAATCTAACTAATTACAACTCAATTATAACTCATCCTTATCTCCTTATTTAAGGGATAATCGCCTTAATTTAAGAGATAATTGTTGCATGACTTCACAAAGACTTCTATCTTGAATTTCTCCAAGTAATTAATCCATGATGAATTAATTAATTATTTTTCAAGAAACTAGTGAGACTAAATTCGAATTTTGATTCTCAATTTTAATTCAAGGACAAATTAAAATTGGAATACTCTTGTTGCCACATTTCAACACTCACTCTCAACAAGAAAGGGATTATATACAACGCCGATCTTGTCTCTATGGAACTCGAATTTACACTTTGACAATGCCTTAGTCAAAATGTCAGCATCTTGCTCCTTGGTCGAAATATACTGCAACAACATGATCCTCCTCGCCACACAGTCTTTGAGATGATGATACCAAATTTCGATGTGCTGGGACTTGTCATGAAATACTGGATTCTCAGAGAGTTTGATACAACTTTGATTATTGCAATAGATCACAGTTGGATCCATCCTCTGCTCAAACAAACCAACTAGAATTGTCCGCATCCAGATGGCCTCACATGTTGTCTGATTTGCAGCTATGTATTTGGCCTTTGTTGTGTTGGGTGCAACCGACCTCTGTTTCCTGCTGTACCAAGAAACTACCGTCGACCCAAGGTTGAAAATTCCACCTGATGTGCTCCTCCGATATGATGGACTCCCTACCCAATCTGCATCAATGAAGCCCTGTAGCTTTGCTCCCTCTGTCCATTTGTACCATAATCCATACTAAGATGTGCCTCTGAGGTATCTCAATACATGCTTTTCCACCTTCCAAAACATCTTGGTAGGTTGAACCGTAGCTTGACTCAGCTGGTTCACCGCATAGGACAAATCTGGTCATGTGTTCACTAAGTACATTAATGAACCCACAAACTGCTGCCTGTACACAATAGCTTCTACTACTTCTCCTGAAGTAGCATCCTCCTTCCTCCAGTTACCTACTAGAGGAGTTTGCATGGGCTTGCACTTCTCCATGTGGAATCTCCTGAGTATCTCATTGGCATACTTTCCCTGAGACACAAACAACTCCCTATCCTTATGCCATACTTCCATGCCAAGGAAGTAATGCATGAGACCCATGTCTTTCATCTCGAATTCCCTTGCAAGGTCCTCCTTGAAATACATGATCAACTGATCATCACTTGTCAATATGAGATCATCAACATAAAGTACAATGATCAATTGCTTACCTTTCACCATGATGTGGTATAGGTTCGCATCCACTTCACTCTTTGTGAAGCCCAACTTGGTGAAGTAATTGTCGATCATGGTGTACCAAGCACATGGTGCTTACTTCAGCCTGTATAAAGCTCTCTTGAGTTGGCACACATGCAACTCATGATTGAAGGTCTCAAAACCTTCCGGATGCTCTATGTACACCTCTTCCTCAATCTTTCCATTGAGGAACAGAGTCTTCACATCCATTTGATGGATCTTCCAACCCATCTGTGTTGATAGTGCCAGCATTGATATGATAGATGAGTACCTTGCTACAAGAGAAAAAGTATCATCTTAGTTGATCCCATCGACCTGTGAGAAACCACGGGCAACAAATCTTGCCTTATTTTTCTCCACACTACCATCATCAACTTGTTTTACCTTGTAAAGCCAACGAGAACTCCCAACTAACTTGTTCTCCGGTCTTAGAACCACATCCCAACCAATGTTCTGAATTATGGAGTCATACTCCTCCACCATAGCATCAACCCAAATCGGCTGTTGCACTGCTTCCTCAAAGGAAGATGGCTTGGTCTCAACACATTCCCCAACAAGGGCCATGTATCCAGTGTACCTCTCAGGTGACCTCCTCTGTCTGCACTGAGAAGATGGTTCTCCCACATTCTCTCTCGCATCTGATAACAATCTGTCATCTTCTCTTGTGCACTTCTGTCCATCTCTGGAAGACTCTGCTTGAGTGGATGTCTCCACTCCTGGAACCTCTGCATGTGGCTGCTTCACATCAGTCTGAGGCTCCTCATCCTTAGGAATCAACAGTTCCCCCACAGCCTGTAGTTGGAGCTCCCTCTCAAGGGAAATTCGCATGGCCTTTTGCTCATCAAACTTGAGATCTCTGCGAACCATTGTCCTCCAACTGGTAGGCAAGTACACCCAATAGTTGTGGGGTGTATCAGTGTACCCCACAAGTATCCCCAACTCAGCTATTGGTTTGAGCTTCTTCCATGCATCCTTTGTCACATGGCAATATACCGATGAGCCAAAGATCCTGAAGTGACCCACATCTGGTCTCCTACCGGAGAAATATTCCTTTGGTGTTTTCATCCCAAGTATGCAATGCGGCCTTCTATTCTGCAAATAGACCATTGTGTTGCATGTCTCAGCCCACAAATGAAGTGGTAGGCCTTGGTCATGTAGCATTTCCCATGTTTCCCCTACAATCATTCTATTCTTCCTCTCGACCACCCGATTCTGCTGTGGGTTATGAGGTTCTGTCAACTCCCGTTTAATTCCTTCTGCCGCATAGAAGTCGTTAAACTCTTGAGATACATACTCTGCACCATTGTGGCTTCTCAAGGGCTTGATCTTCTTCCCTGACTCTTTCTCAACCAAAGCTTTGAACTCACAAAAATTTGAGAAGGTTTGGTCCTTCTTCTACATGAAATAAATCCAGCATTTATGAGAAAAATCATCAATGAAAATCACATAATAACTTTGCTTCGCGGTGGATGCTGTCGAGAATGGTCCACATAAATCAATATGAAATCGCTCTAAGATTGCTTATGCTCAACTGTCTTGATCATGAAAGGAAGACTTGGCATACTTTCCCAAGGTACAACCTTTGCATGTGTCAACTTGCTCAAGTTTACCTTTGGGAAGTCCAGTAGAGATCTATTGCATTATCTTCAAGGCCCCATGATGCATATGACCCAACCACCTATGCCATAACTCACCAATGTCTTGGCTTTACACCAATTCTGCTTTCGAACTCAATGTTGCATAATCATCTACCTCTAGTTTATAGAGATTCTTCACTCGAATTCTAATCCTCTTGGTCTGACCTGTGGCTATGTGTCTTAGGAACACCTTTCCTTTATTGAAGACAACATCGTAGCCTTTGTCCTCCAACATTACAACCAATACAAGTTCTTCTTCAGTCCAGGCACATACTTCACATCAGTTAAGATGAGAGGAGCTGCATGCTCCCTCTGAAAAGCAACCGTGCCTTCTCCTGAAACACAGTACTTTTGTCATCACCCATCTCTATGCGCATCTTGAGGTCTTTCTCCTCCAAGGTACTGAATAAACTTTTGTCGCCGATCATGTGGAATGAGGCTTCACTGTCAAGATACCAAACACAACCCACCATCGATGAAACCATACATGCAATGAGGTGAAGCCCATTTCGAACTGAGAGGCTAATGCCTCACCTTTCGATCCTTTCGAAGATCCCTTCTTGGACTTCTTCGATGGGCAATTAGTTGCATAATGTCCCATCTCGTGACAATTAAAGCATCTCACTTTAGATTTGTCACCCTTCTTCCCTCCATGAGAAGAATTTGATTTGGAATGGGAAGCCTTCCCTTTCCCTTTCCTTGCCTTACTTGCTAAGGCCAGATTTTCTTCATCATCATTCTTTGATGAAGAACCATCTCAAGTGCTCCTCTTGATCTCCTCCTGCATGAGATCCGACCACATTTGTTCCCAATTCGGTAGTTTCTCTCTTCCATTCACAGAGGCATGGTAGCTATTCCAGTGCTTTGGAAGACCGAGGAGAGCAAGGATCACCATATCATCATCGGTAGTAGTTATTCCCACACTACCAAGCTCATCTCTGCAGGTGGTGAGCTTGTTTAGATATGTAGAAATAGTATCGCCCTTTTCCATCTTGATTTTCTGAATCTTATCCTTCAGCGCTAGTTTCCTATGATCGTTACTGTGTTGATGGAGGTCCTTCAATGTCTTCCACATTGAAAACAGATTCTCCTTCCCATCAAGACTTGAGACAATATGGTCTCAAGCTCCCTCCAGAAGAATTTGTCTCGCCTTCGCCACACACTTCTTCCATTTAGCTAATTCTTGTGCATTAGCTGCAGCTGGCTTGGGGATTTCTTGATCAATGAAATCCTTCAAACCATTGTCTTCTAATACTGCTTCCATTCTATCCTTCCATGCTATGTAATTCGAGTTGCCTTCCAAGGCATACTTGAGTCTCAAGCCATAGAATGCCATTGACCAACCTGAAGTATGAGATGAATTCGATTTGTACCTACAATCCCGAACTTCAAACTTCGAATTCTCTTCTCCATATACTGTTCACAACTCTGATAACCTTTTCTCTGATACCATGTAGAAATTCTCAATGTAGATTAACTTGATAATGCAATATAACTAAAGAAAAATACTTCAATCTACTTCTACAATCAAACTTGCGGAAGCTTAATAGATTTGAGCAAGATCAAGCAGAACACATATAACTAGAAGCAGAATCAATGCACATGAAACACAAAAGAATACTCTGGGGAAAGCCTCAGCTAAAAACCCCGCTATCTATATTATCATACAAGTGGAAATATCTCAGGATTACACATAGCTTTAGCTCTCACAACTAGCCAACTCTCAGTACAATCCTCACAGATGCTCACAAGCAAAATAGATTGCTCATATGCCTTCTCCTCTGCCCTCCAAGATCCTATTTCCTTGCGCTGTTTTTCCTGGGTGATCCAGCTGTTACCAAGTGTAACATTGATCACTCACACTGACCTTACACCCTGTAAAACTGCGCAAATCTCAAGGAATGAATTCCTTCTGCATGCAAGAGATTTTCTTATAGGAAAATTCTTGCAACTGATAGTACATTGTCCCTGTCTTTAATCTCAACTAGGTCATTCTCTGAATAGACATGCATGAGTTGTTTATGAGAGAATATTTAGTTATTTGGAGTACACTAGTTTGATGCATGCATGCATTAACTGACTGAACTCACAATTAGTTCTTAAAACAGTTTGGAACTAATTTAACTGGAGATAAACCCGTTAACTGAGCTAACTAATTACAACTCAATTATAACTCATCCTTATCTCCTTAATTAAGGGATAATATCCTTAATTTAAGGGATAACTATTGCATGACTTCACAAAGACTTCTAGCTTGAATTTCTCCAACTAATTAATCCAAGATGAATTAATTAATTATTTTTCAAGCAGTTGGTGAGACTAAATTCAAATTTTAATTCAAGGACAAATTAAAATTGGAATATTCTTGTTGCCACATTTCAACAAATATAATGTTTAAGAAACACCCTGAAGTGATTTTTTGGTCCACTATATTTCCTTCCTAGTCTGCATAAGTGTAGCCAATTAACCTAACACATCACCTTGAATATATTTCAACTCATACTCAAATGTGCCTTGTAGATATCACAACACATGCTTTTCCACTATCCAATGCACTCTCTTTAGTTCCACCATTAACTAACTAAGAGTGTTGATTGGAAAGAAAATTTTAGGCCTTATGTTGATTAGATACATGACAGAGCCAATAAGATGTCTATATAAGGTGGAGTCCACTACCTCCTACTTTGATGCATCAATCTTCTTCTATTTGGTTATCATACATGTAGACTTGGCTCTACATTTCAACATCATGGATTTCTTCAATATATACAAATTATATCTCCCTTGACCAAGGAATATTCCCCCATCTGTTTGCCACACCTCGAGTCCTAGAAAATAGTGGATAAACCTCAAGTTCTTCATCTCAAACTTTTTATCTAAGTCCCTCTTTCATTCTTCCATGATCCCTGGTGACCCAGTAAAAAATAGATCATCCACATATAGAATGAGAATGAGTAGAGGTTCAAATCTACCTCACTCTTCACAAATCCCATCTCTTGCAAGTAGTTATCAACATAACCATACCATGCCCTGGGAGCTTGCTTGATCCCACATAGTGCTCTCTTTAACTTGCACACATGGATTTCCCTCCCATGTGTCTCAAAACCCTCTAGCTACTCAATGTACATCTCCTTTCTATGATTCTATTTAGGAATGTCATCTTTAGATCCATCTGATGAATCTACCATCCCATCTGTGTTGCAAGTGAGATCACATCCCTAATGGATATCTAAGCACCATCTCTCAAACATCATTTGGCATGATGGAGTTGAACTCCTCCACCATCACATCCCACCACACCTAGTGTTGTGCAACCTATTCATAGTTGGAAGGCTCATTGTTAATAAGCTCACTCATCAATGCCTTATACCTTGAATATCACTCTAGTGGTCTCTTGTCCCTACTGCTCAATCTAAGAGCTCCTAAAAACTCCTGCAAATCTCTCAACATTTGAAGCACCTCGTGATTCCTTCTCCCAATTGTAGTGGGTGGAGCTTCAAGCTCCTCATATTTTTGTTGCTCCATATGCAATGAACTCTCCTCAACACCTGTACTTGTGCCTGTACTAATCATTGTACTGGTACTTTTTCCTTGAGCCTGATATTGTTGTTCAACCCTTGGATCTTTTGCTTGCCGACTCTAATCAAATGTTGGAAACTCGCGAGATCTCTTGAAGGATTTATGCTCTTGAAACTTAATGTCCAATCTCATGATGATCTTCCAAGTCCATAAAATATAGGTCATGTATGCCTTGAGGTTTTTTGTTGTTGTAAAAAGCAAAATACCCCTTCTCTGCAGTTGAATCAAGCTTAGTGCACTTATTTGTTGAAATGTGACAATAAGTGATATTATCAAAAATCCTAAAATGTCTGACTTTTGGCTTCTTCCATGTAAAGAGTGTCATCCTTTCGAACACTTTATATGGGACCCTATTTTGAATGTAAACTATTGTGTTTCATTCTTCTACCCAGAGATATCTAGCCATATCTCAATCATTTAGCATGGTTGTAGTTGCTCCAACTATGGTTTTTTTTTTTATTTCGTTCTGCAATCCCATTCTATTGAAAGTTGTACAAAGTTGTCCACTCCCTCTTGATTCTATGCTTGGCACATAACTCCTTAAAGGATTTTTCAATATACTCACCTCCAGTTTCTTTCTAAAGTACCTTTATCTTCTTTCCTATCGAATTCTCCACAAGAGCCTTAAACTCTTGGAAGCGATTGAAGACTTCATCTCATGTCTTAAAGAATGAAATCCAAGTCTTCCTAGAGAATTAATCAATAAAGGTCACAACATACTCATAACACTTAAGAGACTTAGTGTACAATGGCCCACAAATATCAAAATTTATTAAATCTAGCATACCCTTGACTCTATTGTCACTTCTTGGAAATGTTTCCTTTATGAACTTCCCAAGTATACACACTCTGCACAAGCCATCATATTTCGTACTCACCTCTAGAATACCTGCCATGGTCTCTCTAAACAACCTAAGTGTTCCATGATGGATATGACCCATCCTCCTATGTCATAACTCTCCCATACATCTGTTATCATTGTTGCTAACTAATGCCTT